>JBAMHV010000007.1:1030720-1042208 GCA_037177535.1 Pseudomugil gertrudae | reverse complement strand
TGACTATGTAGTGTAAAGCGCTTTGAGCGGTCAGTAAGACTGGAAAAGCGCTATATAAGTATGAGTCCATTTACCATCCATAAAGGAGCATAAATAAGCCTTAACATGTGGGATATCTGGCTGCCTCTCCTGCTGCTCAAAATGGACAGATTCTTGTGAAACCCATATTAGTTTGAGCGACCTTCTTGCTGTGAGGCCACAGTGCTAACCACTGCTCCACCATTCCTAAAATAACAAACAGTTGTTTCTGAGCCTTGGCTTCAGCAAAGGCAACACAATGCCATCCATGTCCAACGATCAGAGAATATCATGCTCAGTTGACACAAGTGCCAGTCCTGTGAGTCCCTCTTTGCTTGCTCATGGTGGACCTCATGTATGTTTTTATCTGCTTCAAAGCAGAATGCTTAGAGTACTGTACAGATCCAGATGTGGTAATAATAATAAAAACCTCAACCTGGCTGGTTGATGAGTTGAAGCATCATTACAATTTGCCAGGATGTTCAGGGGTTTGGGTTCCTTCTGTTGAGTGTGGTTCCAACCATCAACAAAAGCATCGGGGTCATTCTGAAGTTTGCTAAGAAATATCAGGTAGTCTGCACACAAATCCATCCATCCATCCATCCATTTTCTACCGCTTTATCCCAGAGCGGGGTCGCAGGGGGGCTGGAGCCAATCCCAGCTCAACAGGCGAGAGGCGGGGTACACCCTGGACAGGTTGCCAGTCCATCCAGTGCACACAAATCTTTAAAAGGAAAAAGTTTTTAAAAGACATTGAATAGAATACCTTTTTAAAAAGAACTTTTGATGCATTTGTGGATTTTTCCCAGATTTTATCCTTCTTAAACTTTTTAAGAATGCCTCGAAAATGCTTTGTTGCATTTTTTAACCTATTTCTAAAAGTGTTAACTGACCATGGAGGTTTTTGGTTCTTGTTTGACCCACCTAAGTCATATAATTTGAGAGGGGTCTGACTGCAGATGCTTCCGGTGCAGGCTCCACTCTCGGGCCGCCTCCCCTGCAGGACCGGAAGAAACAAACGTTCCAGCAGCCACTACTCACCGAACACCGCCTCAGAGGTGGTTAGACGAAAAACATTTATCAGTTGTAATAAATTACAAGAAAGTGATGAAAATAAAGAAGATCCACCATTACCAAAGTGTTCTTTTTGACAGCAAATTTTAGTTTTAGTTTATTCATCTCAATTTCATTAGTTTAGGTCGTTATTATAGTCATTAGTTATTATTGACTAAATATCAAAATATTACCGTTCACTAAAACTACTGCTGCACTAATAGATTTTGTTGACAAAAATATAGTTAAATGTAAAGTATTTTAAGTTTCCAGGAAGGCTTTGACATAATATCTAGAAAAAATGTTTTAAAAATAGAGTAAGTAGATAAAGTTCATTAGGTTCATGGAACCTAATGAGGATCAATATGATCAATATTGCATTTAATTAGCAGCTCAAGATAAGCTTATTGTGTTGCCTTGCTTTGTCATATCATGTCTTTGCTCTATGGTGTAGATTTTACCACTGCACTGTTATAATCCTTTTTTTCTTTCAACTTTTAGGTTATTGGACAGATGATTTCATGACAGATTTTTCTGTTTTATGTTACTCCAGTGAACCTTTGTAAAATTTGGCCAGGCAACAGGTGAAAATGGCCATGGCTTTGGCAAAATCTGCCATATTCTTATTTTCAGTTTTTACATTAGAATTCTTTGTTTCTGTCAAGTAAAATTTGAGGAAAAATTAAAAACATTACACTAGATGTCCAGAAAGCATTAAGTATACAAGAAACCGAGACACTCTCCTACCTCTGATGAAGAACAAGGTTTTTTTTTTTTTTTTTACTTGTTTAGCATTAAAGCAGCAGAATGATGGGCTGGCTGGTTCTTTATTTATTTTTTTATTTTGAATAAATGTTTGTTCATAATTCACATATGTTGTTGGACCCAACCTGAGAGGGCAGAAAAAGGACAGGCAGAAAGGGAAAACAAACAGAACACAAAGAGAAGAGAAAAACACCACAAAGGAAACACTGCAATCCAACCAGACACTATTCCATCCACAACACCTGTTCAGAAAACATAAAGGATAGCTCATGGGGCCCCTGCAGGGAGGCAAAGATCATCAAATGCCAAGTTTTAATTTTTTTATTTAAAAAAACTGTATTTTAACTCAAATCTGCAGTACACATGCACAAATGAAAAATAAAAGGCTTTTTGTGAGTAAACCTAAGGTCTAGCGCAGTGACTGTGTCATTATGGAGAACATACAGAGTGAAAAGTGCTCACAGAAAAATGATCACGCTAAGATGAACCTCTCTTCCCAAAGATCAGAGGCAGGCCAGGACGACCAGGGCAAACGGCAGTCCGCCCCAAACAAAGGCTCCAGCCACTCCACCCCAGGGCAAACCTAGCATCCACCCAGGAGGCAGTAGAGGGAGGTCCCAACCCGAGGGCCACCTGTAGTCATGGGCCCCAGCGGTTTTGTTGGTGATTGTGTGTGGACTTGAATTTTCAAGCTGGCAAACATGATGTGCTCACAGACATGCATATCTGTCATACATGCATGCTGAGTTGCAGTGTGTTGGCTTCATTTGTGCTGAAATCATGAAGCCTCACAGTTATAGAGACTATTTTAGAAGTATTATATTAAGTATTATACAAGTAAGACTATTTACAAGTTTAGGAACTGATGAAATAATAAAAGTTTTTCTTGTTCTGTGTTTCATACATTAATCTATTTGATTCGTTGTTTTTGTTACTACCCTTTTGGCTTTGGGAAAAACTGTTCCTTGGTTTGCTGGCATCTGATTTTTTAATCTGGTATCTCCTCCCTGAGGGCACAGGTTGTGAGAACAGGTTGTGATAGAGATTTGCATTCTTTATGATCCTCCGGGACTTCCTCCTGCAGTTTCTGTATGGCGTGGCAGTTTCTGATTCTATCACAAAACATAGTTTACTGATCTACTTTGCTATGTGGAACACAACGTCTTTTGTTTTGTGAGTGTAAGGGAAAAATAACTCAAATGTCTCAAAACTGACAGAGCACCATCCCCCAAGTTTGGTTTGTGATTTGTTCTGTGGTAATCTTAAGAGATTGACTTGTGCCGTCTAAAAACAAGAGAGTGGTCTGACAATTAATTACAAAGAATTAATGATGCTATGAATAGCTGAAAGGACATCATTTGTGTTTTTGATATTCTTGTTAACAGCCTGAATTTAAAATTATTCCATTGTGATCACATTCATCCAACACAAGCTCAGATCACGCAGAGACAATTCCATAGATATTAAGAAACCAATACAGTGTAACACTTGCACATGACATTTAACAATAAATTCTCTTTAACAGCATTGCAGAGCAAAAATGAAGATTTGTGTTCTGAATAAAAGTGAGAAGAAGACATTAGTCTTTAATCAGGACCCATAAACACAAAATAAGTAAACAGGAATAAATGTGTGAGGATTGCAAATACCTACATAAATTATCTACGGGGTTGTGGAACCACTGTGCTAAAAGTCCACAACTTAATGAGTGAACAAAAGGAAAAACACAATTATTCAATCAAAAGATAAAGAAGAAAAAAACATAACCCAAAGAATAAACATCCAACCAGAACAAGTGGTAAAACAACAGAATCTCCAATGCACATGGATCTAAGAAGCTCCTTCACAACCCCGAAAGGGAGAATAGAAAACCGGATCACAGACCAATCCAAACCCATCACACAGCAACACTCCATGCACAAAACAAAGGAAGGAAACAAAAAACTGTCTCAAACCATCAACACACAAAATCTGAACTAAAACCCACATCAACACGATGAGGAGCGTGCACGCCATGGAAGAAACTCAGCCTCATTGCTGCTCCCATAGTTTAGAAACTGCGAGTCCATGCTGGAACCAAGTGCACCGAACGATGCTGAAGGTGGTTTATTCCTTTCTTTCAGATAAACGAACATGTACAGACACAATGAGACGTCTCAGACTCCAGTTTATTTACTGGTAATATATTGTAGTTCCTGTGTGTCCCTGTTGAGTTTGCAGTGCTGCAACTGGTTGGACAGGGTGAGGACAGGGTGAGGACAGGGATCCCACAGCACTTTGTGCACCTCCAGAAGCCGTGTCCATGCACAAGGACACAATCAGCGTCATCAAGGAGGAGATGGAGGAGTTGGGGAGAAATAAAGACGTCCTGCAGAAATGACACTAAATAAAAAACCTGTTAATAAATCAGAATTCTCCACATCGTGTGTTGCATCACTTCTACACGCTGCGTAAAGCTGCAGCATTTGGTTCTAATATGAGGGGACGGGTTGGAGAACATGACATCACTTGTCTTTTGGTAGTCGTGGCATGTTCTGATTTTGTAGCACCTGCCCTTCATCAGCACCATGGCTTGCTCTACCACAGCACGTCTGGCTGTGGCTCACGAAGTTCTGTTCCTCTGCGCTCTGGGTGGAAAAAGGAGCGAGCAGCCCCGAATTGTCTGCACCTTGTGTCCTTGCAGAGGGACACAATCAGCACCATCATGAAGGTGGTGTAGGAGTTGTGAAGAAATAAAGACCACGCTAGCAGAAATTACACATATTGTCTATTGCATCACTTCTAGACGCTGCATAAAGCAGCAAAATTTGGTTTTAATATGAATATGAGTGGTCGGGTCTGAGGACAGGGACATCAGTTGTCTTTGGTAGTCATGGCACGTTCTTATTCATGCTATATTATGTAGCACATGCCTTCATTGTCTTGTACATCTTTACAGGTGTGTAACAAGTGTCGTCCTGTTGTGGCGCACATAGTTCTGTTCCTCTGCACCCTGGGTTGGTAAAAGGTGTAAGCAGCCCCTACTTGTCTGCCAGTTCCCTTTGGAAGATGCCGGTTTTAAACATTTGCAGAGGGGCTGTCAGGGTGTGGTTCCTCCTGATGCAGTCGGCATCATTTGAGGCAGACGGCAGTCGGAACCGGCCTAAGAGCCGATCATTATCTGAGAAAGTTCTTTCACTCCAGAGTCTTCTGTGCGCCATGTCATTCAGCAGGGACAGATAAAACATTGTGGGTCTTTATGCATTAGGATGCATTTTATATCTAACCATCACTTCATTTTTGGTATAACTGTAAGTGGGAGAGTACCCAGCTCGCTTTGTGATGAGCATTTTTGCAGCGTAACAATGCCAAATTTAAATATACAGTGCTTAACAAAGTTATTAGACCAACTACCCAGTATTAGGTGTTTGTCACTTCAGCCATAGTTTAACAGTATTTTTATTTACCAAAATCTCTTTTTATGTTTCTATAATGGTTTATCCTATTTTTTTTTTAGGCTACTGTTAGAAGCACCGCTGTACTGTACTGCTGCAACACCTAAATTTCCCAACTTGGGATGAATAAAGTTCTTCTATTCTATTCTATTCTATTCTATTCTATTCTATTCTATTCTATTCTATTCTATTCTATTCTAATCCACCAAAATATATTTCAGGTTTTTGGGGTTTAAATCAGAACTTTGGCTTGGCCAATCCCATTGGACAGATCTGGGAGTTAGTGAAGATTGATCACACCAATTTCTCTTTCAAAGCAAGTCTCTGGGAACAACTGGGAACGATGTGGAACTCAATAACAAAGGAGACCTTGCAAAAATACAGAAAAACAATGACAGCAAGACTGCAAGCTGTTATCTCAGCTAAAGGTGCTCATATTAAATACTCACATGTTTGGTTATTATTTGTCAATAAGAACATTTTTGTTATTCCAACTGGTTTTCTTAATGAATAATAATTAAATTATTCATTTGAAACAAGTTTTTGAGATATTATGAAATTAATTATGTTTCCTTGTCATGATATTTGATCTAATAAATGAGTTAATCAAGAGCTTAATTTGTATGGCTGCATACTCCTGATTGATTAGTTGTGTGAATGGCTTTCATAACACGTAGACCAACTTTATTTCACAATGATAAAATGACATTCACAATGGCGTTCATATTGCAACGTATCTGTTGTAAATGGTAGAGTATCAGTAACATTTTTATATTGCAGTTTATATTTGACTTTGCACAAGTTTCACATCATTTCTTTGGTTTCATTCCTCTGCTGTTTGGGTTGTCGTTTCCTGGCTTTCTAGATTTTGTGTGTACACCTGGACATAGTTTGCATATAGGTAGGACATTCCCCCAGTCTTTTTTTTAAATCCCAGTTGACTGTGATTGGTGTATGCAGGTTTTTACACGTTCAAAAGCTTTTTAAAGTTGCTACGCCAAGTTAAAAGTCTGATTTATAAAATACTGCTTATGCACAGATTCATGCATTTTATTTTTTTATAAATTAGCTTTATAAATGAGGCCCCAGATCTTTACACTGGTTTCCTGTCTGACAAACAATTGATTCCTGCTGTTAGTTTATGAAGCACTGAATGGTTTAGGACCAGAATACCTTCAGGATCTTCTGGGTTGTTATGAATCAAACAGATCTCTCAGGTCATCAGGAGCAGGTTTCTGTTCCCACAGTCAGAAGCAAACATGGAGGCAGCGTTCAACATTTATGCTCCTCACATACCGAACAAACTAAACTGCAGGCCTGCTGAAACCTTTAGCTGTTTTAAATCAAGGTTAAAGGTTTAACCTACTCACACTGGAATAACAATCTTTATTTAATATCAGTTCATCAAGTTTGTTTAAATGCTTCTGCACTTCACTGCAATCAAAATGTTTTTCTATAAAGGACTTTGAATTGCTCTGTACAGGAAATGTGCAGTATGATTAAACGTGCCTTATCTGCATGCCTCTCGGGACTCTGAGGAAGATGATGTGTTTCTGCCAGAAGGAAAAAGATGTCCGGACAACTTAAGCCGAGGTTTTATGTGAAGTTAGTGAATAGATCAGAGCAAGTTGAGAACTTCTGCTCAAAGACAGCTTCATACCAAAATCTTCCTATGAGACTCATTCTCTGTGCTCAGTTTAATGGCCAAACAAAGATATTGCAGTATGACACATGGTGCCATTGTGGAACTGTGCCCATATTTCATTGAGATGTAGGTCAGCTTTGACACACTTCACCCTTTGACCTTTCAGGCACAGGATGGTTGATCCAACTCAACCTTAGCTTCTAATGATTGCAAGGCTAATCTTGCCTGCTGGCCCCCAGCTGCGAGGCTATTATCTTTCTTAGGAACTGATGTCCTTTCAAATAACATCTAGTAGCACACACATACCTGTGTGTGACAGAGGAGGCAACAGGGGATGTGTGTGTGGGTGTGTGTAGTATTATAGAATCACATTACCAGGCTCCTATCGACCGCCACAGGGCTTATCTTTCAGTGGTAGAAACAGCATTAATAAAGCTTTCACACAGAGTTGTCTTAGGGATGGAGATGTGGAGGATAACACAGAGGGACAGAAGGAGGCAACAAGAGATGGAGAGCTTCATTTTGATTTGTTGTGAGGATCCAGACGTGATAAACCTATGTGGTGACATTTAGTCAATATCCACAACAACAAATATATACACTATATATTTACCACATGCAGATATTTACAGACATATGTGAAACTTTACAGTTATTGTTTCATTCAGACATGCTTTATTACCACATTGCATATAAAATCACTCAAAATCAAGTAGGAGAAGGTTTATTTGCCTTTAGTAGGAAAACGGACCTGTCTAACAAACCAATTTATTTTATCATTAGAATACAAATATAAACAGTGAACAGTGCACACACTTAAGATTCAGCAGAAGGATCATGAAAATTTTACAATGTATGTTTTTTTTAACTTACTTTAGTTATTTTCTGATATTTGTTTGCTGTTTCACCGTATTGAGTTGTTTTACATAAGCGTATTACATGCCGTGCCTGTTTTACATTGCTATAGAAATTAATTTATTTGGTACTGACATAAAAATTTTAAGAAATAATTTAATAGAATGTGTAAAGAAATGCCTACCTTTTTGTCCAAACACATTCAAACAACAAACGCATACATTTGCATTAATTACTTAGAAACTACCATTTTAATTAATTAAATTAAAATGTAAAATGTCTTCAGTTGTTTTAAAACAAGCTGTGCATCAGAATCCAAATCCATCTTATTTGCAGCATCAATAAAATAATTGTTTTAAATGGAAAAATTGTTGTTACAATTAACACAATAAATAATTTTGCAAAAGAACTATTACACCAGCTTTGGAGCAATATGACGTAATGTAAATATGAGCCTCCCAGAACCGGATCGGTTCCAGCCTGCATCTTGATCCAGTCCCAGAGTAAACAGAAGCCTTGTTTCCTCCATAAACATTTATTACATGCCGTCTGTTCATGACAAATCTCAACATGCAAGGCTGCGGAAGCTAATGGGATAGTACCATATGTGCCTGCATATTGCTCTCATTCATCTTGTGTGTTTTTTCCTCTTTCCTCTTTTTTTGCAATAAAATTCATTGACTTTTCTACACAACAATTATCTCTACCCTAGCTTTTCTAATCTTTCCTGTTCTGCAGACAAACAGCGAAGAAAAAGAGAAATTAAATAAGTTTGTGCTTGCTGTTTTTCTCTAGCCCTGATGACTGACCTGGGTTTTTAAGAGAGGCTATCCACGACCTTTCCTTGGAAAAGCTAATGTTGAAGGTAGTGGTATTGGCCCCCGAGGGCTACAAACAGACAACTGAATCCAAGGCTTAAATGAAACTCTAAGGTCTAATAGTAGCTGTTAGACTTGTAAACATCAATCATCCCACTTTTGTGACAATTTCAAAGCTGGAATAACACTCCGCTACAGGCTATACCCGGATTGATGTAAGAAAAAAAAACTCTTCAGTCTTTCAATACTGGTTCACCTCAGAGGACTGGAACAGAAGGATGAAGATAAATACATAGAGATGCTCTCCACCCTGTAGATAATATTTTATCTTTAATACAAAGTAGTTTAATCAGGGTCTGCTGGGAACGTCTGGCAGAGTCCCCTGTCAGAAAGAGCTTCAACTCCCACCTCTGGCAGAACTTAAAACATGTCCCGAGTGAGGTGGTTGTTGAGGCGGAGCTTTGGCCGTAAGGTGGCCGACAGTTGGTGCCTGTTGTGGCGGCAATCCCAGAACTCGCTGGTGGACACCAGTGGTGAGGGATACCGTCAAGCTGAAGAAGGAGTCCTATCTGGCCCTTTTAGCCTGAGGCAGCTAATAGGTATTGACAGGCTAAGCGAAGTGTGGCTTTGGCAGTCGCCAAGGCAAAAACTCGGGCATGGGAGGAGTTTGGTGAGGCCATGGAGCACGACTTTCGAATGGCTTCGAGGAGATTCTGGATCACCATTGCGACTGAGGAGGGAAAGCTGTACTCCGTCAACACTGTTAACAGTGGGGATGGGAGGCTGCTGACCTCAACCCGGGACGCTTTGGGTCGCTGGAGGGAATACTTTGAAGACCTCCTCAATCCTACCAACACGTCGTCCGATGAGGAAGCAGAGCTGGGAGACTCTGAGGCGGGTTCTCCCATCTCCGGGGCTGAGGTTGCTGAGGTGGTTAAAGAGCTCCTTGGTGGCAGGGCCCCGGGGGTGAATTAGATCCGCCCGGAGTTTCTTAAAGCTCTGGATGCTGTGGGGCTGTCCTGGCTGACACGCCTCTGCAATATTGAGTGGACATCTGAGACAGTGCCCCTGGATTGGCAAAATGGGATTGTGGTCCCCTCTTCAAAAAGGGTGATCGGAGGGTGTGTTCCATCTACAGTTGATCACGCTCCTCAGCCTCTCTGGGAAAGTCTATTTGGGGGCAACCACTAGCACTAGATCGACAGGCAGATTGGTGCTGCATACTGCAGTAATGCAGATGCTGCATCAGTCTGTTGTGGTGAACAGGGAGCTGACACGGAAGGAAGTTCTCAATGTATGTAGAGTTTTAAGTTCAACAGTGGACACTTACAGAACATCCAGACTTTGATTGGCACATTGAACAGTGTTCAGTTTGGGGCTGTAATTGCTCAGGTTGAATTGCTCACTTCTGGGAAGACCCAGCTCTCACAATATATAGGTGAACTTAACAGAGAGAGTGTGTTTTGTGTTGTTGACAGACTACGATGTCGTTGGCTGCGGTGTCATCCCCCAACAGTTTGTTGCTGCATGTGGTAATGGCTGCAGTGGAGGACCAGGTAATGACTCCATACCTGACTCTTTCACACAGATCATCATTCTGACAAGACCTCTGTTTAGAAAAAAGTGATAGGATAAATAATTCCTTTTGTGAACAATCTTGTAACCCAAAGTAATAGAAATGATGGATAAATATCTGAAAATAAGACCAACATTTTACAGACTAATTTATCATCAAACCAGGGCAGTTTTAATCAGTCTTAACATATGCAGCCAGATGCTACTGACTCCAGATTATTAACAATTTATCATGAGAATTTGAATTTCATGAAACCAGCTCCAGCAGATTGATCTGGTTTTGCAGCCAGTGCTGAGCATAGAGAGCAGAAAATAGAAATACTCCTTTTCCAACTTCAGCACACCCCTTAGAGATGGTTGAAAATAAGGTGAGCAGGTAAAATTAGAGGTGATACATTAAATATAATCACCCAACATTGTACTCTTGGGTCATGACCTCTTGGAAAGAAGTAGCAATAGGAGTAGCAAACAAAAACATCACCTAATATGATCTTGGTCTAATTTTTATGCTGATGAAACAGATCCAGCCACTTAAATCTTTTTTTCATCAACTTCCTTTTGAATGAAGAATACATTTTAAGTTTTTTTCCAAACATACTATGCTCTTAGTAATAAGCTCCACTGGATCTGAAAGAACTCAGAGTTCTAGATTGTTTCAACCGAGAACTTTCCAGACTACAGGTTCTAAAAGCAGAATAAGAAGTAGAACTCTCAGTTATCAGACCTTCTCTTTGGAACCAACTCCCAGTTTGGCTTAAGGAAGCAAAGAACCTCTATCCTTTTAGATAATTTTCATTGTTGTGCCTCAATGGGCATCAATGCGATCAAGTCTCACCACACCAAGACACCACGTCCAGGTAACGCTACAGCTAAACTAGAAGCACCAGCAGCAGTTCCTACCTCGTCCTCTGTTGACATTAAAGTTGCCTTGGGTGGCACGCCAACACTGCGCACGGAGGTTATCTGGTGTCTCAACACTGCAGTGAATCACCACTCACTGAACTCAAACAAAGGCATTTCTGATATTTTCAAGCCAATGTTTCTGGATTCTGACATACTAAAACATTTCACCTGTGGTAAGGACAAGATTCGGACTCGCGCCCTATTTTATGCAGCAGCTTATTCAAAGCATCAATTCTTTTGAGCTTTAATCCTTCCCAGCTTAGCTGAATTCTGTTTTGTAGTGGTGCTTTATGGATTTAATTGCAGACATCAACTGAAAGTGAGTCCAAAGATGAGTGCAAATAATAATAATAATAATAACTTTATTGTCATTGTACAGTGTACAACGAAATTGAGTGCAGTCCTCCTTCGGTGCATGCGTA
>JBAMHV010000007.1:963539-974810 GCA_037177535.1 Pseudomugil gertrudae | reverse complement strand
ATGTTCCACACAGAGCGCTTTGCTCTCAGACTGCAGGTCTACTTGAGGTTCCCAGAATCTCTAAGAAAACAATGGGAACCTTCAGCTATCAGGCTCCTCTCTTATAGAACCAGCTCCCAGTATGGGTACAGGAGGCAGACACCCTCTCTACCTTTAAAATTAAACTTAAGATCTTCCGCTTTAACAAATCTTACAGTGAGGGATAGTTTAGCCATATGTTAGTTTTGCAACCATGAGGACATCTTATAATGCCCGTGTCCAACCAGACTTGCAGCAGTCTGACCTTTATCTATGCTGTTCCCTGTTTGATTTTTTGCTTGTGTTGTTTTATTCACTAATGTACGTCCCTTTGAAAAAAGTATCTGCTAATTGACTGTAGAATATGACGTCATGAACCTATTTCTCCTTTTCTGCAGGTCTGGCAGGATAAAAGCTGCAGTGTGTGTTAATCTGTCTTTCCTGTCCTCTCCATCCAGCCAGTTTAGGTGGATGGCTGCCCCCCCTGAGCCTTGAGTTCAGCTGGAGGTTTTGCTTCCTGTTATAATTGAGTTTTCCTTCCTACTGTCGCCTCATGCAGCTCAGGATGGGGATTGGATCCGAGCTAAGAGTTGATTAAATCTTATGGTTTCCCTTATGGCTATTTTGATGAATTGGCTCAACATGATGTGAAGCGCTCTGAGATGACATTGTCATGAAGTGGCGCTATATAAATAAAGTTGATTTGAATTGAATTATTATTGTTTCCCTGCACTAATGCACCTGATGTAAATCAGATGGATCCAGAAGGTTATTGCCAACCTATTCATTTATTTCGGTCAGCGGTGTTGAAGCATGAAGCTAGTGAGTGTTGTTATGTTATAAGTGATTAGGCAAACTTTACTGGTCTTTCTTACCTTCAGTCATAGTCAAACGTAAGCTCCTCATAAAAATATTTTTAATAAATCTGTGGTATCTGAATAATAAATCTGGGTTATTTCTGTGCTTTGTGTGTGTGTGTTCTGTTTCCCTTACGGGAGCTCATCCTCTTAAGCTTTGTCAGTTCGTTGCTGGGGACAAGTGGAAATTTGAGATGTTTTATTAGTGCCATTCTCCGACATTGGTTTTGAGTTTTTTCCTTATAATATTTCATCGCTCTTTATTGGCTGCATGCAAAGCACTCTTTCTACAGTTACCATGAACTCACCAGATATTTTATTACCACTGGTCCCACTTAACCAGCATAAAAGCTCTTCAGCAGGAAGAGATCCTTTCTGTAAACCTCCTATTTGTTTGTCATGGTTGGGAGGTTCCGGGAGCACAAGGTCCAGTGCCCTCCCATGCAAATCCATGGTCTCTAAGGCAAATCCATTTCACCACAAACCTCTGTCACTGCAGCTGTCAACCAAACAATCTAGTCAGGGGTAAGAGAGACTCAGTGAAATAAACCTGACATGTTTATGGTCTGCCAACTGTTTATCATCCAGCTCTGTTTATTATCCAGTTCTCCAATAACCTCATTTCTCCCACCTAAACTCCCAGATGGAGCAAATCAAGAGCGATCTGAAGATTAATCACAGCATGGACATGCTGTCCCTTTAGTCCCCAATAGTCTGGATTACCCTGTGTGCTCAACATCCAAACAAATGCTTCAATTAGAAAACTTAAATCTCCTTTTCTTTGCTCTGTAGAATGTATCATTGTTTCACCAGGAACAGAGCTTTGTTGTTCCCTTAGTGCAGCCACTCATGTGATATTGTTTCAGATTGTAGTCAGACGCAAACTGTCCTTCTGTTTTCCTCTGAGGATGTAAATAATTTGACATTTCTCACCAGCCCCACTCAACCCCAAATGAAATAGTATGCCCATATGAAGAAGATCTTCTGTGCAATCCCTGTTTACAACAAGAGGTCCAGCTTTGCATTGGGTGGTATGCATACTTCTGCCTTTTTGAGGACAGCACGATAATCTGGATCATCCCTGAGTGTTAGGGTCTGAATTTCACCAATGCAACCCTAATGAGTGGAGTTTGACTGCCTGTAGTCCATTAAATGTTGGGAAAGATCATCACTTTGTGCATCTTGCTGGTCAGAACAAGCAGAAACAGTGCCATGTTTAAATATTGGTTGTTGTTTTTTTTTTTATTGTTTTAAGCCACATGCCATAAAGAAAAAAACAGCTGGATGTGCACCATTTTCTTTCCCCTGTGGTCCCTCTGTGCTCCCTCCTCAATCCATCCTCTTCCTGGTAATGTTGTACAGTCAAGGTATCTGCACATTTAAACGGCTTCTAAATGTGTCCTGTCATAGGAGTGATCCACAATAACTGATGAAAAAAAGAGTTATCAGTTTAAAGAAAACTACAGGTTGTTTTACCAGCAGACCTGCCAGCAGCCGCTCATAAAGGAGTTTCATTCCGGACACCATCAGATGTGTAGAGGTAAAGCACTGTCATGCCTGCCTCCTCCTCCCTCCTTTGGCCTGTCTCTTTTCCTTTATCTGTCAACTCAGATTGCAAATTTGAGGTGACAGCAAAATGTTTTGGTCTGCTGGTATCTGACTCCACCTTTTATCCTCAAACTATGCTGCTATTAAACTGCCCTCCCATCTCAACCAACTGCCATACCATAGACACTACAGTTAGAGCTGTTCCAGCGTGCACTTCATGTAAAATACTCACCCACCTCGACTTACTAAACCTGTTTTAATGTTCAAATCAAAGGACAATGTCTCATCTTTGAGTCTGTATTTGGGTTCTACTGTATAGTTACCAAACAGGAAACACTAGTAAAAAAAAGCAAAAAGCAGAATTTGACTTCATAGAACTCATTTCCATTGATTACTGCATATCCGAGCAGTAATCAATTTAATCAATATAAGGTAAGTTACAGTTTAAAGTACTTACATAGTTATCTAGCAACTCTGCACCTTCAGCTAATTTATTCATTTTTTATTTATCATCACCAGACCTACGCTGTCAGCTGGGATTGGTTCTAACCCCCACCCCCCACCTCCCCCAGCGCCACCCCATATACACACACACACACACACACACCACACACCCCCACCCCCGCCGCGACCCTGTTCAGAGAATAAGCGGTAGATAATGGATAGATGGATGGATGGACCTATGCTTTCAGTTTTGACAGTGATTTTGAACCAACCAACTACCTGCGAGCCCTGTAGGAAGTACCATAGAGAACATACCAAAAAATACTTTCTATACTAGTCCTTTTAATGTGTCTTCATGCACTGCATCACCACATGTAACTGGTGCTTCTCTAAGCTGATAGTGAAGGTTATCATCCTAGAAGACCAATGTCTCACCCGTAAGAGATAAAAAAACAAATGAAGTTGGATTTAATAAAAATATTTACTCTAAGCAACAGTTTTGCCTTCAGGTTTGCAGAATATGTTTTAACAGGTTACTTAGTGCAAAGTCTGGACATATAGACGATGTAATTATATACACACAGTATGATCATTTTCACTTAAAGCTAGAATTAATGCATTTGAATGAAATCTAAACAGCAGCACAAATGTAATTGTAGCCGCCTTAACGCTGCTGGTTTGGTGAGGTTATTTATCATTTTCTTTGTGCTGAATAATAAAGTCACTTGTCTTATCAATTTTACCATGAGAGAACAACACATCCTTCAATCTGGAAGACACAAACCATGAACAGAACGAATGAGGTGACAAAGTAAACTAGATGCAACACAAACTGATGTAGAAGAAGAGTTCTAAACCTTGTCTCTTCTGTCATGGTGCACAACGTGAGACCATGAAACAACAGGCTGATGAGTGAACGGCCCTGTGAGAAATATAAGAGGACCTCCATGACTTTAGAGAAATGTGTTTCACAGAGACATGTCGACAGAATCGATCGCTGCCTTTATGAACAACAAATTGGGCCCTCTTGGCCAGATTGCTTTGAAACAATATTTCTGCAGCCCACATATTGGATTGTTAGCTGCGGTGCTATTCTCACACCTCAGTATTTAACAACATATTTTGATTTAGTCTATAATTTTATATCACACCTTCTTTTAACACCTCAGCTACATCCTCCCCTCTGTCACGTTGCACTGGTCAGAAGGTTGACACCTCATAAACAAAAGAGAAACTATTACTAACACTATTTTTCAAGCTTGATATATCCTTAAGTTTCAGCCAGACACATGATCATTACCTATTTTCATGCAACATTATAGATTATGTTATCTTGAGGGGTAAAATGCAGATTAATGCAGAAACCATCTGCTTTAAAGATTTTTAAAAGTTAATTTTAAAACAATTTTCTCATTGTTAACTGAAGGTAAAATGCTGATAATGGAAATGATCAACATTAATACAGGAAAAGCATGACACGTAGAGTTTGGTTGTTTCCCCTAACCATTTACTCAATGGTGAAATAATAACACAATCCAAGTGATTCACTGGTGTTACTGGTAACACATTGTTGTCACACCTGTAGGCATTTGGACTAACCCTGCTTATCCAGTGAGCGCCTGTCCTGCATTGGAATTATTCACCTAACCAGGCCAGACTGTTCCTAACAGTACCATATAAAGCAACCTGAACAGAAGGGAATTGTAGAACAAACAAATGGATAGCTGTCACAAATGTGGTGGAGGTGAGGAACCGAATGCAGATGGACAAGCCAGTAATCAGACTGGTGCAGGAGTAAGATGTTGAATAAAGACTTGACCTGACATGACATGAGAAAAAGACAAGAATGAACTTGCAACGTGAACTGAAAATAAAGAGGTGTATATATACACAAGGCAATAAGACACATGTGGAGTGAATAAAAGAAATGGAACAGGGTGAGCTTAGAACATGAGAAAAACTACTAAATAAATCAGGAAACAAGAATAAAAGACAAGGACCCAAAAAGTTCAAACCAAAACCATGACAGATGGCTCTGATTGGTCAGGGAAATCTATACCAACACAATCTTCATAGCCAACACAATACTAAATAAGTTTCAGTGGAGGGTGTGGATGGTTGTTCGTGTTGTTCATCTATGTGTTGATCCTGTGATGGATTTGCAACCTGCCCAGGGTGCATACCACTTTTCACACGTCCCGAGCTGGGATAAGCGTCTATCTGACCCTGAATTAATAATAATATTAATAATAATACATTTTATTTATAGTGCACTTTATGTTTCAGAGAAATCTCTAAGTGCTACATTACTGAGGGGTTAAAAAGCAGTTCCCAACAGTGTAACAAAATTTAAAGACATTTAAAACACATTTTTACATGTAAAAACTATTTTAAAAGGCCTTCTGAAAAAGAAATGTCTTTAGGCCTGTTTTTAAAGACCTCCATATTTAGTGGGGCCCTCAGGCACTCTGGGAGGACATTCCAGAGCTGTGGGGCCACTGCTTGGAAGGCCCTGTCTCCCATTGTGGAGATACACTGAGAGAATTGGACAGCAAAGGTATGGAAAATATAAAGGATGGATGGGTGGATGGGATTATATGAAATGAGCAAAGAGAAATGTATATATATGATCATATTTTCTCTAGAGTATGGTCCACTGGCAATATTTGTGCTGTTCCTGGTTTTTCAGTTTCCATAGTCATCACAAGTATTTAGCGGTCTGTTTACTTCGGATAGTTGGTTAATATGTCTGTGCACATGACAAGCCCTTCCACTGTTGTAAATATATTTGTGCATGTATGAGATAAACAATAAAAAAAAACACAGAGGTCAGTATAATCCAGCCACCATACATAAAACGTGCTGTTGTTTTGTAAAATTGATATTTTCCTGTAAAGCTGCTTTTAAACTTGAGCTGAAGTGCTAAAATGTTATAGAAAGCTGGTGGAGTAAATATTTACTCCGGGTTGTCTGCTGCTGAGATCCTTAGTGGAATCTGTGGATCATCTGCTGGTGAGATGGTGTTTGAATGTGTCAGCAAACACACTGACACATTCACTGTTGTGTGCAAACAGGTAAACCTGTCAGAATGACTCCTTTCCCTTAAAGAAATTCTAGAAATATTTTTAACTGACAATTGTTGGTTGATTATTAGAAATCTCATTTTATTTACCCCCTCACTCTGTGTTTCCAGCTGACAGTGTATCTCCGACAGAAATACATCTTGATGAGCTGCTGTGACCAAAGACTGAATCAAGCTATTTGCCATCTTTCTGGGAATATTCAGCTCTGCTATGAAAAAGTTTTTTTTTATTCATTCTATATTTATTTAATTGTTTATTTATTTCTGGTCCGACATTTGTTTGGAAGACTCATAATGGCCAAGACTTCGGTTTGTAAAACAGCCTGATAAATTTCCTACAGAGAGGACTGAGCCTTTCTGAAAAAGCCCCCTACAGCCATGGACTGGGTGTCAGACATTAGGTTACCTGGTAGTTGAGGTGACTGGAAGGGAATAGCACTACATTATAATGGTCATAATAGTGGTGAGAGGAAAGGAACGCGTGAATTGAAGTTATCCAGTAATGTCTCACTTAAAATGTAGGTGTTTAGCACCAGACAAAATCCATAGTGTGTATTCACACCAGGCGAGGCTGGGGAAAGGAATCTTTAAAATGATTCATACCTCCTTTGCTTTGGTTTATTTTCATGCTGCACATTTTTAACTTAACTAAACCACCTGAACAGCAGTTGCATCAAAGACAGAAGAAATCCGGCTCATCAACTGGCCAAGACCTAAAACGGCTTATTCACTTCAAGTAAACAAGAAAACAACGATAAATTGATGCTGTGTTGGGATTTTTGTTTTTACTGAAGCGTTCAAAGTCCGTTTGTCTTCACACTAACCTGACCAGTTTAACTTGCAAGAACAGAGACTTCTGGTTTTTAAGCACAGTAACTGCAAATGAAACAGTGTGTGACTGAAGCGTTTCACCCCAAGCAAAGATTGTCTGACTCTTCAAACATTTATGCAGAAACAGGAAGCCTTTAAACCCCAAGAATGTAATATAGTTCATCCCTGATAAAGGATTTGGTTATGAATAAACAAATGTTTGACAAAAATAGTGCCACAAAAGGAAAGTTTTGCTTAAAAAGGACATTCTCTCAGACCTGATACCAAAACCGAGTGTCTCACTATGTGTTCCTGTTTATGGCCAGTGTGGCAGATGTGTGTAAGGGATGAAGGTTAAAGATGATCCTTCATAAATTTGGTATTGACTCAGCTGCAGATGCCAAAATGACTGTTTGTAAGAATAGGTCAGCATGTCCCAACACCATGAGAGGTTGTTGTCATTGGTGATGTTACAGTGCTGGCTTGCAGCAAATAAGTACTGCTACTCAATGTCACATTGTCAAGGAACATAATATACAGAGCAGCAGTGAGAATGAAGAAGTATCGCCTCAACATGATGAGGAAACATGGAAACGTTGGCATATTTTCACATGACCGCTGTAATCACTTACTGATTCCATCCACATGGAGAGAATGCTTTTTGTTGGAGAACATGCATGAAGACAAAACCACCACTTTTTCACCAATTCTGTTCTTTTTCTTTTCAAAGTACAAGTTCACCGAAGTGGGAAAAACCTGTGTTTGTGTGATCCAAGCTTTTATACTGGATGGTGAAAGATTCTGACTTCCTCGTGTTTGACATGATGCTGGTCTGTTCGGTGGCATTTAGTTCTGCTGTGCAAAAGAACAAAAATTATTAGACCAAAACAAAACATTTATTAAAATGTTTACATGTTATTTCATAAGCCTTTCATGTAGCTGTACCTCAGTCTTATGGCCTTAAAAACATTGACAGGAGTTTGGATATTAGATCCTAACAAAGGTATAATACAAAATCTTCAAAGCATGATGAATTCTTTCTTATTTGTTACATTTGAAGCTGAAAGTACACCGTGATGACTCATTAATATACTGTTTCATTCAAATACATAAATACATAGTATTATAAATATAGAACGGATCAGGTGACATCGAAATGCTTTTTGTTTTGGCATCAGCCCACACTGCAAAGACATGACTTGGTGCAGATTTTCACGCTATGTGCTTGTGTGAACATTTGCACCTAGCCGTGTCTTTGCAGTGCGGGCCTGCAAATGTCTGGATATTTCCAATTGCATGCCTTTAACACTCCAGTACTTTTGCCACTTTTATCAATCAAAGCAAATCTCAGGTTATGATTGTAGACATCTTTATGAACAAAAGTACATATGTCCCTCAGTCTGTTCCATGAAGCTTTAGAAAATACTTGTATTTGTGGGTAGCTACCGAGAAAACATACACAGACTTTGCTGGAAAGGTTAGTTCTGACATCCTGTCTGGCATTTTCAAGGCAGTAAACTTTCATCAAGAAAACAGCCATTTGTGACCAACGTAGCTGTTTGGCCGTTGCTTTACATGCTGCTCCACAGCAGCAGCTGAAGGCTTCTGGAGGTTTTGTGAATCAAACTCCAGCTTAAATAAAAGGAGAATGAAAATAAACCAGTCCCAAAGTGACCAACGCACGAACTTAGAGAGGATCTGAAGTTGAATTATGAAAGCTGGACTTGGCAGAACAAATGAGCAGGGCTCTGAATCAAACCAAATATGAGATTGAATGCTTAGAAATCCTGTTGGATGATTCTGTTGAAGTCAGACTGCCATGCAGTGAGATGTTTCTGATGCAGGGGAGGCAAAGGATCTGACACTGTAGAGACCACCTGAAAGGATGTAAACATCTCTATGGTGGACCAAGATCAGGCTTCTAGATGGATATCTCCTGATTTCAGGAAGTTTCAGAAAGTTCTCCTAAATTTGTAATGTTTCTGTAAAACATTTAACATTTTGAAATGGGAAAGAAGATGCTGACAGTCATCTGCAGCCAGTAATGTGAAATCAGATACCTTTATGTGACAGTCCAGTTAGGCAACATTCAGACTGCTGTCTCTCAGATCACAGTTTTACTGCAGGGGTCTTCTTACGCTGGACATGTCCTTGTCCTCAGGGTGCCCAGCCCTGCTAGTGGTGCTGGCCTGCAGTGGTTCTGCCAGGTGCAGGCTCCTCAGGTTCCTAGATGGGTCTGGAGTATGGGTGGTTCTTGGACCAGCTGGCCATCTGTGGCCCCGTACTCATGATATTTGTCAATACCAGGATGTTAGGACTGATTTCTGATATCATTAGAAGTTTGTTTTAATCTGCCTGCTTGTATTGATAGATGACAATAGTCACAAAGTTCAGTGATATTCTGAGATATTTATTTATACTGAGCATTATTATGCATTTCTAAATAATGCTTTTTTCTGATATCGTCCAGCTGTAGGTACGTTAAAGTTTTCAATTCAAACCTAAGTTCTCTGTTTTTTTTATTTATTTACATGCTACTTTGCACATTTTGTTTGAACAAATATATATTTTTACCACTGTTCTGTTTATTAGGCAGGTTTTTTTTTAAAGTTGTGTTTACCTCTGATAAATGTTAAATTACTCTTTTAATAAAGTTTTTGAGTTCAGTTTTTTTTGCTGGTCATTATTTTGAATTGGTAATTAAAAAACCCCAATAATTATTAATATTGGTTGATCTGAAGAACTTATATCATGATACATAATTTGGCCATATTACCTAGCTCTAAACATAATCCATATTATTATTGCTTTTAGCCTGAAGCCATGAGAGATCCCAGCATCAACCTTGAGACAAATGTGCCTTCGGAGTAAATACAGCATCTTGCAATTGTGTCATATTGCTTATGTGCTTATAAAATCACTGTGTTGTCCCTTTTGTATCATGTATCATCGGGTCCACCAGACACATAAACACAGTCTGAATAGCAATAATATGAACGACACACGAGGGTTAATCACCAACAAGAGCAATGCTTCTTTTACATCCAATTAGATTTTTTATTGGTGATCTGATCATTTTCTGTTCTCTTTTTGTTTGCTTGTTTGTTTATTTTACAGAAACTGTTTATGTTGGTGATGCTTATGCTTTGTTTCTTTCCAGGTGTAGCAGCTGGTTTCTGTGTTTCAGTACTTTTGTTGTATTTGCTTTCTAACTCGTGTCTCTTTGTGTCTTTCTCTTCCCTAATTTTCTCTTTAGTCACTTAATAAAAGTTGTAAACTTGACTTGTAAAAGTCAGAATAAAAAGCAATACTTAAGCATCAAGAGAGGCTTTAACTCCACAAAGCTTTATTTCCTAATGTTAAAGTACATTTGTTTGGCACGACACAGCAGCCAGAACACCAGATACCAGACAAAACTAATAAGTTGAAAGTAAAACTCCAAACTGTATTTTTAGTCAATGTGTCATTTTTTTCTTTTTCCAAAATACCACTGTGAATCATTTAAACAAAGATGGTTATATTAAATCTGAAAAGAACAAATATTTTCCCGAAGAGACTCAACTAATGCGGTTTCAACGGGATGCAGTCACCAAGTCTGCAGCAGTGAGCATCACAGCTAATTTTTGTACTAATTATGATAATGACAAGATGCTACTTTTGTCTTTATTATTTTGCTTGAAATGACTATATGAAAGTAAGTGAGAAAAAAAAACCCATACGCTAGGAGGAGATGAAAAAAAAACTCATAGGCATGATAAATGTTCTCTTGGACCAGACTATTGCTCAAGCATGGATAAACTCTCTGATGCCTGTAGCCTTGGGTCCCTGTTACTTTATCCAGCTAAAGTAATTTAACACTCAAGGCTAAATGACTAAAGTACATCTTAAATTCTATAATTTGCCTTAAAGCATTTTAGCTGCAGCTGCACAGACAGGCTACTATTGAGCAGTCACCATTAGCTAGACAAGAGCAAGTGCATTTGGAAGAAGAATGGAAGAATAAATGAGCTAAAGCTTGCTTCACACCTTGGAGCATAATGAGTGCAGAACATCATGGTTTTCATTTTTGTTTCTTGGTTACAGATGAAAGTATCCACATGGGTTCCAGGTGGACATTTCAGCCACAGCTCCAGCTGAAAGCCATCTACAATTTATCCAGAGTGAACCTGAAGCAAGGCAGCTGCCAGCAAAATACAGCATTCAAACTTAAACAGCAGTAATACATATTTCACCTCATAATGATGAACTCGTGATGTTTTTGCTGCAATATTGATTAACTTTTTAAAGGGGATTCATTATTCATTTTTTTTTATTGATTTCAGAGAATTTCCACAGTTTTAATTTTGCTGTATTGTGATTGCCCCACCACAGGGCTCACACTCCTCAGCCTCCCCAATAAGCTCTATTCTGGGGTCCTGGAAAGAAGGGTCCATCGGAAAAAAAGAATATATACCACTTTATGACAAAAAGATTAATGGCTTTGACCTTTGACCTCTATGAACTCTGTATGAC
>JBAMHV010000007.1:938088-949328 GCA_037177535.1 Pseudomugil gertrudae | reverse complement strand
TTGCACCTTTGAAAGACGCAAACCCTTTTGCTCACTGTTAGTAGATCAGTTTGTACTTTTTTTAGCGTGAGCAATGAATTTGCATTTTAGTACACGCAAACCTTTAGTAAATCTGGCCCTTAGTGTAGTATCTTTTGATGGATACTTCCAGCAGGATGATGCACCATGTCACAAAGCTCAAAGCACCTCCACCATGATGATGTACTCTAAACAATCACCAGATGCAATCTAATTAAGCAGCTTTGTGATGCTGCGGAATGGGAGATTCTCATGGATGCGGTGGAAAGGAAAATTCACATCCAGGATGCTGGGGAATGGCAGCTTCTCAACATAGATGTAGTGGAACATTAAATTATCATCACAAATCTGCAGCAACTGTGCAATGATTCAGTGCAAAATATATAAAGAATGTTACCAACACATTGTCTAGTCTATGAGACCAAGAAAGAATAAAAAGTGGTCTAACCTGGTACCAAAAAGTGGACTGCAAGGGTTTAAATACATTTAAACAAAAACTAATAAAGTTTTTTGTTGGTGAAACACACAAAACAAAATTTCTTGGCAAAACATCTGAAAGCTTTGAACATTTGTTGACTTCTCTAGTAAGTTATCTAGTTAAAGTCATCAGTCAGATGAGCAGCAGAGTCAGTATGTGGTATGGGGGTCCGTCTGGGTGCCCGTGTTAAATTTTCTCTGCTGATGGCAAACAACTTAAAACAGGCAACAAATCTGCAGATGCTATCATATCAATGCAAAATATCTGAGGAATGTTTCCACCTTGTTGAATCTGTCACACTAAGAACAAAGGCAGTTCTGGAGATGGACCTGATAAAGTGGACAGTGAGGAGAATTTGTTTGCTTACTTTTTCATTTTAAATATCTTAATGTTTGGATCTTTCATTTGGTAATGTCGGTGCACAAATGAAAGAAAACAGTTTCTGTTTTCTTTGTTTATATATCTAAAAAAATACAACATAAAAATACAGGATGGTGTAATGCCTGAGGCATACTCACAATTAAGTAGCTGTTCTTCTGTTGAACAAGCTGTCAGACATGATCAGGAGATTTAGCAGAATCAGCTCATCATCTCTCTGACTCGTGTAAATACTGTTCACTAATTACACAAAAAACTAATTAATCAAAAGTGATTAAATTGAGTATTTAACAGTTTAATCAAATCATGTTATAGGTTAGGAGTGAGTTCAGTCATAATTTAACAGCAGAAGGCGCTTGTTTCTACTGCTGCTTCTGTACTGAACAGGAATCTTGTTACAATGGTGTCATGCAATAGATTTTTTAAGGACATTGATAAAGCTCCCGGAAAATCATCGGCTCTAAAATGGCAATATATTTTCTGGTCACCACAAAAATAAACAGTTTGTGCACTTTGGTGCAAACTCTTATCCTGTTTTATTAACTTTCATTTTGATAAAGTATCACAAAACAATGTAAAGGGGATCCAACACAAGACAAAATGGCAGCAGCAAGCAAAGTTATGCAGGATGAAGTGATGACAGTTCAATTCCACTTGGTCCCAGTTAGGGATGCACAGATACTGATACCAGTATCGGTGCATCCCTAGTCCCAGTCATTGGTTCAGTTATACACAAATTGTTCTACATGTCCAATACCTTTGTCAACCTGGCTCAGTCTACACTTTCAAGTTAGATGAAGTTCATCTGGCAATATGTTCAATCTGATACCAAATATTTCCATGTTTTTGGGGGATCCTCCTGTTAGGGCCCCAATTTCAAAGATCCGACCCAAAAGGGTGGAGCTTGTTGAACTGTAGTCCACTGATTGGTTGAAAGAATCCTGTGTTTTTGGTTGTTGTTTCTGCCATGCCTGCAGTGATATCCAGCCCAGCTGGGGTTATGTAACTGTATTGCTTCTTTCACCTGTGCACAGCACTACTTCATCCCTATCAGGCTCTGCTTTTCTGACATATTTTTGACAGCCTTGTCCCATCTGAAGTCCAGCATGTCCTCCACTCTCCAGTCTGTTCTAGGTGCCGAACAAGTTGTGTACCCTAATCACCCGCTTGCCTTGCCCACAACAAACCTTCTCTACATTATGATTGTGTGGGCTTTAACTCTTGTTTTGATCCATGACCACTGGTTGTTGCCTACCACCGTATCCTGACATCGTTGCCTGGTCTTTTTGACCGAAGTGAAGCTTTTTCAGATCCCAGATGCCTTTCCAGAATTTCCACACTCACTCACTTATTTCAATGAAACTGTTCCTTTTTAATCACTTACTCTTGTGTGGCGACATTTCTGGGTCCTCAGAGGTTTTGGTTAAAGCTCATCAGTCCAGCAAAAAGAACAAAAGCAACAGCTTCGTGTTTTTTAGGTACTCTGGACTCTTTTCTTTAGAGCCACATTACCACATTACATTGTTTTATTTTTTGTTTAATACAAGGACGTAATGTCACCAACAGAATGAGTGCACTGTGCCATGTAGTCAAGGAGGGTTTAGGTCATAGGGTGCACTTTCAGACACAGCCTAAATCTTTTAGCTAAACAAACTAAACAATGTATCTCTTTCCTTTAGATTGTTTTCAGAAAGAGAGAAAGAAAATAGCTTCAGCTGTTTACATCCTGGTCTGGACAAAATTAGATCAGACTCTGGTAAAAATTTCTCATACCCCTTAGTGTGCTTCTGAAACATCTATCACTTGCCCCTACCCCTCTGTCCTTACAGGAATTGGGACGCCCCTACCCCTACACTTTAATGCACAAACAGAGGGTTAGGGCTGAGTGACATAAAAGCTCTGGCTGTCTACACCACTGTGATGAGAAACGGGGATTCAGAGCTGCCTCATTAAAACTGTTTACAAAAGAGACAACAAATACTCATGAACCAGGAAATTGTCACTTTTGATGCTTTTCAAAAACAGGATGATTCAGTACAACACTGATGCAACATAAACCCATTTTCGTCGTTGTTCCAGGTGGTTCTTCATCTCCGTAAGTCAGAGCATGCTAAAAAGTGGCATTGGTTGCTTTCTCAGGAGGTTAGGGTTACAATTGTGTGTTTTCTCTGCTAAGTAAGGACCTGTCTCTTTATCAGGATTTGTAATGTGATTATCTTTGTCAGAGGCTGCTGAACATTAAGGCTTGGTCTGTTAACTCCCCTGCTTTTGTCTCAGAGCATGTTTGTGTAGGCGTGCTTGTCTGTTTTCCGGCTTTTCATGTTGCACGCTGCAGCAAGCAATATTTTTGTGCTTTTAACATTTGGACAGCCTACGTTTAAAGTGCTATTTAACCTTTCAAAATGCTGCCGAGGCTGTGAGCAACATTTGAATAATACTGTCTCTGCCAACATTTTACTTTATGTACAGTGAGAAGCTCCAGGCAGAGGAAAATATACAGCTCACCACATCAAATAAAACAAACTGCTTCTATATTTAGGGGTTAAGAGAAAGAGTATATTTATTTTTAAACAAATGTTTATTATTCCTTTTTATCATTTAAGCTCCTGGAAAAACATGTCAGTTGAACTCCTTTATTCCCTCCTCTTTCTTTCTGTCCATATTAAAACATATTACAGATATTTAAACAGTAAAGGACCCTTTAAGGAGGCAGATGGAGACAAACATAAGGCCCTATGAATTTTCAATTCCAGCCATTCCCCTGGGTCCTTCCTTTACTGCCTTTAAGAGAATACAAATCACTTCAATTATTCAAACCTTCAGAGAACTCAGAGGAAATAAAACAAATACACAAGCCAGAAAAATAGATGAGTAAACCTATGTATAAACAAACTCTGCATGCATTAATTACACATTTCAAAAGACCGTGAGGAGGATGCTGCTCAAAGAGGTGGATGCTTTGTTGGTTCTGGTGTTGTTTCTCTGCCTTACTTACCATGGAATAATAAGCCCACTCAGGTAAACAAAGCAACTCCCTTGATATGTTGGAGTGAAACATTCTCCTTTCTTCTCTACCTTTTGTCATCCTCTACTTGATCTTAGATGCTTTAGTCATATGCTACACAGGTATGGCTGCAGCTTTTGTGGGAGGAAAATGTTTTACAAGTTGGAACAGCATGGAGTAAAGAGCGTCAAGGAAACAGTGACCTATTTTTCTTTTCCTTTCTTTTTTTCCAGATCTGTGCATGACCGAGACAAAGTTGTGTGACACAGTTAATGACTGGTTGGCCAGCAGAAGCCGAAGAGTCCTTTGAAAAGAGGAGACATCCTAAGAATAACTCTTCTAAGCTTTCCCGCTTTCAAAGGTGGACAGCAAACAGACCCTGCTGAGTGAAATGCACCTACAGATAAAAGCTGAAGGTTATGCTGTGTTTTGCTCATATTGATCAGTGTGAATCGTGCTTTAAAAAGGTAAGCACTCTCTTTTCCTTAAAGACTGTCTGCAGCTGATGATTTAAATTCTGCCAACAATCCATAACTAGTTTAAAACAGCTATGAAAACTGAGTACAAATTGATCTAAAGAATAAAGCGGGATTAACAGCAGAGCTGTTAGTGTAATTTTATATGAAGCTTCTACAGATAGTAGGGCTTGTTTAGGAGCAGTGTGAACACTCATTTACATACCAGTGTTTCTTTCCTCTTGGTTGTGGTTGTTTCAGGGTGTATTGCTCTGTGGCATTATACTGGTGGCTTCCTGTCTCTTTTCTAACATCTCTCCGGCCAGTAAAAGTCAGTCTGTTGCTGGGTCTTGTCTTATGTCTTGATCTGCCTCGTCATGTTTTAAATGTTCCTTCTCTTCTCTGATAATGTCCACTTGCATTTCTGTTATGAATCAGCCGTAATGCACAGAGTTGTGAAGTGTGTCTTCTCATGCTGGGAAACTGCAGAGAAAATAAAAACTGTTGTAGGAATGTACATCCTAAATGTCATTCTGTCAAAACAAGTCAGAGCTTTTTTTTCTTTTCCATAGTAGCTTTTTTTATTTACTGATATCCAACATATCGATTATGTCTGACCCTTCATTTCCAACACTGATACGGATTGCACAGTAAAAAAACTGTTCATTTTTTTTGCTGTCTTTAGCAACAAAAACCCTACAAATCCAAGAAACAGTATTTTTTTCATCATTTTGTTTAAAAAAAAGGAAAATACTATTCTATATTTGGTTTCAGTATTGGGGGAGACATTGAAGCCCACCAGTATGATGCCATTCAAAATAAAGTTCCTGCTCAAGTAAGCAGACAGAAGCTTGTTTTTGTGGTATATTGCCTGCCTCATATGCATCAGTTCTAAATTAAAGCAGGTCTTGTACACACTTACCAGGTTTACAAAGAAATAAGCAATCAGCAGTGTGTGTGTGAGCAATTAATCTGTGTGTAGAGCTGTTATCTTCATAAAAAAACTATGACCTCATCACATTATATTTTTATTGAACATAAAACGTAGTCATAACGTGACAGGTTTATTATAAAAGCAGAAAATAGTTTATGTTATAATAGCAATAATCAAAACTGTCTCTGAGACATAAGACTTGTGTAAATCCAGTTGTCAAGATCATAAAAACAAAGAATGAGTCCTTTTCTGAGTCCTTAACATGAAACACTACCTAATCCTGACCTTTGCCATTTTACACAAACATGGCGAAATCCAGAAGCAGGTGTTGCAGTGCCGTATAGATCACCAAGCTCTGGTGGTTACTCACACTGAAAGCCAGCACTTGTTTTTAACTTTTGTTTGAAAACTGAAAATACATAAATAATAAAAAATAAAACTACATCCAACAAAAGCAAAGAAAATGTCTGCCTATTAACATAATGCACAGAAATTACAAGCCAATATGGGAGTTTATAACAGCCACTCACAGCAGATGGCGCCGTCTTATGCAAATTAAGCATGTTTCATTACATTTCACAAAATATGCAAACTACACAATCTTATTTAGCAGTTTGGACCACGATTTAACATTTAGCTTGCCTTTTTACACCGTTTCATGTGCTCTAAGAACATACTAACCTGTACAAAACCGGAGAAAGAATGAGACAGGTGGCGGTGCTTCTGTTCAGCACCGCTTCGCTCAGCCGGAAGAGGAAGCAGCGCGGGAAGAAACATTACGCTCGGGTGAAACAAGTGAGAAGCGCCACACTGCCTCCTACTGATGACAGTAAATTTCAGCGTGATGTCACCAAACCATTGATGTTATCCTTTGCATATGTTACTTTACAAGACAAAGTGAAACCCAGTTTGACCACATACTGTGTGTGTCACACTAACATTGAACAAAAATGACAACACATCAATAATGTTATGCACTTTCAACCCACTACCGGGTTTTTAGTCCCTGCTCATACTAAAGTATGTCACATACAGACATGATCTCTTCTGGAACTTTCTCACTACCCTGTCTAGCACACACAGAAGAGGAAGCATGGTTTTAGGTCGTTGGGCTCACTACTGTAAGTCCTTCATCCCATTCAGTGGTTGATCTGTGCATAAGCTAAATTGCTTGCAGTCATTAAACATGATAAATGCTGGGCTATGAAGGTCATTTACTCTGGTCAAAGATGCTGATATTCAAGACAAGCGTTTCTTAATATTATTCACAAAGCTTTGTAGGAACTGTCCTGGGTTAAATGACTTCCACTTTG
This sequence comes from Pseudomugil gertrudae, assembly GCA_037177535.1. Taxonomy (NCBI): domain Eukaryota; kingdom Metazoa; phylum Chordata; class Actinopteri; order Atheriniformes; family Pseudomugilidae; genus Pseudomugil; species Pseudomugil gertrudae. The sequence goes on along the minus strand of JBAMHV010000007.1, from coordinate 942,748 downwards.
CTTTTGTTTTCAGGGCTACAGAACAATGGTGCCTGGTCTCTTTTGCTTCCTATTCCTCACTAGATTTCTCACCTGGATTCTCTTTGAATGACTGAATTACTCTGAGTGTTTGAGCAGATGTTCTGCTCTGAGGAGAGTTATGGAACGAGACTGAGGCTCCTGCGACAGGAGACTTAGTTCATGGAGAGTGTCAAACATGAGCCCAAGATCACAAATAAGTAAACCTCTGTACATTTGTCTCTTTTGTAGACCTTGTCTCATCAAAGCAAGCGTTTGTAGTGCTGCAAAAGAGCTTCCAGAGATGCCTGGATAGCACGGACAGTCTGAAAGCTACTGGCCACCCAGCATACAGCCAATGTTCTGCCAATCTGAAGAACTTCCAGTCATACTTCAGCTGCAGCATTTTGAAGCTCTCATTCATTTTGATTGATGTGCTTTTCAGAGAGTAAAACTTCTGGACAAAAGGTTAAAAATGATTACCTTGTTACTTCAACAACTGTGTTTTACACAGCAAGTTTTAGCATATGGTTCATACATGCCATGCAAATAGCTTTGGGAATTCTGTGGTGAGCCTTGTTTCTATTCCTGTTTTCTTTCCCAGCATGACACTGGCTCCATCTCATACAAATGTTACCCAGTTTTAATAAAGCCACTCTTCTGTAAAGCCAGCTTTAATAAAGCAGGTGAGTAATGTCTGGACTATACCATCTGATTTTCCACTTCTACAAGTTCAAGGAATATGAACTTAGGACTTTCTTCTTAAATTCTGTCATGACAGCTTTGTAGCATCAGAAAGGACAGCTAACTTACTAGATGATGCTGTGATACTACTAACAATTTTGCTCTACATCTTATTGGTGACATGGTTTATTATTTGTGTTGCACTGGGACGTGAATGATGTTGAGGTTCTCGTGGTCAGAAAAGGGTTGGTTGCTTTTGGCCAGATAGTAGGCAGTTTGATGCACAGCTTCAGGTTCCTTCATGTAGGACTCATAGTCTCCACTGCATTCTCAATGGCAGCTTCTTTCTGCTGCTTTTCCACTTTCACAGACGTGGGACAAAGCATGTTTCCTCATCTTATCTCTCAATGCTGACTTGCCACTCTACTTCTCTGACCAGACACTTCCATTTAAAACCGAAGCCATTCTCCTGAGAGTGAAACACTGCTCCTTTGGAGCAATCCCAAAGGAGTTCGCACTGGCACAGACCTGACATCCCGCGGAGCATAGGCAATCAATGTAACTATGTGGTTGTCCTACATATAGTAACCCCCCCCCCCCCTCCACACACACACACAATATTTCTTAGTATCAGGATAAGTTATTCAAATTAGTAATGGACCTAAACTTAACCATTTCTTTGTTTTTGGATCCTAACCAGGGTTCTTGGATTTAAAACCTGCTTTTTGTTTGGCTGTACACTGGTCTGACCAGTCTGTAACCACAGGAGCAAATTACACGTTATCTCATAACAAAGGAAACAAAGCCAAAATCTCTTTCAAAAGGTATAAAGTTAACATCCATTTTATTTGATTTATTTCTTCATCCTGCTCATACAAAGTATCACACACAGGTACTTATCACATACATTTTTAAATTACCGGACCTTGTGAATCATATTGAATAATGTGAATAATAATAGGTCGAGGCTATACAGCCACAAACAAACAAACCAAAACAAGGGGGTGGTTCACTATTTTTGATGTCTTTATCTGAAGATGCAGTTTCTCTTTGTGTGAATCCTCTCCAACAGAGGTAGAAGGAGCAGATGTGGAGTCAGCTTATGTTCGCCGAGCTTCTGGCTCACTGTTGCACCAGTGTAGCATCGCTTACATAAGCTGAGCTGTCAGTCGGTGTCGTGCATTTGTAAGGATGTTTCTCAAATATCTCTCTTTATTGTGTATTCGTCACATGGCTGCTGCCCGCCCGGCTGCCTGCCTCTGATTGACTCATCAGTCCTCATGTCTAATTTTTAACCAATTCAATCAATGAAGGCCACGAGTACTAGCCAATTAGAGGCAGAGTAGGGTGGTCATGGCTTCACTATGGCTGGGGGAATACTGAGATAAAACTGAGTGGGTTTTAAAATTAAACAAAGTAATATTACATGCTATCACTAACCGAAAAGATTAAGACCTGCAACGTCATCTTCTCATGCTCTTCTCCCTGCCTTCATGTCTCCCAGTTCTTACAGCCCAAAATAAAACATTACCATGAAAGAACCAATAAGCAACAAGAAAACGTCTACCAGAAATCTGCTGCAATTAAAGCCGTCTGTTGTTCCTTGTGTGTTTACCGTTAGAAGAGCTGGTTCTTTTTATTCAGTTGTATTTATTTAGTTTCACTCAGAGCTTCTGTTTCAGCGTGATAAAGAAATTCCAAGTGTTTTTTATAATAAGTCATTTTTGTTTCTTATAAGACCCTTTTTATTAGGAAATATTTTTTTAATAGTTTAACTAAATCGTTAAAGGAACAACTGAGCAGTAAATGCGTGAAAAAGTAAAAAAAAAAAAAAAAGGCCAAAGTCTGAATATTATAAATATTTCTCAGCTTTTTCCTGACACACTTGTAATTTAGGCATAGCTTCCAGCTGACTACATGGTGTGTCCATCAAAATAAAACCGCTCACCAAAGATACAGCTATTGTTGACATGAATCAGTTTTTCTGGTTCACTGAATCAGCTCTTAAAGCCAGCTCTTTATAAACGACACATCACTGCAGGTCATGGACATATCAGATGTTAAAACTGAGACCTTGCTCTAATTTATTTTTTATAGATTATATTAATTATGTGCAATTTATTTGTGTTTGTTTTATATCAGCACATTTCTGTATAACTCCTCATACTGTAGCTGTCACTACCAACCAGGGCCTGCATGTGTTATGGAGGCTGTGGGTTTAAAAACGCCTAACCCTAGCCAGTGGTTAGGAGGCTCAGCTCGAAAAGGTCAAAATTCTCAGACATTAAGGCATTTTGACAGCTATAAGACTATAATTTCTTGCACTAAAATACCTTTTTAGTGATAGTTTTTTCACAATTTAGAATAAATGTATTTATTATTTGCACATTGCATTGAATTGTTAATGTTGTTGCGCCGTAGTCATCATTTAATCTCTTCTTTTCCATTTTGAACTAAGAATTATTTTTAAAAAAATATTTGTTGAAATACAAATGAAATTAGTTTAAGAAATAAAACATAGGAGAAAAAGGAATCTTTGTGGAAATCATTTCATTTGCTCCACCTGAGATTCATGAAAGAAGCACAGAGTGGAAAGAACACTGATGGAGTTCGTTCAGAAAAGGTATTTATTTCTATGTATGAGAACAAAGCAGGAGTTCAAGAAAACAGAATTATTTTAGAGCTTTATGAGAATGTAGGACTAATTTCAGCTGATCGCCATCTTTCCTTTTTCGGAGAAACATGCCCTTGACTCATCATGGTTTCACACAGATCTCACCTTTGTGTAGGAGAAATGAAAAAAAAGCTCTCATTTTATTTCCCACTGGGTTCCTGCACTTCCCTGCGGACAGGAGTGTCACAGCAACATGATGAGATTGCATTTGACCAAAAAGCTGTTTTTATTTATGCATATGTGAATTTTCACTTACAAGATTTGTTTTATTGAAATCTTGAAAAAAAAAATATATTTTATATAAGACTCTGCAGCAAAATGTTACGAACCTACTGAAGAGCATGTCCAGCTCCTTAGCTCTCTCCAGACCATAAGTCAGATCCGCCGATAACGTGAAGCTGGTGGTCTTAATTCCAGACCCCCTTCTTGCATTTCTTCTTCTTTATTTGCATTTTGCTTTGTGTTTTCTGTCTCCTTCCCCAAAGGCTTTTTTATGTTTAGCAGTTTTTTCAGGTCACTGGTGACCCATCACTGGTTATTAGGGAAGCATCTCACTATCCTTGTTGCCAGAGGGAGATGTTGTTGAAGTCTCTAGAGATTAAAATGAATCAGTGGGATGCTGTGTTTGTAACCTAGCAACGACAGAGCTGATGATGTCACAGGCTGTGTCTGCTGCAGTAGCTATGACATAAAAATGCCAAAAGAATAACACAGGTAAACTTTCTGAGTAAAAACTATGAAATGTAGGTTCATTCAGCTGTAAGCAGTGAGATTTTATGCACAGTACCGATGCCGGCAAATACTTAAAGGTGTGTGTGGGCCACGGTGAAAGATAATCTGTTTTTCTCTTTGTTGATCTGTGGACACAACTGGCCAGTGGAGGGATCATGCAGCATTATTTCCAAACTGATGCTTACAGCAGGGATGTTCTCGCTGCCCCGATTACAACACAACAAAGAAAGAAGATGTTTCCACTGCTGCTTAGGATTCAGGAGAGTTCAGTCATCTTTTTTTAAAATGTATTTATTTATTTATCTATCTTCTAATTATGTATTTATTTTTATTAATATTTTTAAAGTGGGGCTGCACGGTGGCACAGTTGGTTAGCACTGTGGCCTCACAGCAAGAAGGTTGCCGGTTCAAGCCTCAGACGGGGCGGGGGTCAAACCGGGAATCTTTCTGTGTGGAGTTTCCATGTTCTCCCCGGGTTAGCGTAGGTTCTCCCCGGGTTAGCGTGGGTTCTCTCTGTGTTAGCGTGGGTTCTCTCCGTGTTAGCGTGGGTTCTCTCCGTGTTAGCGTGGGTTC
>JBAMHV010000007.1:919728-930500 GCA_037177535.1 Pseudomugil gertrudae | reverse complement strand
CATACACCTCCATACATACACACACATACGCACACACACACATATATAGATATATATATATATATATATATATATATATATATATAGATATATAGTGGTAAGTTGAAATCAAGCTTAAGATGTAGGGTCTTGATTTATACCACTACAGCAGAAGGCTGTGTGTACCTGCTGCCTCATCCTATCCATGCTGAATGAGAGCTGATTAGCAATGCATTGGAACTATCTCAAAATGCCCCTGCCATTGTTAAATCTGCTGACGAGGCAAGTTTGCTGGCTGGCCAGACAGCTGCAACGATGGAGGGAGCCAAGAAAGAAGATGGATAGCAGGACCAAAGTGAAGGAGTAGGTGCAAGGGGCATAAATGAAAAGTGAAAAATGAGGCGCTGTGATAAGAAAAATAAATAATATAAAGAAAGTTGAGTGATGAGAAAGGGAGGGGTACAAACATGACTGCAGATATAAGTGAAAGGAAAAAAGAAACAAGGTTTTTCCAAAAACAAACACCTGAGTCTGAAGATTAATCCGAAAAGAGACCTTTTGAACCTCTGCAAAATTTTGTCTCAATCGTTTTAACTCGTTTCCGTGTCAGTGCACAGCTCATGTAACAAAGTCACATACCACTGTATGTACTTTATTTGCAAACGGTGTGCCACCAGATAGTGATGGAGTCCTGCTGTTCTGTATCTGCTCAGAAAATATATTTTCTATCACATTCTCCTGCTGTCAGAAAAATGTCTCCATACACTGTTGAAGATTACATCACCTGAATCTTAAAATAAAAACAGTTAAGAAATATAAGGGTAAGCTTGGCTCCACGAGACCTTCTTCATTTTTTAAAACAAAGCATATGAGCCCTTTTGGAGACATTCAGTTCTGTGACTGTTTGGAAAATGGATCAATTATACATTTCAGTGTTTAGAATTATCATCATTTTAAGATTTCTAAAGTGGTTTTAGGTGACGGAAAAGACTTATAAAACCCCATTTATGCTCCCTTTACCTCCATGAACACCCACGTCTGTCTTAAATGTTGTCAAACTTTGCTGCTCACATGCGCTTAATTCTGATATGGCTGTTTGGTAAAATCTCCACTAAAGGCCGGTGTTGAGTTCAGATTCAACAAAAATGTCTTAAATATGTGAACGGTGGAGGAGATTGCGATAATGTTCATCTTAGAAAGACACGGAAGAAGATTCAATGCATTAGACAGTGTGAAGTATATTAAAATATATTTCTTTTGCTGAGTCCAGCTATGAAAATAGACTAAAATAACTGAATGCTGAGGATAAACAGATGGCTTTATCTATGTGCATATTACATTTTGAGCATACATTTTGTAGAGACAATTGCTTCCATTGGGAACTTTAATGTGTACATACTTGCTTGTGTATTTTGCTTGTTTTTTCATGTTTTTCTGTCTTGTCCAGCATTAAAGCAAGCTAAATGAAAATCTGGGTGCTGTGTTGTGTTGGGCAACGTTTCTCTATCAAGAAGAACCTAATGAAGATCCAGTTTTCTAATTTTCTTCCTAATTTAGGAAACTCAGATTAAGTTGCCAGATTTATTGGGTCTTTTTTGCTGCACATCAGATGACTGCAAGATGATAAATATAGTAACAATATATCAGATAATTTGTACATCCATCCATCCATTGTCTACTGTACGTCTGAAGTTAGGTCACCAGGGTGGTAGCCCAAGCAGATAAGCCCAAACTGCCCACTTTATCATGTTCCTCCTGGGGAAGGTTTTTCCTGGCCAAGTTAGAGGCATAGCCTATCCAGCATGTTTGGGATCTTCATAAGGCCACCCCCCAGTGACACATGCCTCCAAAGGCTTTGTTACCTTATGCCTGAGTCACAATTCAGCAATTCTACTTCAAGCTCCTCTGAGATGACTGAGCTTTCTTGGATAGGGTGACTGGGATCTACCCTATCGCAGGAAGACCCCAGTCACAGAGGAAACTATTTTTGGGTGTTTGAGATTTAGTTCTTTAAGTCACAAAATACAGGTCAGGCCACAGGTGAGAGGCAGAGACATAGAGGAGGTATGCATTTGGTTATTTTTGTAGATTATGGCAGAAAAAACAGCAGCAGGATCACAAATGCTGTGTGAACCAAGCAGGCTGTGTCTTGTCTTTGGAACTATCTGGAATTTTCACAGCTGTTGACCCAATGACCTTACACCCAGTAAAATTGCTCCTTGAACTGCCCTTACTGTTTACTGTCATACAGTAGCAGTTTCTGAATAAATATTCATTTATGAGGATGTCCATAATACTCAAAGCAGCCATATACACACATACACATAATGAAAAAGAAGTATTTTTGCCCTGGAGTTCAAAAGTTTGTCCTCTATCTACCTGAAAGAATAAATGTAATTTGTGGTTTCAGGCACTGCAACATGCTGGAACTATTTATTTGTCAAGCTTTGTGCAATGACTGTTTGCAGCTTCCTGACTTCACAATCAGGCTGCCAACCTTAGCGCCATTGCATTTGTGTAAAGACCAAAACTAAAGCCTTTGCTCACTGACTGAATTTGACTTGGTCTGTATCACTGTTTGATATACCACTGCTGCTCTGGTGGCTCAATGGGAGCAAATCCTTTCAGTTATGTTTCAGCATCTGCTTCAGAAATACAAATACCTTGTCACAGCTGCGGTAATGAATTTTTAGCTCGCCTATTAGGACTAATTGTGGTCCAGAAGTTCACTTCCTTAATGAAAAGCCTTTTTTGTTTCTACTGAATTTTCTGTTTTCACCAAACCTTTATAAGCTCCATGCCTACAATGCAAATGTTTCTTACCATTCCAACTCTACTCTGCATGCATGATTATACCTCAGCGACACTTCTGACAGGCCTATGTTGTGCAAAGCCCTTCCCCTGTGGTGTATTCATACTTAAAGCTAAAGCTTAGCTGCCATGTTCAGAAGTATTACAAAGTAAAACTGGATTTGGATTGTCTATGACAAATCAGCGTCTATGTGACAAACTTTTTAGGGAGTGAGGGGGAAGATTCTCTGATTCTCTCTTCAAAAAAGGATGAAAATATAAGGTTATTAGCCAGCACATATTTCTCCTGTAAGCCTCTTAGGGTGCAGAGAGACACACCTATGATGCCAGGCCGCTCCCTTGGAAGTTAATCCCAAGCCATAACGTAATCTCATGTTAGGTGATCAAACAGTGTAGAGGAGAACCTGTGAGGAAGAATTGTAAGAGCCACAAATCCGTGGAAACAAATCTTATTACGGTGAGAAACCTCTGACTTTACCCCTGCATCAACCATATTTACTGCTCAGGCTTCCTGTTAAAGGAACTCTTTAAATTGTCACAGTTTCAGCTGAACGGTAAGATATAGCTGCTCGTAAACAGGAGCTGTTATGTGGGTTTGCCACTGCTGCGATTCCTGCTGTCAGCATCTGAAGTTGTGCCTTCGTTTAGCTTTTAGAGGCAAAACAAATCCCACTGGGACTGAAATCCAACAGCAAATTAGTATTTAATTTGCACTCTGTGAATAACATGTACTGTTGTACATTTTCTCCACCAATTCTGAACTTCCAAGGGAAAGTAGATGACTGTGCACCCCAACAAGAGACAGTAGGACAGAATCAAATGGATTTGTTGACACAGCAAGACTAAAATGTATGATTGATTCAATACAAAAAGAGAAAAGAACCAGAAGAACTTTCATTACAGTGATTTATTCAGTGTTATTTAGGCTGCATGGCCTAACAACATGACTGCTAGTTCCAGTCTTGGGTGAGGAGTTCAAACTGTGGTCTTTCTGTGTGGAGTTTGCATGTCTCTCCCAGATATTCCAACTTCGTCCTTCCTTCCAAAGACGTGCATGTTAGGTTTGGTGGTCACTAAATTCTCCCTTGGACTTAGTGGTTGTCTCTCTGCGTTGGTGTTGTGATGGACTGGTCACCTGTTCACAGTGAACTCCATCTCTCACCTGGTATCTGTTGGGCTTAGCTCCTGCCCCCTACAACCCTGAATTGGACTGAACAGAAAAAATAAATACATTATTAATATGGACAACAAGGGATTGACTACCATTTCCAAACCTTTCTGCTTTTGACATCACATCTTGTGAGTGTAGTCAGGTAGAGATGCCCATAGTGAGACCAGCATGGCACTCTGGGACGACAGCAGCTGGATGGATACGATGGAGGTTGCACCAAACTGCACTGCAAATATCAGGAATCATCTTAAGTAGACCAAGTGAGTTCTGGGATAGTATACTCGCTGTGAAATGTGACTGTGTCATTGTTGTGATCTGTAATCTACTCCACCATCCCATATTCACCCGTCCATGTAAAGCCTTTTCCTTTATCTCAGTAAGTCCCAACAGCAATCACCTCAGCATTGCTCAAGACAAGCAAAAGTGTAATTAATGCTAGCAGCAGATGACCACAACAGCCATGAAGATGCTAAACTCTATCTGTTCTGAACACAACACCTGACTATGAAAACAACATTTAAGCCTCCATGCAATTGTTTGGTGTTAGCCAGAGAAAGAATCAACCTGTTTTTTGGTTTAGATTTTGGTTGCATGGTTTAGTTCTTTCGTGCAAACACATTTGAGAAAAACCACGAAGAGAGATAGTAAAGCTGTACAGCTGATGCTTTCACAGATGCTTTCAGTGATGCACTTCTATGATAACTAATCTAGTGTGTATCTTGCATCCTGTTTGTTCTCTGAGATCTCTCCAGCCAGTAAAAGTCATTCTGACTGCCAGTTTCCTCCTGGTTGCTGTGTGCTGTGTTCCAGCTGTACCACAGTTTTGTTCCATCCCATGATTAGATTAATATGAAGTTTATATGACTGCTTTGTCTTAAACTGTTCCAGCTGTCAGTACTTTAGCCCTTTTGGATATGCATGCTGGATGTGCTGGAACATCTTTACAAGTTTAGATTCTGTTCTGTACCGTTAGCTTCTTAAAAAAACAGCAAGTTTATGTTTTCTGGCTACTTATGTGAATTTTTTCTTTTAATAACTGTAAATAACAAATAAGATAAACTGGGTTTTGTGATTAAGAATGCATTAGTAACAATCTGGATAAACTAGTGTCTCAATAAAACACTAGTTGGTTTGTTTGGTCTGCCTCATCTTAACCTATTCATCATTCCTGACTGTTTTTGATCAACTGTTGGGGCATTTATTCTCAACAAGTTAAACAAAATCTTTTGAAAGAATCACTTAATAAAGCAATATCTGGCTAAAGTTAGCTAAATAAGCTACGTTAATGTCAAATATTAGCAGATAGAGAACATAAGGGAACTCAACCAGATACCAGGTGAAACAGGTTATGTGTTAGAATTCAGACTTCGTGCAGAGCTGTGACTGAAACAACTGCTCTGAACTCATCCATAACGACTGTGAAAGGAAAAGGTGTGAGCTTGTTAATTCAATATGCCAGGTGCATCATGAAAATAAGTTCAGATGCACAGTATTGAAAACTGTGCTTTAACACTGCATTATTCTCCTTCTGTTAAAGCCCAGAGAACATTCTGCTGATGACCTTGCTGTGTAAAAAAGAGACAAAGAAACAAGAAAGAATTTGATATGGTCATATACAATGGATCTTGCGGTCTTTTGTGCCAGCTGTTTCCTTTTCAGCATATTGTTTCTTGGTGAAACACCCTTTGTTTTCTGGAGGTATAAACAGGCTTCACATGAATGCCAAACAAGCCTCTCCAGGATGTCATCACAAAACATGTGATAAGTATCTGCTTTTAAAAAACCAACGGAAACAAAGAGACCAGTTGGAACAGCCTCCGTTGTCATGTTCGTGTAGCATTTTCAATCCCTCTATTTCAGTGTAATGCTTTGAAAAATCTACCCTGGTTTTATGCACGAGTATTTGTGAGATCAGACTGTGGTCTGCTTTGTGCTCGGTCCACCCCACTGATTCTGCATCTCTTTTGGATGTATACTTTTTCACAAACCTTCTCCTGGAATCAAATTAGGGACACTTCAGTGGTGGAGCTAATTAGGTCCAGTGACATTGTCTTCCATCTGTGTAAAAAGTCTCATGGACCAATGGGCTAACGACTCTAACACTGGCCCTGACATCTGGATGTAGCATGGTCTGATCCATAGTTGCCATCCACAAGAATGCTAATAGCCTCTTTCAATTCAGTCAAGTATCAAGCCAGACCTGAGCCGCGTCTTTATATCTTTTATGTTCGAGAAGCTTCGCACCTCAAAGGGTGCCATTATGTTGGCTTTCAAGAAGTGTGAAAAGCCTGGATTTTCACAGGATAAAAAAGGCATAAAATGAGCTTCATTATTGTTCCTGAGGTAGTTGAGACATAGAGGTTTTCTCTAAAGCCATGTGCTTCTTTATTTGTGCTTTTCAAGGTTGTGGCTGCTTTGTGGTTTGAAAAGAGCTTGTCAAGGTAGCAGGGGCCACTTTTGGACCTCACATGAAGGTGAATTAGGCCACAAAGATGGGCCTCAGATTTACTAAGGAAAAAAATGACTAAGATTGTCTCTTTTTTTCTAAATGTTTTTTTTAAATATTATAGCTGTGCTTCTCAAGTAATACAAAACAGTGTACATGGATTTACAAGCCGGAGCGCGAAGGTTTAGACAAAATGCTGATTGAGAATGAAACAAGGCTGACCCTCCCTCTTGCTCTTTCTCTTCTCACTCATCTCTCTCTGGAGTTCAAGATGGCAACTGCAATCCAGCCAATGAGAAGTGTGGTCCAGTCATGCAGCATAAGAGGATTGGAGCTCAGATATCACTTGATTAGGCAGCTGTGAATGGAGCTGTGTGCTCAGTCCCAACAGGATTTCCATGGCACTTGACTGAGGACATATGGGCTTTAACCCAGTGCTGAGAATCTGCTGTTCTTCTCTTTGAATGCATGTGCAACTTGGGAAATAAGAAAACAGGCAGCTTAAAACCTGCTCAGTCTGCAGAGAAACAGTGTGTATTCCATGGCTGATCCTCAGGAGTCATACTCTCAGAGCGGGTCATTGGAGTGAGCCGCTCCAATTAATGTAAGCTTAGGAACACAATGTTTTTCTTTTAATTTCCTTCCCCAAGTGGATGGGGAATTGTTCTGGAATGCAGATAATGCATGCAAACATTATAAAGGCAGTCAAGCGTGATTTGCATTTGTCATTCACCTCTCAGCTCTGCAGATGTTTTCAGACATGAAAGTAAAGCTTCTTTGTCTACGATTGTCTGAGCGTTATTAACAAAGTCTCTTGATTGGCCATGCCTCCACAGACTGCCAGGGTGGAGGAGCTGTAGTGGTTTGTTGCACTGATTTGAAAGGCTGATGAAGTATTACTCTGCTTCATTCATGTCACCAGTTAAAGGTAGACGTACGAGTGAGCAATATAGAAAAAAGCAGATTGATAAAAAAATCCAAACTGATCAATACAATAAAATCTTCAGTCTTATAATTCGATTCGACAATCACATAGTTGTTGGGACCAACAACAGCCCCAACATGTCATATTGTTGGGACTGATTTATTTACTACAGGTACATTTGTACATGAGAAATTCTCTCATAGTATTATTGTACTATGTACAATAGTATGTGTTGCAACCTCCATTTTTTATCACAATACATTGCTACTATTTTCATTAATAAACAGCAGTCAGATAATGATCGACTCCCCGAGTATTTCTGATTATAACAGAAATCAATCTTAATGTTCTAATATTGACAAACATAATAAAGTAAACAATTATGTTATTTTAAACTATATTAATTTATTGTTCAGTTGCAGAAAAAATTAAGAAAAAGAAGCTCTGTAGTGGAGAATACGTGCAGTAATGAAGTAATGCTAAACAGACTTGCACAGTTCTTTTATGGCCCTCGCTTCCTTTTTGCTTCTTGAATTGTTTAAAAAATCTGACTCTGCATCTTGGATGAGCTCTGAATAAGTTGTAGCATATTAGGATTGCACAAGCGCTATCAGCAGCACAGTATAAACTAAGAAATCCACACTCAATATCCCTTATGTGTCACATACGCACTAACGTTAGTTTAGAAACAGGCCTGGATATACTTAACAGTGTTTATGCAGTTATAGTAGCCATAATATTTGCTCTGTTTTCTTTATATTAATCACATACAGTGAGCTAACCACATATAATTGAATGAGACAGACATGCTGTTTTCCCCTAGTTAAAGATGGCGACATCAGTTGCCATGGCAATACGTCATCGTGACGACATGCCGTCTTACAGAATTATGGTGCTGCTTGGTGGAGGTTTGTGCTGTCAGAGAGCTTTTCTACTTATATTGTTATTGAATTGTCACCCAGCCTACTGGGTGTAAATTCTGTGAAAATATTGTTGTTGCTTTTTGTTGAGAAGACAATGGATATATTTGAATGAATTACAGATGCATTAATTAATGTCAACATTAGTTAATGTTACATATACATCCAATTTAATAAATAATTACAAATGAACTATGTAATAATATATTTGATTTAATTAATTACACAATTAAATGAGTATTTACTGTTTGAATTAAATTATGGCACATTTAAGTAATTATCCATGATCTATACTGCTTTTTCCAATGAAATGTCAGCAGTAGCTGGAGTCTATCCAAGTAATCACAGGGTGAGATGCAGGGTACACCCTGGAGAGGTCACCAGTCCAAAACACAGAGAGACAACAAACAACTAGTTAGTTACTAGGAAAACGGCGGGCTGGTGAAATGTGTGCAGATGCAGGAGACACCAGAAAATTAGCCACAAAATTCTTTATTTCCCGGCAGAATCAACACTTGTATCTATTATATTTGTTTGTTGTCAAGTTTATGCATAAGTCTATAAATCTGACAGTAAAAAGAAGACAAAGTTATTTGGTTAAAATGTATATGCTAATTTGCATGCTAGCCTTAGCAAGCCTGTAGCTAGATGCTGTAGCTACATTGTGAATGGAAACGGTTATTCAGCTAATTAGGATGTTTTTCTGTTTTGTTTAGTTTCACTCTCACTACATCATTTCATCTTATTTGTACCATGGATCTAATATGGAGAGCATGAATAAATCCTTCATATTCAAGGATGATGGAGAGTTTAACTCACTGTCTAGTTGAAGTTGCTACACCTTGGCGAAGGCCATACAGATGGCTTTCATATTGTTGGCTCCATTGTTCATGGTGACGCCACTAGTGGTTATCCAAAGCCAGATAACCACAGAGCCTCACTCTGCGAGTCCAGGAAGCACAATCTCCAAAAACAGCATTTTCAGTTGGAAGTCTTTAGTGAGGAACTTGTGTAAGGTTCTGTAGGCTGTTACAGTGAAAACAAGGCTGCATCTTCCTGAGTACCTGCACAGGTAGAGCAATGACCCTCTGAAGGCAAGAGGGTGGTAAGAGAACTGCACAACCAATCAACATCTAAAACATCTGTGTGCTGCTATGATGTGCAATGACTTGCAATAGAGCACATGTGATTTGTTATATCTAACTGCAGTTACAGATGATTGGCTGTGCATCACTAACTGTAAAACATCACTGACTGAATAAGACTGAAGCAATTACACTATGCTATAATATACTTTGTTGCTACTGTGTATAAAAATCCCAGTGAAATGTTGGCCATGATGACATTTGTCACTGATGGCATACAAATGTTTTTAATATATTCCAAAGTGGGTTTTTGAGCAGTGACAAAAGATGTATTTGTCAGAATAACTCTGTCAGTTCATATTCACTTCTCCACAGACAGCAGAGTAGTTAACCAGACAGATTTATACTTGAGCAACTCATGTACACATATGGTTCAACACACACACACACAAACCCTGCCACGCTGACATATCCCTTTGAAGACACTTGCCTAAACACACCAGGCCTGAACTGTCAAGATCTTTTCAGATCATCAATCTACCCTTAGACCTTTCCTTGCAACCACACACATACACTACTTTTGAAGGTATATGTGTGTGTGTGTGTGTGTGTGTGTGATAGGAACAGTCTGTCTGTCAGGTTTGTCACAAAGTGCTGTGGCATCTCCCGGCTGTGCTCCCCCGCCCCCATCTGACATGCCTCTGCCTCCCCGCACCTACCCTTCCTCTGTGGGCTCTTTACCTGTGGATAGAGACATCACATCCCATCATGTCTAACCAGCCAGACTCTGCTCTCTCTTACCCCATCTGTACCACGATTACACTCACATCAGTGTGTTGATATTTCAGACCACTTTGGATATGATGTATACTGCAGTATGAATTATGGGATATATGTAGCTAACTCTATTTGGTAAAAGGCAGTACCGTTTTACAGGAATAGTACCTTTCTGTTCTAATAAATCAGCTGAGGTAGTGAGCAGCTCTCCAAATAAAAGTAATGCAGCATTAGAGAATCAAACACTCCATAATTCATAAATTACCTACTATATGTCCAACTTAATGTAAAACAAGGACAGATCACAATTTTTACTCATCATTCACACAACAGTGATTTAACTTAAAAAAAAACATAAAACAATGGACGCATATATATATATATATATATATATATATATATATATATATATTGTAGGAGACATACAGGTGGAGATGGTGTGTGTGTGTGTGTGGCTGTTAAAGGTGTTGGTTCACGTGTGACTGGGCGTGTGCTCATGACATGTATAAAGGTGCGCACTCACCTGCAGAACAGATGAGAGTCAGGGTTGGGCGTAGCCATAATTTTGTTGACCGCCATTAATTCATATACACATTGATTGTTATCCGTTTATTTGGTTCAGTTTCATAAATCAACTTATCCATCTCTGCTGCGCTGT
>JBAMHV010000007.1:902750-914253 GCA_037177535.1 Pseudomugil gertrudae | reverse complement strand
CTGCTGGAGGTTTTGTCTTCCTCTTATAAGGGAGTTTTCCTTCCCACTGTCGCCTAATGCTTGCTCAGGCTGGGGATTCCATCGAAGTCAAGATTCAATGCATTCTTAGGGTTTCCCTTTTAAAGGCTATTTTGATGAATTGGCTCAAATAAGTTGAGCTGTCATGAAGTGGCGCTATATAAATTTTTTTCTTTAAGATATCTTCTTTTTTTGTCCTTTGTGATGGATGCCAAAAATAAATAAAGTTGAATTGAATTCAATTAATGTTGGGTGGTATGTGAGCAGGGTAGGAGGGCGGAAACTCTGGCGGTCTGAGCTTCAGCTGCAGAAACTAGCTCATTTTAACTGTTCCAACCCCATTAGAGTTGCATATAACTTGACATGAACTATGAATACAGCTGAGCGAGTTGAAACACACAGAAAGTAAATTACTGCTCTGAATTTCTACTGACTTTTTATATATTCAGTTCGTTTAGATATGAGCATCAATGCTTGGTTACAGACTTTAATAAAACACAATGAAATTAATTTTTGTTTAAAAAGTCTGACCTTATTAAAAGGTCAAAACTGTCAATGGTGCTTGCTTTTTACTGAATACTTATTATTAAAGTATTCCTTTGAGACGAAAAGTAATTTATATAATTTCTTACTTGATAAATATATGCACTGTTTGCAGACATGAAAATTGATTAACTGTGATTTTGTGTGCATCTCCACAAAAGTAAAACATGTTTTTTTAATTCATTTTCTATGCTACTTTTTCCAGTTCAGCACCACGGGGAAGCTGGAAGCTATCCCAGCAGTTAGCTGGCAAGAGTCTGTCACCCCCTAATAGCTGGAATAGGCTCATTGTAACACATCATCAGGATGAATTTCAAAGCTGCTTCTCTCCTAAACGCAGAGGGAACTGTATCTGATAGGGATTTCAGGCTATCAAGTATGTTTCCTTGGTGGGACAGAATAACAAAACAAAAGAAAACAGGATTAGAATTTAGCACTCCTTGATGGTGTCGAAAAATCTGATTTTTTTATTACCTCTTAAAACTTAAAACAAGAAATGTACAAACAGAAAAACAAAATTTACTACAATTTACTACTCTGATTTGCACTTAGGTCACTCATTCATGTCCTATGAGAGCTGCAGTCCAGCAGGTTTTCAATGTATTCCTGCTTCAACACATCTGAATCAAAGTAAATGGGTCGAACACTAGATTCTGCAGTCACTTATTAATGTGAGTCACTCCCAATAGGTTTCTGAAAAGCACAAGTGAAGCTTATTGGGCGGTTCCATCTTGATAGCGTCACCCCCGAGATCATACAAAAAAAGGTTTGTAAAAGTATATAAAAAATGAGTATGTAAAAAAAGTATATTGTCATATACCAAACTCTGAGCTGCCTGTAGATAGGAGCTTACTCAGACCTAACGGGAGGTAGGTGAGCTAAAGCTAATGTGTGCTGTTAGCTGGCTAAAAACTGCATTTGTGCTACGCTACACTGGCAGAATATTAAGATTAACTAGACTATTTCTTGTTCTACCAGAACAACAGTGGGAATGCTTGCATGCTGAAATGGTTAAAATGTAATGTTAAAAAATGAAACATGAAATTGAATATTTAAAGTTTTGAAAACTTAATTTAATGTTAAAAGGTTTTAACTTAAATTGTTAGACATGTAGCTTTACACCACATAGTGCATTTACCCATTCACACATAGCCTGATAGACACAACAGGGGGCATCTCGGGGTTCAGTGTCGTACCAAGGACGTCAGCTTGTAATCAGAAAAATCCCGTATTCAATCTCACCACTTTCTGGTTGAATGCACAGCTGGTGACAAGCAGATAAGATGACTTGAACAAAGGGCCTTTTACCAGACACGTTTGTATCGGTGCATACAGCCGAATCAGTTTGCAGCTTATTATGCACAAAATGGACCAATCATTGAGCTACGTTTCTACTCTGTCCAATCACAAGACTGTTTGACAAATAGCTCAACAACTGAAAAACCCAAAGTCAAGCAATCATCTCCTGAATGAGATAAAGAGTTTAACACTTGAATGGGCGACGTTGAACAAACGGTTTACGAGGAGGAAGAAACCGTTTAAGAAACGTATTTAAAGTTGCTTCTGACATTTTTCACAATGCTTTATTTTCCACTATTGAAACACTTATTTATACACATTTCCTTGTAGGTAATGCATCATGCACAGTATGTCTTAATTGTGCAGAACTACAAACCCTTCGTTTGGGCAGCTTCCAGACTTTAACCGTTGCAGCTCACAGCTGGAAATAATGAGTTAGATTAGATGAAGCGAATTGCATCACTGCATGGTCACAGCAGAGAAAGCTTGGATAAGCATTCACATAATAAAAGTAAATAAAGACAAACAGGAAAAATGTTGTGTGAATGCTTGTCCAAACATTCACACAACAGTTTTCCTGTTTTAATAAATAATATTGTCTAAATAGATAAGTTATTAGAAATAAATTCATCCCTTCACAGTTGTCATGAAGGTAAACTTGCCCTTTTTTTGCCAGGCTGTAAACATGTATATTTCTGCTGCGATGTTGACCTTTTCAACATGAGACTATGAGGATTTGCTTGGTTTTGAAGCACTTAGTGGATGAGGAGTGAACAGCTATTCCTGGCACTTCTGTATAGGCTTCACTTTTATCCAGCAGAGGCTGCCACGTGCTTGAACCACAGATAAATTACAGAGATTCTTCCTATCAAATACCGCCCCGTTTCGTCCAGCTGCAATGCTGCTTCTGATCTAAACGGGATAGATCACTATTATCACTATTTACGTTTTTATTTTTTGTTTTGCTTTTTCTTTGCTTTCTCCTCTCCAGCACAACAGATAGAGCAGAAATCTGTTTTGTTCACCTTGAGTTATCATTGTGGAGGCTAATATGATAAGACAACCAAAATGGTACATAAAACTAGGATAAATTATTCATTCTTTTCCTCTCACATGCTGACAGCTGCCGTCGACTTAGCTGTCTTCACTAGCTGGCTCAGGGGGCACGAAAGAACTATTCGAATTCTGGGGGATTCAGACTGACACAACATTACTCTAAACATTTCATGATGTGTAAGTTTATATTTCCTCCAAACAGAACTGAGGCATTCACGATATGCCAGAGGCTGCAGATACTTAGCACAGTAACTTGTTGTACAATGGTAACTTCTGTTTTCAAATACATAAAATAGCTGCTTTAGACAAATATAAATGTAAACTCATACAACGCACATTTTTCTCAAGAGGACCAAGCTGAAAAAATAATGATTCTTATTGATTGAAATGTTTCATCCTTTGAAACAGAGATAACCATCAGTTCCAAGCATCTTTAAAAGAGCGGTTTATAAATAAGTGGTACTCTTAACTTGTGCCTTTAGTTTGCATGTGAAGAACCTCAAATAAAAGCTGAGAATCTCTATTTCAAGCCAATTGTATATTCAGTGTAAGACTGTAACCTTAATGTGTTTTGTAAACAGCTCTTAGGCAGATATGTCAGTGGTCTGCAGGGTTCTGCTGGGCCTTGCATATTTCACAGTTTGTTTTACTTCATTAATTCATTCATTTTCCATAGACACAACAGGGTGTGACATTTTCATCATGAATCTGTGCTGGCTAAGCAGCACCAATACCCACAAAGGTTTGCCTTATCAGATAGCAGCTTAAATTGGGGATTTCTAAGCTCTACAAAAAGGCTCTCGGCTCTAAGGTTTATTTTGCACCATTTGGGGTGATTATTATTGCAAAAGTAGGTGTTCTGTAGATAGTAAAGATAATTGAAGATTATGGCAGAAGGCTTCCTGCTGCCATGTCTGTATTTAATATGAAAAGCACTAGTTTGTATTTTTATATTTATGTCTTGGAGTAAAAAACACTTGGAGTGCATTCACAATGTATTGGCTGCACGCTCAGAGTGCACTTAGCATTTTTCATATACAAAGACATCAATAGAACAAAAGACATCTTTGGCCGTCATAGTAACATCATAACGTTCGGATTCAAGAATACATATTTGGCAGAAACAAATTATATGATCTGCAAGTTTGAAAACAACAACATGAGGGGAAGACAACTTCTGCTGATAAAAGTGGCACCACACAACTAAAATACAGCCCAACATAGATGGCCTCAAAACCCTGTTAATTTATCCTTTGTCAAGGCGTTTCACATTTGTTTGTTTTTACAAGCACAAATACTACTGTACATAGATGACCAAAGGAGGCAATTAAGGACAGTTATTTTAAGCAACATTTGAAGCACGTTCTCCATCAAAAGCACCGAATGTGCTTAACATTGCAGTTATCGGATTAGATGTGGATGGATTTCTTTGGGAAAACAAGGTGGTGCAGACTTGTTTTAGTTTGGTTTTTTTTAACTAGCCAAAGGGAGTAAGATATATTGTTTTACAAAAACCTGGCTCTGTGTGTACATGGCTTTAGTGTGAAGTATTTCAGTCATTCAGGGAAAGTTAGTGAGTGATAAAGTTTACAAATGTGATGTGATGTCACAGCAAAGTGTCATGTAATGTTTAACGGATTTAGTCAATACCATGTGTCCTATTAACACAATGCATAATTTAAAGTTGTTGAGATACATTTTGCTTACCAAACATTATACTACCAAGGATGGCCTGTTTTCACTGACTCCAATTTAGCAATTTATTTGCACAACAAGATGAATAAAGTATTGCTGCTACTGCTGGTATAGTAATATTTTCAAATCTCCAGTATTGCGGTACTTTTTTGGTACTGGTTACCCCGGTAACCAGTTACAAATGGAGACTCAGGCTCTTAAAACTACCAAGTCTGTAACCTTTGAATGCTGATGGACTCAGATGTGACTTTCAGCAGGCACATCAAAGCTGTGACTTAGGCCATGTACACACGTACCCGGGTATTTTTAAAAACGAATATCCCCCCCACATCCTTTTTAAAAATAATATCGTACACACGGCATTGTTTTCAGAAAAGTTTTCATCCACACGTACCCGCACAAATACGCCTTTGAGCGTTGTTATAAACATGCCAGGCGCATAGGTGGCAGTGTAGCACAAAGCTAAAACTTATGTTAGGCTACGTGTGGACAGGGCCTTAGAATCATTTTCCCACCTCAGAAACATCAACACCACTATGCAGTTGCTTTTAATTAACTTTATTATTTAATTCATTTATTCTGTACATCTGTAATGCTGTTGATGTTTTTATGTAAAGCACTTTGAATTGTCTTGGACAAAAAGATGCTGTACAAATAAACCCACCTTGCCTGTGAAACACAGAACCAGGGTTGCACTCTGGTTCTGTTCTGGGAATAGCCCATATCTGGACCTGTGTAGTTCTTCACATCTTATACACAACACAGAAATGAAATATTTGGTGTGTTCAGGCTTCCTGAGGAAGATGGAAAGATACTGGAGATCATCCTGTCAGCAGCATCATTCTCCCTAACAAGGTACTATATTATTCTAATTAATTACATATTTTTATTAAACAAAAACAACCACAACTACTACAACATTGTAATTTACTTCTGGGATACATAAAGTATTTTTATTTTTAATGTGTTTTCTTTGCTATAGTTCAGTTGAGCCCCGCTGCTTGCTCATGAAGAGACATTTTAGTCCCAGTTCACTTTGTTGACTACATGAGCGTGGTTTGTAAATGAACATTGACTCCTTCCAGTTGTTTACATAAATGGATTGGAAAGCTTGTGGGGTTTGCTGCAGATGTTCCATGCCTTTAATCCAAAGAACAAAACCATGCAAGCAAATTATATTAAAAACAAAGAGGACAAGCAAGGTTAAGCTCTGCTAATGCTCTGTGCTCAGCTTATCAATCAGTTCTCCCTAATTCTGCACGAAAGAATTACATTTCCATTGTAATGAGAAGTCAGCTGGACAATAAAGAAGATTGTTATAAAGTGGAATAGAAAAACAATGTAAGCTGAGAGGTATAGTGGATTCAGGAAAGTCAGAGGTCAATCTTGGGTTGATTAGATCAAGTGTATCAATCATACCCCAAAGCAAAATGTTTTTGGATTTGCAGGCAGGCTGAATGACTGTCACATGACTGCCTGCCTATACAACTCACCAGTAGTGTGTGTGTGTGTGTGTGTGGTTGGTTGTCATTTTGACCTGGGCATGCAGCGGTCCTTAAAGTACTTGTCATGCTTACATTGCACTTACTCATGCAATCCCAGAGGAAAGCAGAAGAAAATATACCACATGAGAGAAAGAGAGAGGAAAAATGCACTAAACAAAGTATGACAAATAGAAAGTGATTCCATAAAACATCATTATCATCATCTCATCCTCAATGTCCTTCCTGTTTTGCCTGAAGCTCTGCCTGTATGTCAGTCTCCTATCAGCTCTGATGGCTGTCAGTTTGCAAAAAGCTCTGTGAAATAAGTGATATGCTTTAATATTCAGGCTGTAGCATGAATCTCAATGGCGCTTTTATGAGCTGGTTTTGTGTTTCATTTCAATTCTTCATTGGCATCCTGCACATTGCAGCAGATGCTAGTTATTTATAGCCTCTTGACATACTCAGTCCTGATGCATTAGTCAATGGCTCATTTTCTGAGGCCCATAAAATAACTGTGTTGTTCTTTTAGCCACTTTTCCTATTTCACTACCAACAAAGTGATAAATATGATGGTAAATATTGTGGTTAAATATAGTGTTCTTTCAACAGGACTTTTAAATGATGTGCAAGTGCAAGTAGATTTTCTGTTGAGGATGTGCATTGCTTTTAACAGCACGTCATCAAACAACCGTGCGAGTCTAAGTATTGATCATGCTGGTGGGCCTCCACAGGTACAAGCGTCTCATAACACATGGACAAAAACCACCTTGATCTTGATGTAGAACATTAAAAAAACTGCACAAAAATGAGAATTTTTAAAATATTTTGATTGTCCTAATTTTGGTCCTCATAAAAGAAGATGAAGACATCTTCCAAGTGTTCAGCGTATGCATTATGAAAGTACACCGGTAAACCACAAAGAAGAGGGGATGGCATCAACGGAATCATGTAACCTTTTGTTTTGAGGCAGAACAGATGGTGCACAAACTAGGTCAAAGTATGACATACAATAACTTTCCAAAGCAATATTTATCTACCCAGTGTGATGGGGAAAAGTCTGATTGCAGCGTATCAGTGGCTGGGAGCTGAAAGTGGGCTGGTATGGTGAGGCATTTGGCTGCAACATCAAAGCAAAGAATACTTCAAGTCTAATACTGAGTGAAGCTCAGAGTCCATCATCATTACATGGATAATAACATACTCTCAATCCAGCATGGTTTATTTATAAAGCTCACATAAAACAAACAGCATGCTAGCAAAGTCCTGCCATTCAATTTCAGAACATTTCAGCACCTCTTCTGATTTAGCTGTAATGACAAAAACATCATTTTAAATCTGTTTTTCTTGCTTCTTAGCTAATCTAATCTGCTCTCATAGTCTCTGCTACTTTTCTCTTTTAAATATTCAATCTATTATGTTTATTGCATTGGTTATTGTTTTAACTTCCCAGAGGACTCAAGGTCATGTGTGAAAACACCGTGTCACAGTTTAAAGACTTGCTTGTTATTCTGTATAATTTACTGACTTTATTATTATGATACAGCAGCTGCACACTGTTAATTCCTGGTAATCCCCACTCCATCTCTGATCAACACATGTCTACAGCACTGTCCTTGCTGCAAAGATGTTACATTCAATCAGATATGACCTTTTTATGTTATTATTATTATATATTATGATGATTATTAAAAAATGGTAATCTAGCTATATCATTTGGTAAATAAATCGTGAGCTGATTATCATTACAAACCACTGTCGTGGGGACTTCTTGCATAAATGTGTTACAGAAATGTTAATGGTTCTTATTCTACAATGAAAATGTACTTTTTACATCTATATTTCATTAGTTGTGCAGAAGTAGCCATTTATTCATGTTGAAATAGTATTAGCTTGATGTGAATTTTATCCATATGATGGTGAAATCAAATTAAATAAGATTTTCTCATTTCATTTTAGTCTAGGACAACATGATCATAATAATGATAAAAAGAAGAAGCAATACCAGGTCATTCTTGTATGGTATAGCAGTGATGGTAAAATTCAGGTCAGAACACAGTCTTTTATCTATAAGGATGCTCACATACACACACACATCCATCGAACCATGGCCGGCTTCGGGCAGCAGCAGGAGGGAAACCCAGACTTCTATAAACTGTTCCAAATTGAAGAAGTTTTAATTTCTTTAATTTAATATAACAGGCCAACGTTGGTAAATTGTTTCAGTGTGGTTTTAAGCACTGCAGGGTCCCCCAGGGGTCAGTTCCGGGTCCTTAACTGTTGTCCCTTTATATGTTGTTCCTACAATCAATAGTTAGGAAGGATGGTATTCTTTTGTTACTCCATTTATTGGTGATGTGCAGGTTTATTTGCTGTTTAAGGGAGCTTGTAATCATTCTCTTTACACTGTTTAATTGCATGAGGGATGTTAAGCAGTAGATGTACACAACTTTCTTAAGATCAACAAAACAGATTGTCCTGTTTGGCCACCCCGAAAAGGTCTTGGTGCTTACCAGCTCCTTTAGCCCACTAGCAGCTTATACATGACCGCAGGCTGCAAACCTTGACGTTATATTGGTGGGGTGTTTAAATTTGACAAGCAAATCAGCTCAGTGGTGGAGGCTAGATCCTTTCCATTTCGGTGTGTAGCCAAGGTCAAACCCTAAGGACTGATGTAGAAAAAGTCCCCCATGCTTTTAGTACATCACGGTACGATTATTGTAACTCATAGTACGTTGGCACTGGCCAGGCAGAACTCAACTGTTTGCAGCTTGTTTAGAATGCAGCAGCTTGTCTCCTAATTGGCACTGAGAAACCCATGCACATAACACCGGTGGCCCCGTGATATTGATCTAGCCCTAACCCCTGCTCTGGGGCACTTATGTCAGCTGACCATATAGTCCTGGATGTACCTCGATCCTTCATGAAAACTAGAATAGATCAGCCTTTGCAGTGGTGGCTCCCACATTGTGGAACAAATTGCCTCTTCCTTCATGTATGATCTGTGAATTGTCTTTTCATATTAAAAACTGATCTTAAAAACTTACTTGTTTCCACATTTCTCTTAAGCTGTGTTCCAATTTAGGGTCTGCACACACAAGGTTTTTTTTTCTTTGTACATAAACATATTTGTCTCAGAGGAGAAGCTGCAATGACTGTAGCATGGTGTCCCATGACCAAAGATGAATTTAATTACATGTATCTGACCAGGATTATTTTTTACTGACAGCTTGACAGGATGTGTTCATTCTGGGGAGAAAACCTTCCAACACTCTTGGTCAGGATGTGACATGTAGAGTAGAGCTCATCTGGGACATCTTCTGCATATTTGTCATTTAGACATGCAGGTAAGAAAACAATGAAATGACTGGTACTATTTTATGTCATTTTAAAAAATATTTTAGTGTCTTTGTGGAAGACTGGGATCACTAAAAGAATAAATGTGCAATCGCTAGGCAACTGGGGGCCAGCGCATTGTGGGTAAATCTCATACACAAGGTAGGCTGTTTTATGTCACTAGCAGTAGGAGCACTTTGGAGTGTGCAGGCTACAAAGAACATGTAGTCTGAATTGGGACACAGCTTTCATCTGCTACTATATGAAGCTGTTATGGATTTGGCTGTGCATGGTTTTTCCTTGCTGCCTCTGAAGACATCTTTCCTCAGCACTGATTTCCTGATGCCTTCTGCCTGTGTTGCTTTCCTATTTAAGCAGCAATCCTAGGACCCTGCTAATTAGTTACCTGCCTTCAGTGTTTTAGCCTTTTTTTCTGCCAGGGCTTTCTCTATCTTCCCCTTCTCGTGCCTTTTTTTGATTTCTGGATCTTAGACTTTCATGTGGACTTGCACTTTAGATTCAGAACTTAGTCTGTTTCTCACTGGAGAGGATTAGGATCATAGGGTCCCCTGGATTACTTTACCTGCATTGGAGCCAGTTACCGTGTTTACCACCCTGTTAACCATCCTCATCTATGTCTGTTGTCAGCTACTCTTTGTTGTGGAATTCTCCATGAACCGTATTTACTCCACTGTTTTGTTCCTTTTCACTCAACCAGATCCTACTAGTTTTCCAGAAATGTTCACCTTTACTCACTTCCACAGAGGAGCCAGCTGTCTGAACCAAACATTGCTTTCTGTGCATCTGCCAAATATATTACATTTTCTGTCTGATCCTGAGGTTTGGGATTTTTCTTTTTGATGGGATCTATTATGGAATCAGATTTGTTTATTAATTTCTAAGCAAAATTTCTAAAACTCAAGCACAATAAATAAAATGCCTAAATGCATAGAGAAAACATAAAGGCTTTTATTTAGTTGAATTGAGTAGTTTTGTTTAGAGTTTCCTCTTCCTTTCTCTTTCAGTTGCGCTTCACAGGTTTTGGTTTTGATTCTTGAATGTTTGGTTTCAGTTCTGACACAAACCTTTAGTGGATGAGCTCTTTCAGGGGTGCATTCTGATTGGCTGGTGAGTTTCTGAGAGACACAGCTGTAGTCCGGATGTTGATTCAAATTAATGAACTTTCTCATCAAGTTCTTTGCAGCCTGTTAACGAACATTTATCCATTCAGGTGTGTTGAACTAGGGTTGCCTCCAAGACATGCAGGGCAGGGGTACTTGAGGTCTGCCATCTGTTGATGGCCCTCGGTCACTTGTCCAGCCAACTACACAATAACATTTCGGCATGTCTTCTCCGTAATGTAGCTAGGGTTGTTTTACCCATGCTAAGATGGTGGGCTTCGTTGGTTGACGTCAAAATGTCCCGGATGTCCGTATAACAGAATGTTACTGAAAATTTCAAAGTGATCCAGAAAAAACAAGGATCCTTTCCGGAGCTCCACCAAAAGTTAATGGTTTGTTCCCAGTGACACACCCAACATATCCTGAAATTTCATCTAAATCCATCCATGATATTTTGAGTTATGTTGCTCACAGACAAACAAACAAACAGGCAAATCCGGCGAAAACATAACCTCCTTGGCGAAGATAATGAGAATACAAATGAAAGTGCATGTGGGTGACATGATAAGTCACATTTAGATGTGATGCTGAGTCTATGCCTCTAATAAAGAAGGTGATGTACTCAGGACAGTACAACAGATAAACACTCAGCAGTGTTCTAGGTGTGTTCAACAGCTCGTTCATTTGCTCTTTTTGAATAAAAGCCTTAATATTAACCTAACTTTTGCTCTGGGCCTAACCACTTAACTACCACCTATTCACTAAAGACTTTTGTTAGTAGGCCAGTGAACTATTTAATATCTTTACTAACATTTGGTTTGTTTGTTTTTATTACCAATTTTTATTTGCTGTGTATTTTTTTACTTGAATGATTGCTGAGATAGGCTCCAGCTTCACCGCAACTCTTAACTCGATTAAGTGGTTAAGAAAATGACTGACTGATGACTACAT
>JBAMHV010000007.1:876471-894828 GCA_037177535.1 Pseudomugil gertrudae | reverse complement strand
AACGGCGGAAGAATAATAATAATAATAAAATATAATAAAAACAGGAACACTAAGGGTGAATGCTTGAGTGCAAGCATCAAGCATTCACCCAATAAGACTTTTACAATTATCCACAAATGTAGAACCTCTTCATTTCATCACTTCATCCCAGAAGACACCACAGTTTGCAACATGCTTTTTGTGCCTCTTGTTACAGAGCTTACACCAGTTCACAGTATTCTCGCTTAATTTGCTGTAACCGGTCTCATCAGCAGATAAAAATGACATCTGTCTTCCAGTGCAAGCAGGGTTGAGCCAAAGAACTTGAAGCATGAAGGAACCATGGAAAGAAGCTGAATGGACAAAAACTGGCTTTAATAGCTCTGGACCCGCTTTGCTGGAAAGAGCTGGGCTCTCACAGAGATCATAGGCAAGGCAAGTTTATTTATATAGCACCTTTCATGTACAGGACAGCTCAAAGTGCTTTACATTGAAACAGAAAGAAATTACAATCACTAAAAGTCACTAAATGTAACTATCCACTAACTGTAACTATCAGTATTCAGATACAGCCAATCCAAGGTTACATAGAGAGACAAACATGACATACAGAATTGGAAAGTACTTAGGTAAGATCACGGCGCCGACTGAGTGTGTCAAATCACAATAGTATCTCAAAACAAACAAAAGTCATCAAATCAGAAAAAGGTACCGTGAAGCTAAAAGTAACCATCCAGTGCTTAGTTTTATTTATTTAGAAGTCTGTGTTCATCTTCGGAGGGAAATTCAGTATCCAAGATCAGAACCAGCAGAAGTGTCGGGGTTAGAAAAACACACACAAGTGCTGTAAAAACCTCCCAAACAATAGTGCACATTTATTAACACCAGGACACAACATCAAACATGAGGCAAGGTGGGGGGAGGGGGGATGTCCTGACACATCCCCGCGGTTGCAGCCCCATCGGTGCGGTCCAGCAGAGTGATCCGGAAGTGGGAGGAGATCAGAGAGCGACCAATGCAGTGAGTTGTAGGCGGGTGTTATCTGTAGGCTGATGTGTGTGGGTGTGTGGTGTGTGTGAGTCAAGCAGCCATTTCCGTTCTCGTCCAACCATCTCCTTGGCAACGGAGCGACGATCAGACCTGGAACATCCCTGATTGGGAAAGGATTGGGAAGGGTCAGAGCTTCTTATCTGTTGTCATTCCAGGGGAAGTTTGTTATTCCAACAGGGAGCCAGATTCAGATTGTGATGATGTTTTGACTTTCAAAGTCTTTGCTGGTCTCAGGTTCCTCGGTTCCAAATAGCCGAAAAAGTGGTCAATTTTGATTTTGATTGATCAGGTCTGACACTCTCCTCAAGAAGGTGTCCATGCTCCGTAACAGTTCTGGAACCCGAGCCTGCGGGTTTGCTCTGTCAGAGCGAGAGTCAAAGTGTTCATAACACGGTCTCGGTCCAGAACCCCACAAACGGCGAAAAGCAGGAATCCCACGAACATAAATCCAAATATATCCTCCACGTCCTCCACAGACAGCATTGACAGACATATCACTTGCCATTTGCCCCAAGCGTCTGTGATATATCCAGCCAGATGCGTCCCCTCAGGACATGCGGGATCCCCCTCTCCCGCTCTCCGGGTCAAAAAGATTTTATCAATTGCGCTCAGAGACCAGCTGATCAGATCCATTTCCTTAGCTTGTGGTTTTAGGAAAGAATACAGAGAAAAAGCTCTTAAAGTTGCCACAAGACGAGACAAGAATGCACGGAAAGCAGAGAGGTAGGGAGCAAGGGGGTAAGCATCTGTCTTAGTCGACTGCCGGAAGTAAAAATGTTTACATTTAGGACTTAATGTACAAAAAGCAAGCCAACTTCTATGTGATGTATCACATTTATTCAAAATGATTATCTACAACGTTAACAGCATTGCAGCAGGTGCAGGAGAAGCATTGAAACTCCATTAACAAACTATAAAATAAAAACAGACAACACAATGTCAGAGGAAGACACAGTGAACAGCTCTGATTAGGAGAAGGGCTTACTTATATTTTGATAATGTAACTGAGGGTGTCAGAAAGTCAGAGGGACCACTAAGCTCTTTGCAGGTTATTTAATCTGTCTTCCTTTGGTCTGGGTAAATGTCCCAATATTAACAATATTAAAGCATCATAAGTAATAAATGAAGCAACTGAAAACTTTATACCAGTCAATAATACGAGGATTTTGGCCTTTTTTCTTTGTGTAATAAAGCATCTAAGGTAATAAGTTGTCTACTATGCTGTTGGTTGGTTAAGTGGGGTAAGAATGAATATTTAATTCTTGACATTTATTTATCACTTGCTGATAATGTAAATAAGAGTTATGAATTGTCATCCCTGGGGATAATTTAGATCAAGGATGGGCAGCTCCGGGCCTCGAGGGCCGCAGTCCTGCAAGTTTTAGAGCTTTCCTTGCTGCAACACACCTGACATGCATTAGACCTAAATAGCAGGCTTGTGCAGAGCTTAACATCAAACTCTACATAAGTTTGCTGATTACCCACTGATCTGAGTCAAGTCTGTTTCAGCAGGGAAATTCCTAACACTTGCAGGACTGCGGCCCTCGAGGACCGGAGTCTTCCAGAAAGTTTTCTGTCTCCCTGTTCCAACACACCAGATTCAAATGAATGCATCACTGTGCAGATCTTGATAAGCTGCTGAATCCACTTGATTTGAATAAAGTGTGCTGGAGGGGGGGACACATGGAACACCTGCAGGATTCTGACCTTTGAGAACCAGAGTTTCCCACCAATGAATATAACACATGTCGATGCATGTCATTGGATGGTTGGAGGAAGCTGATGTACCCGGAAAGAACATGTCACTATGAGTGGTACGGAGGTGTGAATGCAGACGCAGGCAGAAATGTGTGGCAGCAATGCCGCATACTTGATTTTTTTAACTTAGGACTTAAACATGAGAGACTGTGGCTACGTGGAGCAAGACGCAATAAACAACAGCCTAACACAACTAACTCATGAAAACTAATGAACCTGCAACCGGAACAGAAACTTAAATACAAACGGAACCAAACAGGTGAACATGATCTAAATCAACACAGATGAAACTAATGAGCAGTAAATGAAGCTAAACAGACATGGGGCAAAACATGAATCCTACAAAATAAAACAGGAAACCAAAAACACCCACACAAAGTCCAAACCATGGCCGAAGAACATGCAAACTCCTCACAGAGCTGTTAGCATGCACACACACACACCCCAGCCGAAGATCAAACCAACCTTCTTGGCATGAGACCTGGTGAGACTACTAGGCATGAGAAACAAGCCTGTTTGTGAAAACACACATTCTAAATGTACAGGTAGATGCAACAACATGGCAGGACTTTTACTTTATGGCACCTGGATTTGCCACCTCTGGTTCTGTAAACTTAGAACAATATGTTTGAGAGTTAGGATGATGAAACTCCTCTGGGTTCTTTTCCTCCTGGGAATGAGCAAAAACCTGTTTTTCTGACATCTGATGAGAACTGGCTTCAAATACTGTCACATCAACACCACCATGCTTTTGACTTTAGATTTGAATTCATTTCCCATCTGGAGACGTCAGAGACATGGTTACCCATCAGTCAGTCTGACTCAGTTGTGGGAATGGCATGAAAATAACAGAAGGAAGTGATATTATTAAAAAGACCTAACTCCATCAGATCTGCAGGTTATTTTTTAGTTATTTGTTCCATTGTGTCAAAATAAAGCACAGGAAATCTTTTTTTGTTTAAAAAGTCTTTGTTCTCAAAAAAAAAAATAAATCGGCAACTTTTAACAAAATAAATCTTTATTCAGCTGTGTATCACACTTAAACCCCAAGTAAAGCCTGAGTGTGATCTTTGTTGATGTTTTTCAAGTGGACAGTTGTACAGCTGTCAAACCTCATTAAAGAGCTGCGGCAGGGTCATCTGCAAAGTTTAGCCCACTGACCCACTCCTCCTGATGCTCATCCACACATGCTGGGCTGTTTGCAGACTTTCTGTCAGCTCACCATTACTCTAGCAGACAGGTGTTATTTATTTATTTTTTATAAATTAGCCAACTGGTTCAGATGTAGCATTAATTGCTGTCTAAAAACATGCAGTGAGGTCACACATTCCACCCCCCTTCAGAGTGCACTGGCCATGGCCTTGCAGAGGACGCTGAGCACTGCTTGTTAAGACAAATGCATAATGCGCTGTTTGTCAAATAGGGGTTCGTGTGCTGCTGGGGGTACTTGCAGATGCTCCAGGGTGTACATGGGGAAGTAAACAAAGAGGAGAAAATTGGCCTCTTTTCTCCGTCTCACTTAACAGACGTGATTTCAGTTTGTATGATGAGCTGAGTCAGTTCAAGTGGTCAAAATTACTCCACACATGTACACATGATGTGCACGGATGTACATTTAAAATAATTCTAGATGTACAAAAGATATTGTAGAATACATATTTCATTTATATAAGGTTGAACAAATTTACTTAAGAAATATGAAATTGCTTAATTTATTGGTCAATTTTACATAAAATATTTTTCCTTTGAATATATATTTCATTAATTTATATGATTGTATTTTTTATGTATTAAATTTATTTGATAAAGATTAAAAAAATGAAAACAGGATAAAAAGATTGAAATGCATAATTATTCATGTTGCTCAAATCTCTCTAAAAATATCATGTTCTTAATATAACATATAGAAAATTCACTTTTAGCTAATTCTTTCTAATAAAACAAAAAAATGTTACCTTTGTATCATTGTTATGTCATTAAGCTCATTCTGCATGCGACACCTGAGCTAAAATATAAACTGGCTTCAGGGGACTTAGTCTGAGAAATGATTGAGAGACAGAGTGTTGGACATGGGTTGGATCTGCTTAGTGAGTCATTTATCAGAGCTGAATTTTGATTTACTAAGTCATTCATTCTATATACTGCTTACTCCAATTCGGGGTTGCAGAGTGCTGGTGCAGGCGAGAGGCAGGTATGCCTGCACAGGTCGCCAACACAGAGACAAACAACCACTCACACACACTCGAAGGGACAGTTTAGAGTGACCAATTAACCC
This sequence comes from Pseudomugil gertrudae, assembly GCA_037177535.1. NCBI lineage: Eukaryota > Metazoa > Chordata > Actinopteri > Atheriniformes > Pseudomugilidae > Pseudomugil > Pseudomugil gertrudae. Next base: position 889,766 of record JBAMHV010000007.1, on the reverse strand, counting down.
AACGTGCGAGAGTTTTGGACCAAAAAGGTGTAATCCCAGACTGACTAAACACAGTGGAGTACTTCCTGTGTGACTGCAGAGCAGGCAGGTTGCAAATCAGATCTGGAAGCTGTGTGCATCAAGGCAATGTGGATCTACACGCAGCATACGGCAGTGCTGTCGTAACCGACCTTATGCAGACACCGCGTGAGTCTAAATTCAGCTGTCTGAAGGAAGGTGCGGCTTGATGACATACAGGTCCAAGCAAATGTTTTGGGATTTCAAAAAAGCATTTCAGTAACTAAATATAAAAAATAAGCATTTACGGGAGGACCAAGATGGCGGCGAAGCAATTGGACGTGTTCTGCAGGGGCTCCTGGCTAGGTTACCTAATTTAGTGTTTTCTTTCAAAGTATTCCTCCAAACTCAATGCTAGAAGCTTTAATATTGAACCCTCTTGCTGGACTGATCCAAAAAGTACAACAATGGCACATTAAATTATTAAATCATTAAATCTCAACAAAACAGACACATCTGGCTTGAAGTCTGAAATACTTCTTGTGCTAAAGTCTGATATTTCAGAGGTGATTAAAGTCGAAACCGAGGGAGGTCCTTGCGGAAGATTTTGACTTTCTTAAGTACTATACAAAAAAAGTCAATAATATATCACATTTACTTAACTTTTAAATACTGACATAGAATTACATATCTTTATTTCATCATTTAGTCCATTCCATAATTGTACACCCAATATTGACACATTTATACTTAAGATTAGTTCTGGTTTTCTAAGTTTCAAACATTAGCAACCCCCTTAAGTTATAGATCCCCTGCCTTAACTTAAACCTCTTTTTAATACAAGCAGGAACCTTGTTATTTACCACTCAAAACATATTTTGTAATGTTTTTAAATATACAATATCCAGAAATGTTATTGTACTTGGTCCTATAAAAAGCTGATTTGTAGAATATCTGTACCTGTATCCTTATTGCTCTTTTCTGCATTTTAATTATTGGATCTAAATTTGTTTTATATACATTTCCCCAGATTCCAGAACAGTATGTCATATGAGGCATTTCAAGTGAAAAATACATCAAATGAACACAATTCTTATTCAATAAGTCTCTAACTTTTTAAAGAACAGAAATAGACTTAGACAGTTTCCCAAAAACTTCGTTTCATTAACTCTTTCTATTATGACATTTAAATTTAATTTTACCTCAAGTTTGTTCTTTTACTACCAAACAACGTAAATTTGGTTTTACTTACATATAATGATAACTATTTTAAGGAAAACCATTTGTTTAACCTAATCAATTCTGTTTCTACAATTGTTAACAACTTCTTAATGTTCTCACCATAAATTAGTTTAATCTGCAAACATAACATATTTGAATGCATCATTTACTGTAAAAAAATCATTTATATAAAGTATAAGTAACTTTGGTCCCAAGACTGATCCTTGGGGAACTCCACAGATTACATTTTGAAGATTTGATTTTATATCATCAATGCTCATATATTGAAGCCTATTTTTAAATAACATTTTAACCAATGTAGTGCTATACCTCTAATGCCATACCATTCACATTTATGTAAAAGTAAAGAATGATCAATTGTATTAAATGCTTTACATAAACTAATAAAGACAACTACTCCAAACTGCTTATTATCTACAACTGTTGCAATGTTTTCTACAAATTCTATTGCTGCTAATGAAGTAGAACAATTTCTCCTAAACTGATGGTCATTCAATAAATCACATTTCTCCATAAAGGAATCTCTTTACAAATTATTTTGAGACATGAGACTGTTTTCCTTTATGTCCTCCTCAGTTCCTTGTGGACAGGATATTTGACTGTAGTACAGACACTAAACAGAACCTGAGCAAGATTTATTTGGTGCTCAGTTCATAACATGAGAATAATCTAGGCGCTCTGAAACATAAATGGGAACTGAACTTGGATAAAAAAATATCAGACAAGGTCTGGCAAAGAGTCATACAAAACATTCACATGTCCTCAGTGTGCTGAGGTACACACTAGTACTCTGCACTGGTCCTCAGACAAATTGTCCAACATTAAGTTGGACCTGGATCCCTCTTGTGATTGCTGCAAACAAACCCCTGCTACTCTTGTACACATGCTTTGGACTTGTCCAATGCTTCATTGATATTGGCTATTTTCCAAAATATGTGTGTATCCATGTCCTTTGACTGCATTTTTTGGGGTGATCAAAGTGGATGCGTCTTTTAGCAAGTACCAAATGAACTTAACTGGTTTTTTACTCTTTGCTAGCTAGGAGACTTATCCTGTGCAATTGGAAGTAATCCCACCCTCCAACATATGGTCACTGGATTAGAGAGGTCATGAGTCATATACAACTGGAAAAGATTAGATACAGTATAAAAGGATCAGGTGAGAAGTTTTACGACATTTGGCTACCATTAATGTTATTTTAAAGGTGTGTCCGCTGATAATGTTGTTTAATTTTGTATGACTATTTGTATTGTGTATGCACAAACCTATATTAAGAATGGTACGATGTCATGTTGGATGTCTGACTACTGTCTACACTTTTAACTGATCCGGTATAATGGGTTAGGGGATTGTTCTGTGTTGCTGTATGAAACTACAAAATAACAATAAAAAGACTTGTTTTATAAAAAGCATTTACACAATGAAGGGCATCTTTCTAACACAATCTGACTCATTGTTGAAACACCCACAACAAAAGAGCTCACCTCTTCAACTGTCCATTAACTGAACAAATCAGTAGGTGGTAATGTGGAGCAGTCAGGCCCGGGTGTCAGACAGATGCTGCAGAAGGATAAGGCCATTTTAAATTAGTGCCCGAGGTTGGGTTTCAGGAACATTGGAAGAAAGACATATTTTAAAGTATTCTATTTATTGGTCGTCTTTACTGTGTTGTTGGGAAGCACCACCCTTCTAAACTTTCTCCCATTTTCTCAGTCTGTTTTTTCTTATGGCCTCGAGGCCATAAGAAAAAACAGACTGAGAAAATGATGGATACTGCACATGCAAGAAAGTCTGTCACTCACTACAATACTAAAATTCACTTTGAAGGAGTCTGAGGGGAATTCTGAGTCGCGCTTAGGGGGGGGAAGGGGGGGGGGGGTGTTTAATCAGGAGCTGGGACACTGCTAGATACTTTATCAAAGCTGCACAACAGCAATGCCACTGTCCCACAAGCTCTGATTAGCTCCATGCAGGGACGGACTGTGACTAAGAAAGAAGTGCTGGACTACGCAGCCACATTATGGGAAGATGAGATGTGATCTCACTGCATCATTGCAGTTTGCTGAATGCAACACCACTGACAATAACTTGAGACTTTTATTGAAATAATCTACATAAGTTCCTAAAGTTAGACTGCTTTGCATGGTTTATTCTAAGCCAATATGTCATGCATGTGTGTACCCTGGGGGTGTTATGGTCTGGGATTAGATATCTTTGCATAATGGGCTTCATTTTTTTAAATGTAAAGCACTCTAAGTTGCATTGCAATGCCGGGAAAAGGGCTGTATAAATATTAATTGATTTTTATTTACCATGGTGTATGAGTCACTAATTAGATTTTTTTCACATTTTGTATTATCCATTCTGACTTTGTTCACTCACTGTTCTCCTACCAGTTCTAGCTGACCTTCACAACTATATTTTATTCTAATTCTATCCACTGTGGTGTGCCACACTATGCATGCTCAGAATAGAGGATTAAATCAAAGATTAGATGCAATCCATTAGTTCCCTCAGTTATTATAAACTGGACTAATGTGGATCATATAATTGATTTGTTTTAATTGGATTATAATTGGACTATAATGCATCAGATTTAATTGAATAGTGCCTGCCTTGAGATGAGTTTGTAGCAAGTTGATGCTGTAAAATTAAAGCTCTACTGAATTATAACTAAAAAACTGAAATGGTGGAATTAATGTTCAGACCGAGTAAACCCTGCAGTTTGGGTTGACTGACTGCAAGATATGGAAAACATCTGCAGGGGAAACAGCAACAAGCCACGACATAAGAAAACAATCCAATAATTTTATGGGATTATCTTAGTTTCCATATTGGTCTTTTGTGTGCACCACCGACTTTTTCTAACACAGCTAGTGGTGATAGAATGAGCTGAAAGTTTTCTTACTCACAAATGAGAATGCTGCAAAACTTCTCGTTTTTTCCTCTCTGATGTCTTTCTGTCTTCTATTCTTTCGGGTCCACCAAAATATGCAAAGAATTTGGAAGAAATATTAATCCAAAATAAACAATAAAAAAAATACATTTACCATCATTCTGCCTGCTTTAACTGTCATGTCTGTGCCACTTCCACCAGTGCGCTCATCATCTCCGGTTTATTAAGTTCATGTTTGAACTTCGTTTCCCATGATTCAGCCACCTCAGCCATCATAGAAACCAGCCTGATTAGCATAATAGACAACACCTGGTCACACTCCTATATATTGCATCTGCCACCACCACTGTTTTGTGTAGTATTATCATTGTTCTTGATCACTTGAGCATTGAGATTAAAACCACTTAAACTGCTGCCTGCGTCTCTGTCTACAACTCTCTGGATCAGGGCTGACATTAAATCTAAACAATACACGTTTAAAAAAAAAAGAAAAAAGAATGCAGCAAAATGTCTATGAACTGTTTCTACACTTACAATTTAAGTGTTTAAAAGAGATATAACATGCTTTTAAATTATTCCTTTTAACATGTAAATCATTAATTTATTGTCTGTATAAAGCAGAACTATAATGCTTTGGTCTAAATTCCTGCTTATTCTCGCTCCACACACACCTTATAACCCTGTTCTGAGGTGCGTCTTCAGACCGACTCGTTTTGGTGCCGTCTCTTTAAATGTGAATGAGGCATGTCATGCCCCGCCCCCCTCCAGGTCACAGGAAGTTCAACTCTATCCTGTTCCGCCATGTTTGTAGCTTGATAGCAGCGATTCACTAATCTCCCGGCAGAGAAACATTTTATTGGTAAATTTACTATAAATGTCAACGTATCAGATTCACGAATGTGAATACATGGAAGTTCATGACCTTATTTGGCAGACACACAGCAAATACTGTGATGTAATAGGTAAAAAAAAGTAATAGAGAAAATTAAACAGACTGAAAAATATTACCAAAAAGAATATAAAGTAAAATGTGCAGCATCAGGAGGAAATAAATTTACATTTAAACACTTAGAAGTGCACAAAATATGTATTTAAGAACTAAAAGTGGATTTTGTTTGATATGTCCTCTTTAAGTAAAGTAAAATTCTACAGAAGTTCTGTTCTGCTTACATGTGGAAATACCTGATCAGCATTTACATGTCAGTAGGAGTGTCATCTGCTGCAGATTGTTGTGCTGAACCTTTAAAGATAAATAATTAGGAACAAAGCATAAATAAACAGTGTAAAGAGTGATCAGATCTGTTTTTTCACACACATTTAAACTCATTTATATTATTTTCTGTCTACGTGATAGTTTCTCTCTGCTGGTTTAATATAGTTTTTGTGTTAACCCAGTATAGTCCTGAGACAACTGCTAGCTGCACTAGCAGGAAAGTGTGTCTCGAACATGCTAATGGATGCTTCCAACCCTTCCTGAAACAGACAAGTTGTGAAGACTAACATTATTTGACCTAAAAGACTGACTGACTCTACTTTTCTGAAGACCACGTGGTATTTTATTTCCATCTGATCCTTTTGAAATAAAGGTTTGAAATAACATTTGTTCAGCGCAAATTTGCAGGTCACAATCTTCATTTCAAATTTCCTCCTAGTTGAAGAGTTTTTCTTTCCTGTTGCTGTTGATCTGCTCACCATGTAACATGATGAGGAAGAGCAGCCGCCCACCAACCAGAAGGTCAACGGATCGATTCCTGGCTGCGCTCCAATGTGGCCATCGGGGTATGAATATGTGTGCATGGCTGATAAAACACTTGGCATTAACTAAGAAATATTGTGTGAATGTGTGATTTGGTGCATGGGGGGGCTGTAAAGAGCTTGGAGTGGTCAAACCAGACCAGAAAACCATCATATCTATGTTGTGAGATGAAATGAAGACACAGGTGGAAGTAAAGAGCTACTAATTGGTGAAGGCTTATAATAGTGTATGCAGTGTATACCATTAATGGAAACTGTCAGTCAGAAACTGTTAGATATCAAATAGCTGCAAAGGTTTTATAAACAGGGTTTTTCTGCTATTAGATGCTCAACTTACTATTAAAAACTTAACTTTGTGTACATAAACAGCTATATATAAAGATCCAAGACAGGACAGGACCCTCAGAATGTTGTGTTTAATGTCAGGATTGTTGTTTATTTGTTCTCTTTAAGTTTGTGTAATTGTCCCATGGGTCACAATAAGAATGAGGATTTATGGATGGATGATATGAAGGGCTGCAGTAATTAGAGAGACCAGAGCCTGCATGGGAGGAACTCAGCAGGGTAATGGAGAATGGTTGGTTTCGGAGGACCAAATTGGGGTGTTTGGGCTCTCAGACTCTGGAAAATCGGAATGAAGGCTCCTTCCTGCTATGGAACCTCAGATTCAGGAAAAGCAGTGTGGGGTAAAACAAAGTCCTGGGCAGCATGTCACACTTGTCCTCTACCCAGGCTGTGATTTGTCATCAGTCTTACTTGTCTTTATGGACAGAATCTGAAGGTGCAGTGGTGGAGTGGAGGGAGTCTTGTTTTGGGAACCTCTTGTGGTCTCATTCCAGATTTTTACAGATGGTGTGGTTCTGCTGGCTTCCTCACACTAAGCTCTTCATCACACATTAGGTTGGTGCACAGCTGACTATGGCTACCGTACATCCAGACTGCAGGGCGTAACGCTCTATCCTGAGTTTTTGTCTGTTTGCATGTCCGATTAAATGCGACTTACATGTGATCTCTTATGTGAACCTTATGCACATCCAAAGCTCCTCGCATGTAAGCTTGCATGTGACGTCTTCATGTTTGTGGAAGTAAACAGCGGTGCGTATGTTGAAATTTTAAAGTATTGTCTAAGCATAGCAACACATTTGTGATGGCATCATTTTAAATAGATTAGAAAAGAGGAGGATGGCATTTTGTGGAGCAGTGGCAGCAGCAGAAACGTGGGTGAGTTGCAGCAGGAGTGGTGGGAGAGTGAAGTGATCATTTTCCAATGACAAACAGAACCTTTATGCACATTTGTGATGTGTAGCTCGGATTAATGTGACCTGGCTGTTCAGACTAAACTGCAAAAATCTGTCTGTCACATTTAGAGTCACATGTCCAAGATCGGGTCTGTGTCATTCAGACAAAGATCAAATTCAGGCTGAGGGCAATATCAGATTTGGGTCACTTCAGCCTGCAGACTGAACGTAGTCTAGTTTAGGAATGAGTCTGTGCCTTAAGCAGGAACTGCAGGTATCTTGGGATCTTGTTAGTGCATAACATCTAGTAAGAAGTTAGCTGAGATAGTGAGATAGTACAGGCATCTCGTTAGGATACCACCTTCTGTAGGATTTTTGGGTATGTCCTTTTGAGAGGATCCAGGTAGATCAGGGGCCTCATGTACAAAGACTTACATAGATTTAATTCCCACACTGAGCTGGAACCCAAAAACACGCTGGGACTGAATCCAGTCTGACCGGATACCGACCCACACCGATCTGGAACCCAATGACACGCTGGGACTGAATCCAGTCTGACCGGATACCGACCCACACCGAGCTGGAATCCAATGACACGCTGGCACTGAATCCAGTCTGACCAGATACCGACCCACACCAAGCTGGAATCCAATGACACGCTGGGACTGAATCCAGTCTGACCGGATACCGACCCACACCAAGCTGGAACCCAATGACACGCTGGCATTGAATCTAGTCTGACTGGATATCGACCTACACCGAGCTGGAACCCAAAAACACGCTGGGACTGAATCCAGCCTGACCGGAAACCAGCCCACACCGAGCTGGAACCCAAAAACACGCTGGGATTGAATCCAGTCTGACCGGATACCGACCCACACCGATCTGGAACCCAATGACACGCTGGGACTGAATCCAGTCTGACCGGATACCGACCCACACCGAGCTGGAATCCAATGACACGCTGGCACTGAATCCAGTCTGACCAGATACCGACCCACACCAAGCTGGAATCCAATGACACGCTGGGACTGAATCCAGTCTGACCGGATACCGACCCACACCAAGCTGGAACCCAATGACACGCTGGCATTGAATCCAGTCTGACTGGATATCGACCTACACCAAGCTGGAACCCAAAAACACGCTGTGACTGAATCCAGCCTGACCGGAAACCAGCCCACACCGAGCTGAAACCCAAAAACACGCTGGGACTGAATCCAGTCTGACTGGATACCGACCCACACCAAGCTGGAACCCAAAGACACGTTGGTACTGAATCAGACATGGTTCCTGTTCTAACTCATAGCATAAGTTCTGTTCATAATGAACATGATCATCCGACACTGAACTGCATTGTGAGAATAAGATCCTCCCATGTGGCATGTAAATGTGTGTGTGCTTCACAGCAGCATCATTGATGTGTGACTGAGAAAAACACATCAGGTTACATTAAACGCACAATGGAGTTTTATTATTATGGCATAATATATGCAGGGAAATGAGGACAGGTGTGCTTTAGTTTTGTTGATCAGATGTAAATCAGCTCAGATGAGAGAAGTTTTTTTCCCATTTTGATTTCAGACAGTATACAGTCAGATATTTCAGTTCATAAAGGACAGTTTCTGCACTTTGTACCTTTCTAATGAAGAGTTCAGGTGGGGTGGGAACACTGTTTCGCCAAGTCGAAAGTTTGCATGGCGGTACACACAGATCAATAAAAATAATTTTTCTGTACATCCCACCTTATGTGTGGAACATGTTGTGTGTATTCTTTTCATGCATACACACCCTGAGTACATGATACCCCAGGGTTTGTATTCCTTCTTTCCTGGAAGCACTGCAGAAGGAGCTGGCAAAAGGGGTGTCTGGATCCGAAACCTGTTCCTGCTACGATCCAATGTGGGATTAGCAGAGGAAAATGATGAATGAACAGATGTTGGAATCGCGGGTTTAAAGCTGACTTCAGAATGATAAATGTAATGTCAGTACTGAGTCCAGATTGCTGAATGGTAACTTGCTTCCATCCTGTAACACAAGCAGCATTTTCATACAGTTTTTAACCCCATTCTCTTCCTGAAACCATACTCCTGCTTTTTTGTTCAAAGTTCATCCTTCAAAACCCAAGTTCTCTGCTGATCCACGTCTTGCCTCTCTAACTGCACACAGATACAAGTTATGAATACAAATTATACTTCAAGCAACAGAATGTGAATTGAGATGTAAACAGGCAAATAAGCTGTCGGAAGCAGAGAAACATGTAAATGTGGAGATAAGAATCAGCTACTGAGAACCTCTACAATTTATTCTACCGAGAGCCAAAACAAAACTGCAATGAACTGCATCTCATCCGACTGCATCCAACTGGAGTGTAGCAAAGGAGCACACCTAAATTTCTGCTCAGTACTCTGATGCATGTCATATATGTCATATACTGTATCTAATTAATTTTGTTTTTCACATCTGCATAAAAATGTATTGTTTCTGTCTTTTTAATGTCCTCCACTGAATAAGATGGAAAGGAGGGAGTCGCAACATGAGCAGAGCACAACATAAGAACACTATGGGGTGCAGCAGAGAGCAAAGTAAATAATCAATATGTTGTCTGTTTTGCAGCTTCTTAGCTCTCACATCAGCAGCTAACATTAAGGTTGCAGGCACCATCAGGTTCTATGAAGACTGGACTATAAAAATGTAGATAAAGGCTTTTTCTGATCTCACATTTCAGTTGTGCGTGAACATCTCCCAGTTATTCCAGTGGTCATGTAAACGAGCTCGTTTAGTGGAGAGAAACCAACACTTTAACGAATCTCTTCCCCACCATCAACATGCACAACCCATGTAGGAAAAAGTTCAAGGTATTTAAGCAATCACAACCACAAATCCTGTAAGAGTCATAACACATTTTCTAGACATTACAAGCACTGTTGTATTATATCTGAAATTTGACAAAAACTGCCACAGCTCTACTTCCAGTCACATCAAAGAAGGATTGACAGGTGAAAGATTTGATCAGATTAGTGAATGTAGACCATTCTCAGATTTCATCACAATCACATGACTTTGCAACACTTTTGGGCAGCAAACGAGAGACAAGCAGGCATCCCATCGGCTCGGCTGCTCCAACTAGCCTTCCTCTTCGAAAAAATAATGGTTTGTTTTGGTATATATAGTGGCCTTGCTTTGGTTGTGTTGCACCATCAAACATAACTGGAAGCTATTGGAGAATCTCGTCTGTATAGCAAGCATTTCATTGGTTTTGGGCAACAAATAAACAAACACATCGAAAGTTTCTATCAATGTAAATGTGACCACGATGAAAGTGGTTGCTCAACTAATTCAACCTATATCACAGTGTGTAAATACCAGATATGCTGAAGACAGTTTCAGACATTCATCTGTTCAAATATTTAGATGTATTTGAGGAGAGCATTTTTATCTTGTAATGCAGGATTTGCTTATAATGGCAGCTTGCTTCTTGTCACCCAATATTACGGCATAACAAACAATGAGACATTACTAAAATGGTCTATATGCGTTTCTTTCTAACTAATTTCTAAATTAGAAAGAGAAAGCATGCCACTGCTTCATTTTGTCTGAACACTGGTTGAATCAATAGGACCTTGTCCTTTAATGAGAGCAGGAACAGAACCTAGGCTTGTAAAGGCTGTTATGATACTGGTTTACCCAGCTGGAAGTTGCAGGGTTTGTAAAAAGCATCAGTGAAAGCCTGGCTGAGTCAACCTTCACACATACACGCTACACTCCATTAACATGATAAACTATAATAAAAGATAAAAGAGAGTTAAGCTCCATAAACAAAAAAGAAAGAAGGAAACAAGTAAAAGATCAATTTGGGACTTTTTAAGAGAATAAATCCTGACGAGGAAACAAAAAGCAAATGAAATATTGGAGTTTAGTAATGCTTGCAGACTGAATCCAACCACATGGAGTGTCATTAAAGAAATTTTAAAGCCATATATGATGATGAGGAGAGAGTTTCTTCACATACGAACCAGTTTGTTCCAATTATGTAGCTCGTCAGAGTTTTGGAAAGAGGCAGAAAAAAAGTTGCTTTCAGAATGAGGCTTGCAAGCTGCCAACACTTGATGTTCTCCACTCGTTAGACGCTCTGATTGGCATAATCAGGTTACAACGAAGCTGAAAGGAGAGGGCCTTCAGCAAAAATTAGCATCAACGATCAGCTATGTCAACAGGCTCCATATCAGACATGGGGGAGGAAATGAAACAGCACACGTGGATCCTAAGTTTGGGATCCCACCTGATCAAGCAGAAAACAGCTGCTTAATAAAAAACTAACATTAAGGCGATCTTTCAGATTCAAAATAAGTTAGAAGATTTGGAAGGGGAGGTGTTAGAAAATAGCAGTGGCAGACAGATTTGAGGTGACAAGGCGTGCACAAAGCCCTGTCAGGAGCCCGAGATGTGAAGAAAGGCTGTCAAGATGCAGAGGAAGTAAGCCATGCTGTGGTCTTTTGAAGGAGCTTGTCATTACTACAAATTGTTTCTTCAAGTTTGATTTCTAATTTAGTCATCTATTTTCAGAAATCATTTGAATATTCACCGTTGATCATGCCACATAACTGTCCCTGCATGTTGGCCGTTGAAAGATGTTGGTGTATTTTTGGAGGAATCACACCTTCTTATAATTTAATTACCTGCCCAGGATGACTTGTAATTGTAAGGTAGAGTGACAACTTTCAAGCAGCACAGCCAGTATAATTTTTAGGTTAGCAACTTGATGCAATGTCAGACACTAGCCAGTTGAGAATTTGCAGGTACAGCAGGGTGAAACTGAGAGTAGCTGGAATCAGAAGAAAAAAAATACAAAGATGCATACATGATATGAGCCAAGTAAACTAATGAGTACTGTGTTCAAGGCCATGGAATGCAGAAGTCATATTTTTACCCACTGAATGGGGGCCAAAATGACCTCTTTGCTGCTAAAAACATGTTTTCTAATAAGCTCTGATATATTTAATTTTATTTTATATCAATTTATATATTAGATCATATATCAAAATAAAAACTGTAAAACATGTTTCTATACTGTTTTCCATACACAATAGTCTTCTTTGTTATACTTTTACATTGTGTGGGGAGTAGTAACTGCTATTGTTCAGCAGCAGATGAGAAAGAGGGTCAGTGAGTTGTTAGGACTGGATTTTACACCTGGCTGTGTGTAAGGTGCAGCTCTTTCACCAGGTGAACTCAATACCGTACTGAAACATAACATTCAGCTCCAACAAAACCAGTTATCTTCCTCATCACTCAGTCTGGGGTTTTTGGTCCAAGTGCAACATCTTTGAACGTTTAATAACTGTGCTGCTCTGGTCCATTTGCTCCACCACCTGAAAATTCTGACAGAAACAGCCTTTCTGCCTGCAAACCAGCTTGAAGGCTGAGTGGAGGAGAAGTTTCAGCTAGCTTCGGGGTGAACGCCATTCATTTTATCCAGCAGTGGAAGCAGACACGGGGCTCTGCTGGTACTAAAGAACAGTTTAGTGAAGTTTCTTGCTAAAGCTTATGGCAAACGTATGGCAAACCATTTCCTGCTGAACAAGCAGGTTTTCACAGCTTATTTCCTCTGCACTCAACGTAGCTGACATGCTGTGTCTCTCTCTTCTCTCGCTCGACCACGCTGTTCTTTTAGTGCAGTGTGGTAAACAGCATCATGTCAGCACATTGACAAATAAATCTTGTGTTCTGTTTTTATGGATATAATATGGCGGGCCAGATATTATTGTCAGGGTGCCAAAATTGGCCAGATGGTGATGGTTACAGTGCATCCTGTACAGCCAGCAGACAGTTCGGTGTGATAGTTTAGGAAACCTCTACCCTTTTCTGCAGATTTGATTTGAGGGGGCAAAGCATTTGTTTGAGGGGGTGGTGCAACCTCTTGTACCTGCCAAAAGCCGGCCTTGGTTGTGTTTGGTATACACATGCAGTGGGATAAAATGATGGACAGTCTAACAATTTACTCTGACATGAAACAGAACAAGAAAAAAAGGTTTACAAGTGCAAATGAACTGCCAGTAAGAAAGGGACAAAAAATGGCATAATTTAACACTTTTAACACTATCCTCCCACACAGACTGAAGTCCAAACTAGAGGCCCTTGGACTCTCCAATTCAATCTGCCTCTGG
>JBAMHV010000007.1:853502-866612 GCA_037177535.1 Pseudomugil gertrudae | reverse complement strand
TGTGTGTGTGCGTGCGCACATGCATGTGTTTTGTTTGTGCCCATGCATTTAGGTGTGGATGTGTGAACATGCGTGTGTGGTCAAGACCAGGGTGGCCTGAAGTATGAATGATTCTTGGCCTGAAAAAGTTTCCCAGTCCGGCCCTGCAAACCGCTGACTCACCTGGCCGTTGCCTTGCCACTCAGATTGTGTGATATAAAATAAATTGAAAAAAAGAAAGCAAAATGTTTTATGCATAGTCATAATTGCCATGCTTGCAACGGAGGCACATCTTTTAATGCACCCATGGCCCCGCCCCTCCAACACTGTCAAAACATCTCCAGCATCGCACAACATTTGCTTGATGTATGAAGGAAGGATAAAACATATGCTTCTCAGAAGAGTTTGTCTATCTGCACTTTGTTATCCATATCCACTTCATTTGTTTTATGGCATCAGTAGGATCATTAGTCACTTGTTGGAGCCAGAGAATGATTGCTTTTTCCTGACATCATCTATGGCTGGTATTTCAGCCTGACAGTCTGGCTATGAGAGAGACTGCCTGTACAATAACAAATGAGGGACCAATCCCCCCCACCCCCCCTTGCTGGAGATAATCTTGTTTTTGACTTGAGTGATAGGCAAGGATTTCACAGGCTCTCCATCTGTTTCTGACAGTTTTTGCCTTTATGTCAGAATTGGATTTCTTAATCTAATCACTGTGCAACTAGCATATTTTGCTCGACTTTATCTCAGCCCAGATGACTGGTTGGGATCACTGTACCCCTGCGAAAAGTACAGCCTCTGATCTGACAACAACAGGGAGTCCTCAATTATGATAATGGAAGCAGAAAGGAGCACAATGCAGATTGTGCAAATGATACCATACCAGGCCTTCTGCAAATCAAACTGTGCAAAATTTTAGTTGGAGGCTTAGACTTACTGAACTCCAGCTGAAAATCATCTCCCCTGTCGGGCTGGCTGATGAATATGGCTGCTAGTAAAAAACAGGAAGAACTCAGGGACAAATTGTGCAAAAGGATCAGGTGGACTCAACAGGGCAAGCACATTTTGTGTCAACCAGGATTAGAAGAATGATTTGTGTCCAGGATGTTTCTTAATGCACTGTCACATTATGTAAATCCCAGCTCTTTATGAATGCAGCTGATAAGGTGTTTGTCTGCTGCACATTGTCTTCCCATGGGCTGCATGGATTGACCTCAATTTGCTTCACAACCCCATCATTTCCTCCTCTTCTCTCAGCTGTCTCTTTTATTTCCCTCATAGGAGTCTAGTGGTAACTGACAGCGCACCTTTCCAGTTACCGTGTTTACAGGATGTGGTGAGAAAGATCACAGGGCATTCTCGCCCAGAACAAGGCAAAAGTTCAGATGTTGAAGGAAGCAAAACCGCTTTCCCAGCTGTTGGCGAGGCATTCGCTCAGGCAAGTCAGCACCCTCCATCTCCCCTATCTATTCTTCATCTATGTCTCCTCGGAGACAAGTCGGCTTCTGCTCTCCATTCTCAGCCTCTACCTCATCTGTCTCTTATCTCGCTTGCCCTCCATCCCTCTCCGTCCTCTCTTCCTGCCTCTCTCCACCTTTAACACCTTTTCCCTGCTGACAGCTGGAACCAGGCTAATTGGCAGCCTGACCTGAGAAACGCTGGAGCTATTCCACTCTTTTGTCTCAGGATTAAACATTCTTCTTTTCCCTCAGCTACATTATCCTCCTCTCATTTTTCTGTCCGGTCTTTTGCTGTGGTATGCCATGTGTTAGTACAGACAGACTTGGCAATGAGTCACTGTCCTGAGCGTGGGCAGCCAGTCATGATAGATGAAGAGGCAAGGGCCAAGCAGACGAGAGGGTGGACAGACAATTTGACCAGCGTCTCTGAATTTGAACTTTGACAATGAGAAGCCCTCCTCTGAGACTGACCTCTAGCCCCCTCTCTGTCAATAGCCCTTCATCTCATTAGATGCTCAAACAGTGAAGTTCTTCTCCTCACTCCATCTTCACTAAATCTATATCATTTCTACTCACTCCATGTTCCTCTGATCATGTCCCTCGTCATCTGTGTCCTGCAGTACAGCCTGCTCTGTGTAATTCTGCCCACAACTATATCCCGTTGGATATCTGTGCTCCAGTTTAAGTCACGTGAGCAGGCCTCAGTGGATTTTTCCCTGCCGTTTCTTATCTCTATTTTCTTCACCAAAGTGTCAGTAAGCATTATCCTTCTGACCATAAAAAGCGACATTTGCCAGCAGGAGTGAAATAATTGCTGCTGCTAGTGTGACAGACAAGCACAACAGCAGAACAATGTCATTCTTATCATACATGTTTGGATGCCAGACTAATCCATGCATTCTCTTGCTATGGAAGAGCCGACTGATGCTGGGAATGTTGCCATTTTAAGTGTTGGGCAGAGAACATTTATTAACTCTGCATTCACAGAAAGCTACCAGAATGATGAAGTGAAAGATGGAGATAAAGCAGTAAAAAGCTTTAAAAAGATCCTTTGAAGCCATTTTCCAACCAACAGGTGCAGGTCAGGAGGGTAAACGGTACTGTTGGGTTCCTACAGCCATAACTTCATCTGAGAGGCGGAGCATCAGCTGGATCGCAATCGATGCCTCAGCATGACACCAGTCCTACGTCTGGAGTCAGACTGCACGGAGGAATGAAGGAGAATAGCATCATCCAGCAGGTTGTGTTCTTCCTACATGACATTTAAAAATGAAGATCTTGGCACCCTTCCCACTTTTTATGCATGGGAACGCTGAATAAATGCGCCCTTGTCTGCCCCCAACCTGCACCCACTGCTGGAAACGGAGTCTTCCTCCGTGCAGTCTGACTCCAGCTAGACTCTGTTCTGGTCTGTTGCAGATATATGAAGTTCCTGTGACTTAAAGTTTGTATTAATCTACCTTATTTCAAATGATTACTTTCCAAAGGCTAAACTTTTGGGACATGCAGAAGCACTGGAGAAACGTTCCAGAAGAACTTTGTGAGCAGCAGCTTTGTGTCCTTCTGTAGATGAGTAAGTGAAGTGGAGGACAAAACTATGCTGTGTAAGACAGTTTGTGCTGGCATAAATACAGACTGTTGCAAATGCATGCTAATCACTGCCAAGTGGACTAAGCGAGTTTGGAATTATGTTGAAGACACTTACAAGACCCAGGAGAGACATTCTGCTGATAAGCTGTGTAATGAAGCCGAGTCCAGGATGGTGGTGGGGAAGGGGGGAGGGGGTTCTGTGGTTGCCCAGATGGGTGTGACAAGTGTCATATCTTTTAGAGGACTTAAAATACATGCACACATACAGAAAAAGGTCCCTGACAGTGTGATGAGTGTGTGTATGGGTGTGTTATGTAGCAGCAGCTCTCAGCTGAACCAGCTCACACATGTCAACTCAGCTCATTCTACAAACAAGTGTGAAGAGGCCACAGCTTCTGTCAAGGTGTCATAAATGTGGTGTCTTTCTCAAACATGTACTGTGCTTCATGCACAGGTGGTGCTTACAAACCCGAGGTAGAGGAAAGCTTATATTGCCTACTACCTTTGTAGAACACAATGGAGCATCAGATAAGAAAATATCAGTTGACAGCGGGGCGGCATGCTGGACCTTGTTGCGTTGTATGGTGTGTGTCTCGTATGGCAGCCATTGGAAGGTCCAGACTGCAATGACTGGTGGTGATTGTAACCCTCAGAGTGGTTCTTTGGCCCCCTTTGGGCTCTGCATTATGTTTTGCTGGGTGAATGCAGCAGTGTTATGTAGAGTTGTTGCGTTTTTTTTTTCCTCTGAACTGCTCTGCTGCATCCATAGTATACATAGCATCGTAAAAGTAGCAAGACTGGTCTAAAAAAATGTTCTGTTCCAACACAAGAAAAATCCTGTCACATAACATAACTAAAAAAGGGTGTGGTAAAAATAAGCAAAAGCAGGATACAGTACAAGCACCTAGTTCCAGCTTGCTGTGTTGCTTTGCGTTACAAACTAAAACGGGTCATTTTCACAACTTCACAGTTCCCTTTATTTTGCTTTAGCTATTCACAGATCATTCAAAGTCAACCAAATTGTAAACTGTGTAAACAAACATTTAATAAACAAAGCAAGTGGTCTCATTTTGGGGGAAAGTTTATCTAACACGGTGTTAGATAACATGCTGCCTACCACCAGGGTTGCAAAGAATATGGCATGTTTGACCTAAGGTCCTTGAACTATGGTGTCTGAGAATGAGAAAGTATGAGGGGTATGAGAATATCAAACCACATAGTGATGGAATATATAAGATGTGAATTTGTGCTATTGTATTTAGATTTTGCTAAACCTCAATCCAACTTTACCTCACAGAGACTCTGCTTCTCCGAGGTGCTCTTTTTTCATACCCAGTTATATTTTTTTTACGTGCTACTCCCCCCCCCCAAATGAGAAGCATCTGTAAAGAATAAGAATAAGAATCATATTTAGGTGTCTGTGGGAACATGCAAGCACAGAAAAGTGACCTTCCCCCAGCCGAGGCTCAGCAACCTTCTTGCTGCAAGCCCACAGTGCTACCAACGGCACCACCGTGCAGTCATATTATGTCTCAAACAGTTAATGTAAGGTCCAAGAGGATGCTTCTCAGGGTTGTGCAACATCCTACATGTTATGAACATGTTTTAGTTTAAGCATTACTGTTTATCCTCTTCCATTAAAGCAGGGGTAGGGAACCCTGGTCATTGAGGGCTGGAGTCCTGCAGGTTATCCATGTGTCCCTGCTCCAGCACACTTCATTCACATTAAAGAGATCCAACAGCTTATTAAGATCTGCACACTGATTCATTCACTTGAATCTGGAAGGTTAAAACAGGGAGACATGAAATAGCTTCAGGTTGAGAGCCAAGGTTGCCCACCCCTGATTTAATGTCACATTAAGTAAAAATCGGCACTACTCTCCCCTCTAAGCTAATGGTACAATAAAATGATTTACTGTCAAGATTGAATGTGTTTTATAGCTTCACACACATTTCACAATTAATGCAAGATGTGCAAATGATTGTTTTCTGTTTATAATTCATTTTAAACAGAGTCCTAGCATTTTGGAAACTGGGAAAGAAACATCCAGAACTGCCTTCTAGGGTGACTAATATTGCCAAACCTTAGGAACATCCTGTCCCAGAAATGCAAAAAAAATGCATTTATGCACCTGTTTATTTACTAATCAAAGAAGGGAGTACTGATGTGAGTTAACAGGAGTGAGCTCATTTAAAATTCTTCCCCTCAGAAATGCATTATCCATCTGGGGTCTCTGCGAAGACATTTCATCCCTGCAGGCAACATCAATTAAGATTACTGGATTCTTAAATCAGAGTTTTCATGTTTCAAACAGGCAAGCATTAAGCTTGGCAGCCTCTGTGCAGATCCACCTTTCCTGCCACGACTATGCCATTGCAGATGTATTTAAGTGTGCAAGTTCAAATCAGAGTACAGCTTAAAATAAGCACAGAGCCCAGACAGGTCCTTGATAAAAGAAGAATAGGTACTTCATGGCCACATGCGAGATGGTGGCTTTTCAGGCCGTCTTCATGCAGTCTGTCCATTGTGGGTGGCAGCAGAATGACAGGAGGGAGAGGATCTCTGAGCCAGACAGGGGAGAGAAAATTGCCTGTAGCATTGTGAGAGTAATAGGGGAAGGCAGTGATGCATTTCCGCTGGGCTAGTCTGGCCACTAGGGAGCTTCTGTCTCCAGTGTTCGCCACTCGCTCAAAGAACCCAGAAATCTCGCCTGCTTCTTCTCGCCTTTGCCTTTGTTTTTGACTCTGCCTGGGGTAAATATAACCACAGCCCCCAGAGATTGGATGCTTTTGCGTCTTCAACTCATTTGGAAGTTTCTGCTTGGTGTGTGTATGTGTGAATTTTATCCTGCCTTTGTGCAGAGCCACCTCTTTCAATCTAAACCAGCCCAGTCGATGTGGGCCTGTCTTTACTAGTGCCTGCTCAATTACATGTTGCCCCATTTCTGGCTGGAGACACACAATCTACCTGATGTGTGTATTTGTGGGGGAGTAGCCATTGTTAAAATATTATCATGCTGCACTAAAATGCATATTAGTGTCCCCAGGAGGAATAAAAAAAACCTGTAGAGAGAAAAAGAAGCTGCCCCTTGTGTTTGACACCACGAGTGTTACTTCTTAATGCCAAATGACTGTGTCTGAATCTGCATATGCTTTGTTAGTCAGGGCTACATGACCAGACATGTTTTTAGTTTGTGCAGCCTCCACATTTCTGCAGCTGTGGTCCCATCCTCATTAAGGCAGTGAAGTAAGAAACACAGTTTACGCTCTGAATGTGTCCAGGAGGAATACTCCCATTCAGTAGGATGGCTTATGTACCTGTATGCTCATATTCATTGGTCATGTTGTTCCATATTTCAATTTGCCATTCAAGCCAGCTGTATTGATTATATCGTTGCTGTCACAAATATACCTTTCAGTACTGGACCCAGAGCAAAAAACACCATTGTTGCCCTGTCATTGTCATGACATATGTTAAATTTATGCAGCGTGCTAGAACGATGATTATGGTTGCAGAACAGAGTTTGGCCTTTGTTGCTCTTGTGCTGCCCTACAGTCTTGGGAAAGCCAGATTCTAGCCCTGTTCACAAACCTACTCCAGTCCACATTCATGCTCTAATTTGCACAAGATCCAAGATGAATTTGAGGGTGACAGGTGATCATTGCCTCTGAAGGTACCATGAGATTGTAAAAAGGGTGAAATGAATCCAACTCCTGTTTGCCTTCATGCTTTATTTTTTGTTCTGTCACTTTATCTCTGTTTATTCCTTTAATAATCTAATGATGATCTCTTGCATTTGTTTGTGGAATTACTCATATAAAATAGCCATTGTGTTGATATTTACTTCATGGTATGTGACAAGGTACCACCAATTTTGAAGAACCAGTTTGACACAAGCATACTTCTTCACTTTTTTCAGTGGTACAAATTACCAGAGAGAGGAGGCAGAAGACTGCACATGTGCATCATCAGAACAGGACAAAGTAATGAGGATTTGCAGAACGACCGGAATTAACTCAGAGTGGAATGAACCTTACATGATATATGAATGATTAGTTTGGATTTAGGCTGCACGGTGGCGCAGCTGGTTAGCACTGTGGCCTCACAGCAAGAAGGTTGCCGGTTCGATTCCCGGTGTGTGGAGTTTGCATGTTCTCCCCGTGTTAGCGTGGGTTCTATCCGGGTACTCCGGCTTCCTCCCACAGTCCAAAAACATGCACTTTGGGGATAGGCTGGTTGGAGACTCTAAATTGCCCATAGGAGTGAATGTGTGTGTGCATGGTTGTCTGTCTGTCTGTGTTGGCCCTGGATGGACTGCCGACCTGTCCAGGTGTACCCCGCCTCTCGCCCGTTGACAGCTGAGATTGGCTCCAGCCCCCCCGCGACCCCGCTCTGGGAACAAGCGGTAGAAAATGGATGGATGGATGGATAGTTTGGATTTAAAATGAGAATAAACCAGACACCAAAGTGTAACTAACCCCCCTGTGAGAGGCTAACTCCACCCCAGATAAACTCTCAAAAACTCCACAGACATGGGCGGGGCCGACAGACCCAGAGGGGTGCGACCAAGTGTGGGGGGATGAATATAATGGACGTACAAGTATGAATACAATGCTAACCCGAATAAACAATTTTGATAATGCTCGCAATTCCAACTCCTGACTCGCCACAGAGTCAGAAGTTTGAGTCTGATATGGAGACTCCAACTCTGGTGTCTGTGAGACGCTTGTATACCAGAGCCACACCTGTGACGTAGGTATGTACCAAGATGTACCGCTTCGGCCAATAGGAAAATTCAACTGCAGTCGCCACTGTTTAACCCAAAGGAGGCAGCACTTAGAGGGTTTTAGACCAACACTTGTCGAATTAAACAAGTTCACACGATAATATAAAAAATTGCACTGTAACAAGAAGACAGCACTGTTGAGCCCAATTTAGACAGTCTATCAGCAGAAATAGTAGTTTTGGCCGGCGGGGGGGTAAGTTACACTTTAGGTTTAATTTCGAGTTGTTTTTTTATTTAGATTTAGATGTTTTTATGATATATTTTTTTATCCGTTTAAAGTGAAACTAACTTATTCATATTTAAAACTCACATAAACGTGGCCAAAGTGACAAAGTGGATTGGACCTATATCATGTGTGCTACTGAACGTTGACAGGTTTTGTCATTGAGCTATCTGAAGAAAATAGCTCATTTAGCACCTGCCTGCATTTTCACCAAGCTCGCTCCAGCTGGTAAAAGTCAGAACAATCGTTTCTCTGCTGCCTCTCTCTTGTCTTGCTCTGTTCCTTTCTCTTCATTTTCCCATGCTGTTTTAAAATTGTCCTTTTACATTTCTGAGCTAAATTTGTTGTGGTTCACGTTAAAAATAGTCATTTTATCTATATCCATTTGCTGGTGTGACGCGGTTCAAACAGAAGTCAAGTTGATGCATATGCCTCTTATGGGAAGTGGTAAGAAAGGTGGAACGGAACCATCTGCATTTTTTTTACTGTAAAATATTCATCAGTTGTCAGAGGAACACAACCTTTTCTTATTGTTAGATACTCTTCCCTCTGAGTTTAGAGAGGCAACTTCAAAATCATCCTGCTGACTTTGTTACCCTTTTTTTACAAATAAATGCTGAAATTTCCATCCTTTGTTGTCATATGTATTAGACTTTTCTGTAATGAATGTATGGTTTCAAATGATAATAAATAATTAAACTTCTGAGTGAAGCGCATGCTGCTGTACTGCAGCAGAACACCAGCATTAAAGTGTGAGATGCACTTCAGTTGAATTGAATCATTATTCTAATTTGCACAGAACATGAATAATTGTAATTAATGACACTAAATCTACAATAAAAACTGCAATTGTTGCCCACCACTATAATCAAATAACAGGGGTGAGCCCGTTGCTGAAAAGAGCACTTTTATTGATACGTGTATAATCCCCAGCCTCTTGTCTACTTATTAAACCTTCCATAGAAGATAAAAAGAAATTATCAAAATCTTTTAATTAGAAACCAGCACTGGTTTGAGAGCCATTCTGCATTTTATAGCAAGGTTATAAAAATAATAAATGAGATTTTGCTGCACTTTTTTTTAGTCATTTTAGCTTTTCCAATCATATAAGTAGTAATTTAGCTTTAATTTTCTTTTTTCTCTTTGAGAACTTGTTTGGAAAGAATTATAAACATAAATTATTTTAAACACATAATTTGTCTGGCTGTGATTATAATTACCAAACTTTAACGGTTCCAAACCACAGTCAACAAAAACTCTTAATTATAAAAATGAAAGAAAGCATAAACAAATAAAACAGTTTTGTCATAAATGAGTCATTTTCTGTTTTTTGGGATATTCATTGAGTTTTGATAATAAAATAATTATTAAGTCCAATTAACTGGTTCACAACAATAAGAAGGGAAATTAAAAAGACACGATTATTGATACATTTTGCTTGAGGAAAATCATACTTAACAGCTCTGTAACTTCACAGTTAAATGCAGCTTCTCGGTCTCTAAAGATGGAAAAATCTTTCTTCCTCAAACTTCTTCCAACTCTGTTGAATCTATAAGGAATTAAGTCAATGTATGAAATAAATCTGACAATCCTCTGATCACCACGCTACAGGGACTTGATCTTCTTTTATCCAAAACTCCCACACAGTAAGAAGAACAGGTTTCCTGTTCTGACAGACCACAGGTCTTTGATCAGTCAATTCACATAACGACCAGCAGATGTGAAATATGTTTTTTTTCCACAAAAATAGGTCTCCTGTGATTGACTGTGGCTCTAGAAAAAAGAACATAAAAAATATCATGCCGACAAAATGGGCGGCTGAATATACTTTAATGTCTTCCTATGTGGGAGAGGATAGATGATGGAGGGACGATGGAGAAACTGACCTAGAGGCGATTAGTCGGCAGAAGAAATTATTCAGAAACTAATTTATCACAAATATTGATAATATAATGTACGGTTAAAAATGAAGATTATTTCAATTTAACAGTTGTCAGAACCGACATAAGTAGTCGTAACAACAAAAATGAGGGCAGGCAATAAACATAAGGTGGAATTAGTTAAATCATGTTTATTTTAAAAGAAAACTTAAATAACCAAAACAAAAATGCCAGGTCTGCATCATCGTTGGTGATCTCTCAGCCCCAGCGTGCGAGACCCCCCCCACACACACACTAACACACACACACGCACACCCGTGTGTGTAATAATGAGTGTGGAGGGTGAGTAGTCCAGGGATGTAGGTCCTGTGGGAAGTGCCGCTGGCAGCAGTAGGCACCTCCCTTTCCACAGGGTCCCAAGGAGCAGGACAAGCCAGGGGCAGTCCTCAACCAGGAACCAGGAAGCTCAACCAGGGAGCGTCCACCAGCCCAGGAAGGCACCGACCCACCACACTACAGACCCAGATGCTTTTATAACACTTATATTGTCTGATGGTGGAGCTGATGAATGGCAAGTCAGAGATGATCAGATCCCCACATAATGCTTGCTCTAGATCTAACCATGGATCACATAGATAACTTAGTTTGAGCCATTTGCAGATGTATTGCAGCCTGTTACATAAGAAATAGTAATTGAAAAATATTTTTCTGTTTAATGATGTGTTTATAGTCACATTTGACAGTTAACAAAGGAACACATTATTGGGTACTCGCACTTAATTCACGGTGCAGAATAACAAGAGACCACAAAGCATGATAGGAAAGGTAAAAACAACTGGGCAATCATATAACTGCCACAATATTATCTTTTGTTTTGTTTTACAATATTACAACACAGCAGTTAGAATTCAAGTTCTTTTTTGGTTTTGTGAATTTGCTCAGTTTTAGTTATAAGTTATATGTTCTGTTATTGCAGTTTAGTTTCTATTATATTTGTTTTTACAGCAGCAGCAGCAGCGCTGTAATCCAAATAATAAAGGACCTATAGTCTGCTAACATACTAGTTATAATGTGATACATTTCATTATTCACAATAAACATGATTTTATGTGATAAGGTTCATGTTTTCCTTATTGTAGGTGACAGCTCTTGGCTACATATGTATCTTTGTTTTTTCCCTCTGCTTCTTCTTGTGATTTTTAATGGCTGGTTTTTGTCTAAGCACCTCTAAGGTGGTGCTGGATGATGGAGGGTGGGTTTGTTTCTACTGGCCCTACAGTGGAGGCAGTCTGAGAGTGGAACCTGCACAGGAAGCGAGTTGACAGTGGAGACTTGCAGGCAGGTGCCTCTCAAATCAACAGAGGTAATAACTGCACGCCATCCAAAAAACTCTTCCTAAAATATTCCGCCAGGCTGCTTTTTGTGTATGGTGTATGGTGAGTGATGATGGTAAAAAAGACACTTACACATACACACACAATAAATCTTCTGATAATGTCCTCCTGCATTTCTTTCCTGAATGAGCCATGCTGCATGCTTCAGCGTTCCCATGTCCAGTTGCTGTCATGTGACACAAAGCTGCTGTAACCTGACTCTCAGAGCTGAAAAAAAGTGTGGTTTCTCAGCCTCAGGATGCTGCCAGACAATGACGGCTCCAGGAATGTACATAATGAATGTCAGTGTGGCATCAAAACAGATACCACTACAGAAGCTCAGAGTTTTAAGGTGAGAAGCATATTTGTTAGGGCAGGAGGGTCATAAGGAAAATGACTGCCAGTGCCAAATACCATAGCAACCAATTGACATCTGTCAGGGTCTAATTAACTTGTGAAAAATGTACACCTTGTGTTGCCACCATGGATCCTGTTATTAAGTACGTAAAATGTTACTTACACAGTATAGCACCTTTCAAAATATAAACTCACAAAATGATTCACAAGAGCTAGTTACACAAGTCCATTAAAAAAGAAGTGTTATTTATTGGCCTTGCCAATTGGTCACCTCGCTGAGAAGGAAGGAGCCTGAGCTGGTGCGTTAGGTTGAGCGGTACCAACTAGACATAGTTGGACGCACCTCAACACAGCTTGGGCTCTGGAACCAGTATCCGCGAGAAAGGTTGGACCTCCGCTCAAGTGTGGGCATGCTAATAGCACCCTGGCTGGGCGCTTGTATTTTGGGGTTCACTCCGGTGGCTGAGAGGGTAGCCTCCCTCTGCCTTTGGGTGGAGGGGTGTGTCCTGACTTGTTTGTGCTTATGCACCGGGCGGAAGTGTAGAGTACCCACCCTTTCTAGAGTCCTTGGTGTTGGAGAGCGCTCCCCCTGGGGACTCCTTCGTCCTCATGGGGGACTTTAATGCTCACATGGGCATTGTTGCCACATGTTCTGGACGCTCAGGTGAAGAGAGGGGTGGAGCTGTCGACCGATCACCCCCTGCTAGTGAGTTGGCTCAGATGGTGGGGAAGGATGCCGGTCAGGCCTGGTAGGCCCAAATGTGTCATCAGTATCTGCTGGGAATGTCTGGCGGAGTCCCCTGTCAGAAAGAGCTTCAATTCCAACCTCCAGCAGAGCTTCAACCATGTACCGAGCAAGGCAGGGAATATTGAGTCCAAGTGGACTGTGTTCCATGCCTCTATTATTGAGGCGACCAGCCGGAGCTGTGGCCATAAAGTCAATGTTGCCTGTAGTAGTGGTTTCCCAGAACTTGCTGGTGGAAACCAGCGATGAGGGATGCCGTCAAGCTTAAGGAGTCCTATCAGGCCTTTTCGGCCTGTGGGACTCCGGAGGCAGCTGATAGGTATCGACATGCCAAGCGGAATGTGGCTTTGGCGATCGCCAAGGCAAAAAAACTCGGGCATGGGAAGAGTTTGGTGAGGCCATGGAGAATGACTTTCTTTGATTGGTGTGGTATCTGTACACAGACAGACCGGTCTGTTGTGGTAAAAAGGGAGCTGAGCCGGAAGGCGAAGCTCTTAATGTCCTTACCCTCACCTATGGTCATGAGTTGTGGGTTGTGACCAAAAGAATGAGATCCCGGGTACAGGCGGCCAAAATTAGTTTCCTCCGCTGGGTGGCCGGTGTCTCCCTTAGAGATAGGGTGAGAAGCTCAGCAATCCGGGAGGGACTCAGAGTAGAGCCGCTGCTCCTCCACATGGAGAGGAGCCAGATGAGGTGGCTCGGGCATCTGG
>JBAMHV010000007.1:803279-816423 GCA_037177535.1 Pseudomugil gertrudae | reverse complement strand
CTCATCTGGCTCCTCTCCATGTGGAGGAGCAGCGGCTCTACTCTGAGTCCCTCCCGGATGGCCGAGCTTCTCACCCTCTCTAAGGGAGACACCAGCCACCCTGTCGAGGACAGTAGTAATGGCAAAAGCTTTTCAGTAACAGGATATCTAACTAATTGTTTTTTTCTATCGTTACAACGCCGTTACAATTAACACGCCGTTACTGCGCATTACTAAAGCTTCACTGAAGCCGTCATCAGACTTTACTCACACAGAGAGAGGATCTGAATTCTAGTAACTATAACTAATTACTTTTTCAAAGTAAAGGTCCCAACACTAGTGGAGGAAGCTCATTTCGGCCACCTGTACCTGGGATCTTATTCTTTCGGTCACGACCCACAGCTCGTGACCATAGGTGAGGGTGGGGACATAGAGCGACCAGTAAATTGAGAGCTCGCCTTCTGGCTCAGCTCCCTCTTCACCACAACAGACCAGCGTCCGCATTACTGCAGACGCAGCACCGATCCTCCTGTTTTTCATAAACATGAATTGAGCAATTGTTTTTATTCAGCATAAATAAAAACAATCTCTGATTGGATAAAAGCAATCACATGTATCTCCTTTGATTGGATAAAACAGTCTTGTGTGCCTTCCTGATTGGCCCGAAGGTCACATGAAATATACGTCACACAGATAAAGGAAGTGGCAGGATTCTGGGAATTGTGGGCAGAGGAAGACATAGTCCCTGAGAGAGGAAGGAAGAAAAGGCTCTTAATGATATAATCACTCCTAATACCTGTCAAAGTCTTAGAATAAAAATTCACCACGTTATTTGATTTGGATGCATCCTGATAAATGATTTATTATTTTTCAGTCTGAATAAATTCTGATTAAATGTAATGTGTGAATGTTTCTGTCTTTAGTCGCGACTCAGCCGGGAGGTCTCATTAAGACCATTTTGTTTGACTGAATTTGAATTTAAGCCTTTAAATCAGATTTGCATTTAATACATTTTGGCAGGTTTTCCGTAATAAGTTTGTGACTTTCTTTTTTATCGTGATGTTACACTGTAAAGTTGAACATGCTGTATTTACACCGTGTCATGAGTTTCTGGATGCATTGCAGTGCCCACGCACCAGTTGCTGTCCAGTATGCTGTTCAGTTTGAAGCCAAGTTTGATGTTCTTTTAATATCTGTGTTTACATCTCAAATCATTTGTGACGTTCTCTGGTTGCTTTTCTTTACCAGTTTATTAGATTGTTTTTAATAATAAAAACCAGAACAAAATGTGCAGAACCAAAGGGACGGCACCGGTTCTCTAATTCCCGCTTTGCTACAGATTCAATGCTTCTGCTTGCAGTTGTCAGTCCCACTGCAGCGTATGACCTTTTGGGCCAAACATGGTTTAAAACGGCCTAATGAGGAGCTCTGCAGAGATGAAGAACCTTTCTGAGGAAAGGTTAACCCTTGCTACTCAGGAGCGCAGCAATTAGACAGAGATGCAAACCTTTTGGATATGAATGACTGGATTTAAGCGGCATGGAAGGGTTAGCCAGCGGTGGAGAGGAGACTCTGTGAGCTCTGTGCTCTTCCTGTCTGCACACAGGCTTTACAGGAGATAACAGCCACCTACACTTCACACTTTTAGAGCCTGAAAATGGGTTGATGTTGGACTTTTGTCCAGGTTTTATTGCAAAGTAGAGTCTTACAGACGCTGAAATGGAATCATGACTGTATTTATCCGTTTTTTAAAGTTATGGTAGTGTGCAACCACGCAGCATTGTCGCCTTTAATTTGATTGTAACTAGGGGAAAAAAAAAGAAAAATAGTTGGATATTTGATGTCATTTTTCAAATTTAACTATCACATTTTTTGATTTTCTATTTTGAAATGCGATACAGGCTTTAAACTGACTCCAGAAGAAAGCTGCAGGAAAAGTCCAGTTACAAGGATGCAGTGCTTTTCACATCTCACAAATCCACAGTTTGCTTTCAGAAGACGATAAACAACGTCATTTCAGATGATGAAACTGAGCAATTTGATCACTTCATGGTAAAAAATGAGCTGATTGTGAATCTGATGGCAGCAACACATTAAACAGGACAAGCAGTTGCAGCATTTGACAACTAATTATGTTAATAGGCAACAGGTCATTAACATGACTGTGTATACAAGGAACATTTCAGAGAGACAGTCTCTCAGAGGGAAACATGGACAGAGATTCACCAAAATGAGATGAACTGGCCAAAAAATTTAATGATTATCTGTCATGCTTAATGCTATGAAAAGAAGTTATAGAATCTCTTCTTTGCAATGGGAAAATCCTAAGTGTTTAAACTGGTGATGTTCTGCATTAGACAGACATGATTCTCTACTGAACATCATAGCATGGACTCAGGACAACTTCCAAAATCCTGTCTGTGAACACGGTCGCCCTGAAACCACAGCAGCAGGTTAAAACTCCATCATGCAAAGAAGCTGTATGTAACCAGGATGCTGGAGAGTCTTTTCTGGGTGAAAGGACGCTAAACATGGCCCTTACTGCTGTCTGACTGAAAACAAAGATTTTTTAATGAAATGATTAAACATCTGATTTGTTG
Organism: Pseudomugil gertrudae; assembly: GCA_037177535.1. NCBI lineage: Eukaryota > Metazoa > Chordata > Actinopteri > Atheriniformes > Pseudomugilidae > Pseudomugil > Pseudomugil gertrudae. The sequence continues at coordinate 813,844 of JBAMHV010000007.1, read as the reverse complement.
TTTATCTTCTACTGGGAATTAAATATGGCTTTATTTCATCACACTCACACAGAGTCACGGTTTTTAGAAGGATTGGGGTTTAATATATGAAATTTTGAATAACAGTAAAAACATGCAAGAATAATGATCTGAACTGGTTTCCACTGAGAGAGAAAACTGAGCTTTCCATAAATATTTAGTGCAGTTACAGTCAGGGGACAGTGTGGCAGAGAAAAGTTTGAAACTGTCAAAAACATTCAGTCAGGCTGTTAACTGGACAGACAACTTAGAAATCCCACTTCTCAGATGCAAACTGTCATCACTTAACTAATTCAGTGCCAAATAACACTTTGCCTCCCAGTAAGAAAGTGCAGACCAACTTAGCATCTATCGTCTGGACAAGCACGCCACATGCTCTGCCAACTGCTCTGCTTGTGATTGACATCCCCAGGGTCTGATGTGCCATCAGTATGGTTCCACTAACAAAATGAAGAGCTTATTTATTTGCCTTGTGATGTTTAAATGTCTTCAGGCTGTTCTTCTGCTCCGTGCTACTGAAACACACTTCACACACATTCCCAGTACACTCGGTCGGTCTGCTCACCAACCATGTTTCAGATCTGTGTAACTAAGAGCAGGATGGTCAATGTCATTCAGCTCAGCAGCACTTGCTCTCCAGTGGGCTGAACTAGTACATAACAGCATTGTTTGCAAAACTCCCAACTGACAGTGATTTTGCTACGTGATTTAGCTTCCTGCCACGTTTACACCGTCCTCGTCAGCTTCAGAGGGGCAGAATGTCGCTTCAGGTCAAGGGGTTCCTTCTTTTTTTGTGGCAGGATAGAGCCGACCCCCAGCTGTGGAAGGTTCTGCAGCTGCTTACAGCCAGATGCAAAATGACAGGACCGTTTAAAAAAATAAATATAACTTTTCTGTCTGACAAAAGAAAGATGGACCCAAAACCAAAGCTCGTGTTCAGCTACTGCCTGACTGAATGTATCACATGTCACAGTTTTCATTATCATTATGGACATTTCCATCTGGGGTTACTCTGATTGGAAATCCACATGTCTCCACTGTGTGTGCTGAGATGTGTAGCACTTCATTGCTTCACTAAACTCCACCATCTCTGGACTCATATGCTTTTGCTTCACCCCGGTTCATTGTAATTGTTAGTAATTGTTAATTGCTGTAATTCTTTTTCTTTTGGTACATTTTTTTCTTTGAATTCTTTGCATGTCCACAATACATCTGGGATATGTTCAGAAAAAAATAAACCTACTTATATCCAAAGACTCAGCTCAAAGGGTCAGCTGGTCCGGACCAGAGTCCAGAATAAACATGTATCTGCGACGCTGCATACAAGTGGAACAAGCTGCCAGTAGAGATGAAACTTTAGACAGAAATGTAGACACTTAAAACTGTTTAAAACTGTTTCCCATGGTAACTTTTACTGATCTTGCCTTTAAATATTTAAACTTCATTTATGATTTTAACATGCTTATTATTGTTGCTTAAAATGTTTTATGTAAAGCACTTTGAATTATCTTGTATATGAAATGTGTTGTACAAATAAACTTGACACATGAGCGAAGTGATCTGGACCTTCGAAACTGACTCACCTCGTCATACAAATCAAAGTTACTCATATAAAGTTAAAAAGATTTAAAAAATAACTAGTTTTCCTGTTGTCTAGGAAAAGTTTTAAAAATCACTTAATGTTTACTGATCAATGTTACATTAACCAAAGTCTTCCCACCAGCTAGGATGGACCCCTAGGGGCTGGATCTGACCACAGGCTGTACATTTCATACCCTTCTTATCGATTATTTTAACATGCAATATTGCAGTTATAAATATCTGAGATATTCAACCTTTAGATTCACTGAGAAGAAAAAACACGACAGTGTGCACTGATCCAGCTGCTGTTCCTGTGCATCCAGGGCCTGGTGTCACGAAGGGCCGTAGAGGGGCACCACCGCCTTAACAAATAATGAGAAACAAATAGAAAAATAATCTGTATCTGGGAAATAGACCGCATTTCTTATGGAAGCGTAAAGCTGTCATACCAATTAAAAAATCAGACTCTTACTATGTTAGAACGTGATAGTTTATTGTAAAAACGTGTCACGTTTTATCCCATAATGATCCTATTTCGACATTTCTCTGGTCCTCTGCAGCACAGATTCCTTATAAACGGATATGGTTTATTCCACCTTTTCATGACAAAATGTGTCATATTAGTATGTTTTTGCAATAAACTTTAAAATTGGGACGACAGCCCACCCCATTTCCCACCACTTCCAACATGGAACTAAGCTCAGAATATGCCTGTTACTGTGCATAGTGTGTGATGGTACTATTGTTTCTGGAGGAAAATCCAATCAACAAGCAAAAAAAGTTTGTTTTTATCATTATAAAATTAATGGACCCGCCCCTCCAGCATCCTGTGTTGGGTTTCACTTGGGTGGCGATGAGCATCGCCTATCCTTGTTGTTTTGTTTCTCGTGTCCAGGCCATAATTGGTTGACAAATACATATTTTGCGCTTCCTGTATTTCAGCCGGGTGTGCTCGTTAAACACCCCCAAAATGAACTTCCCAGGTGTTGGGTACGTGCCCCGATACATGCGCCCTCCACATGTACAGCATTCTGTGGTCATTAGAGTTCAGCTAAAAAGCACCAAAACGCCGGCAGCATGGGCTCCTATACTGTAGCTTTCAGCACAGAGTTAAGCTGCCAAGCGTAAGGATGAGTAACCAGCTTTTCCAGAGCTCCATCTTCTTTGTAAGCCAACCTCTGAGCTTTGGCTGTAAAAGTTCTCAGTCACCACCCTAACCACTTCAGAATGAGTAGGAAAATGGTGGTGAAGCCATTCTGCCAGGGTAACAAACCTGAGCTGAGCTTGTATGATCCATCAGACCGAAATGATTAGACGATAACGAGCCCCAGAAAAAGTTCTGGTGTAAAATACAGAACGATGAACCATGAGTGGGTTATTATTTTATATTGTATTGTAATCAAACTCAAATCAAACTTTATTTATAGAGCATTTTTTTTAGTTTTTTTTTACATAATAAAAACAGTTTCAGTTACAATTACACACCAGGAACACACACCACATAAAAACCACAATAAAATGAAACTGTTGTTGACCCTTTGGGAGTCTGAAAATAAGCATCACATAAGCCTACACACACCCATGGGGTGGGTGTGTGTGTGTGTGTGTGTGTGTATTAGTGGGGCAACTGGGCAATGCAGGGAGATTTTCACATGGTGATATGGACATCCATATTCATCTTTACAATTATTAGAACATTTGACTTAATTTAGCCAAAGCTCTTTTTGTGTATGGGTTATTTTTCTCTTTCACAAGCAAACACTACGATTAAAAGGGAGACCGGATAAAAGGCTTCAATCAATGACCACTGATTGATGCATCAAAGTGTTGCATAGATTCCTGTGAAGAAATAAATAACCACGTGTGATTGCTTTGCTGCATTCAGCACATCACACATCAATACCGCTGCTTTTATATTAACCCTGAGTAAATCTGTACCGCTGTGTTGTCGTCCTCTTTAAAGTGTAGGACTAAAAAAAATGGTTGCATTTATTTATTGAGCAAATCATATGAAAGGCGTTTGTGCATCTGTCGTTTTCCAGGTGGCCGCTGTCTTCTGTGGGGTTTGTTGTATTTTTGGAGTTATTTGGTGCCGTTACAGGAAGTGTCCACAGGGAGTTTGGCCACGGTGGAGGCAGCACAGACCCATGTGGGAATAATATGAGCTAAGAAATATACAATTAAAAGTTGCTCAATAGAATTAAAGAGTGCAACGATTCAGTACTCTAAGCAGACTCTGTTAAACCAATGTTTTAGGAACTATTGTTCCTCAAAGTTTGCCATATTTGTTTCTGTTTTATGGGATGTCCCTGAAACACTGAAGGCCAGACTCAAGGAGCATGTAACACTGTGCAAGTGGACCATGAATGGCTGCAGCGTTGGACTGTGTGGGTTACTTAGTGCTCATGTATCAACATCAAACTGTAGCAATGAATTATTTTTCTAGTTAAACTCTTGAAATGCCTCTCTGCACAGCAAGGTCATGGTCTGTATTTGTGCATATTTATCAGAGTAAAGTGTGTGTGCATGATTCTGGAAGGTGGGTTTTACAGTCTGTCTGCTTCTGATCCTGTGTGATGGGCAAAGTCTTCAGAAAGCGACAACCTTGTTAAAACACACTGCGGGAGCTTAGAAGGAATAAATAGAAGAAAGGGAAGAGGAGTGTGTGTGTGTGTTTGTGTGTGTGTGTGTGGGGGGGGTGGAATCAACACACTGACACACGGTTTGTCTAACAATGTACCGCCCGCTGAGCCTTTAAAAGATTAAAATGTCTGATTTTTTTTCTTATTCCTCATTAGGATGTGTATGGTGAAAGTTCCTCTTATTGAAGATGTGTGACGGCATTGGTAATACGTCTTCCTCCTTAAAGCAGCTTGTTCCACATGTCACCACAAACGATCGGTTGCTTCTCTCTGCAGTCAACTCTCCTCCTCAGCACCTGTGTTCACTTTCTGTTGGAGACCACAGAGCTGAACAGGAGGAACTGAAAGAAGACGTGCGCCGTGTAGCTATGCTAACATTACTGAGTAATGAACACATGAGGGGCCGTCTGCTGGGATCACCTGATGTGAGTGAAAGTAAAATGGAAGAAGATCTTATCTTTAATTGAAATGCTGTTCTGTGGGAACCATGACACTGGAACCTCAAAGTGGTGTATAACCAGAGCCATGCTGTCTGTGTGACGTCTCAACAGATTTTAGATTTAGTGTTTATAAAGCTCTCCTAAGGACTTAGTTGGACTTGATAAATAGCACTGTGTCGTAAAGAGACTTGGCTTAATATACGCTATCCAGAGAAAAACCACCTACACTTCAAGTGATTCATGCAGAGCATGTTGGCACGCTTTGTACTTTTAAGCATTTTCCAAATGTGTAAATATCCACATCAAGAGAAGGCTTAATGACTTGGAAAGAAACTTGTGACTTTTATCTTTGTTACGCCTTTGATTAAGAAGTAATTAGGCAGCAACAGAACGGTGGTGCACAGTTACGGCTTACATGCTCCCCGTAATGTTCGTAGCATACTGATGCAGCATTTTGCATTACTCAGTAGAACTTCTTTCTACATTGTTTCATTGCATTGTTACTACTGAACTGTTAACTTCAGCTTCCTCTGCACAAACACCTTTTAATTAATAATCATCTCACTTCCAACACACCTCTGTCCATTACCCTGACCTCTGAAATCCGGCCAGGAAGCAGCCACATCGTGCATTTCATCACACCGTTTGTTAAAGCTTCCATGTATTCGACCAGCCTACATTTAAAACATAACTAACACTGTTTAGCCTGTAATTAAGCTGCAACATACTGAAGTGGAGTAAAGGAAACATAACAGACCAGAAGCTGCTTTCTTCACTCAAAGCTTTTTACAAAGTTTGTTTGTGCTTGTTAAATGTGATGTTTTATGGTGCTCTAATTGACTGTTGGGCTCATAGGCTTACACACCCTTGCAGAATTTATTATTTCTTTGTGATTTTTCAAAGAATATAAAAGTTAACACAAAAATCTTTCTTTCACTCATAGTCAGTGTTTTAATGAAGATATTTATTATGAAACAACAGTGTTTAAATGTTTTAAATTGTAACTGTAAAAATGACCCTGATTTACAATGCCCTGAGACTTTGGCCTGATAACATGCACACAAGCTGACAAACTGGTTTGAGAAGGGAACCATCCACATCTGTGATCTGTCTGCTTGTATCAGTGTTGCATATAAAAGGTTCAGAGAGTTTCTGGGCTCCTGACAGAACCTTGCACCAACTTCTCTGGCTTCTGAGTCGTGGTCAACAGAACTGTGGTGAATTGGATTATATAAAACAGGAAAGGGATATAACAAGATAACTGAGAACACCAATGAGCAGTGTTCACACACCCCTCTCCCCTCATCCAGCCTTCTAACAGTAGAATAACTATCTATTCTGTTACCTGTTACCTAGCCACATATTTATCCCCTAAACATAATTTGGGGGGGAATCAGCTGAAACTAAACCACAATCAGGTCAACCAACAAAAATGTTTGCCACAATCATCAGGAATATTGTTCCTAAAACCTACAGATGACTTCAGCTGAAATACAGGATCCTCTGAAAGAAAGTGGTGTGGATGTTTCATGGTGCACAATGAGGAGGCGCTTAGAGGAAAACGGGCTGCATGGCCAAGTCGCCAGAAGAAAGTCAATGCAGTGTGAATGTCACAGAAAATCACGTTTGAGACACGCCTCATTACTTCTGGAACAAGATCATTTGGAGTGATGAGACCAACGTGGAACTTTATGGCCACAACCATAAACATTGCATTTGGAGAGGAGTCATTGGCTGCAGCAGCATGAAGTGAAGCTTCTGCAGGGGCCATCTCAGTCTCCTGACATTCAATATCATTGAGTCACTCTGGGGAGATCTCAAGCCTGCAGTTCATACAAGGCAGCCCAAGAATTTACAGGAACTAGAGGAAGAATATGTAGCTTTATCATTAGACACATAAAGAGCCTCATCCAACTACCACAAGACTCCAAGCTGTCATTGATGTTAAAGGCGTTTATAGAGGGTGTGTAAACTTTGTAGCTTCTAAAATTCTAGATATGTTCTCCAAGTACTTGTACCCATAATATACATTCTGGGCTTACTTGTCATTATTTCTGCATGTTTGTCAGTCTGTCTGTATGTATGTGTGTGTGTGTGTGTGTGTGTGTGTGCAAATATTGTACAGGTGTTGTGTATGTGGTAGAAGCTATTTGAGGAAATTTAACATTCAATCAAATTATTCACAGGTAGATTTCAGAAACTAATGATGAAACGCAGACATCTTGGAGGAAATGTCTGTTTAAGGATTTCTGTTGCTGCTGAAACAGATAGAGAGGTAGAGAAATGTGAGGCTCTCTGCAGCCTGATCTGGAGGCTGAGGAGAGTAGAGCCGGAGGTTACAAAGCCTCGTCCTCTGTGGAGGCCTGAGGTGACAGCATGTGATCTTCTGGAGCTCAGAGGGAAGGGAAGGCAGAAAGACAGTGCGGAGGAAGTCCGAGGGAGAAATGTGTATGAAGTTGTGAGTGCAGCTGCCTGGGAAAGGGTGATGCTGACTTTCAGAGTTAACAGCCTACAAATGAAAAGGTTTACATTGAGGTGTACGCAACAAAGAGTTTTAAAATGATACCTAACATTCACAGAAATGAAGTCAAACCTGGCCTGCACGATGGTGTGGTGGTCAGCACTGCAGCCTCACAGTTAGAAGGTCGCTGATTCGAGTCTCCGCTCAGGCAGTAGCCTTTCTGTGTGGGGTTTCCTGGTCTATATTTATAATTTAATCCATATTCCATGAATACACTACAAAGACAAGACATTTAATTTGCAAAACGAGAAACTTTAATTTGAGGTTTTTAGCAATATTATGGAGGAAATAATGAGGACACTATGTAGTGAATGAGGGGTTTGGGCATAGGGTGCACATTCGGACACAGCCATGGACTTGCATTGTAGACAGAAGCAAACATTGCACATATGTAGCACTTAAATAAAAGAAAACTATGTAAATAAGGGAGCAGAATGTAAATAGAACATTATGTTGGAAATTACACACTGTCGCTGAATTTACAAGCTCATATGAAAGTAAAAATGAAATGCAAAAAAGAGAATATTTATTCCTGCCAAGCGCAACAAAGCATTGACTTATTTATCACCAGGTTCTGCTTAAAATGCAGTGAAACTCAAACCCGAAGACAGCTGGACATCATCCATATTGAAGGGCAAGTTTGACCTCTGTGAAGACATCTCTCGGTAATCATGCTGCTTTTGGCCCGTCCTCCGGACTGCTTGAGATAAAATGCAGATTTCACATTTTGTACTGATGAAGGAGCTTAACTCTGAGTATCTGGTTTGTCTCTTTGTGCCTAAATGAGAAAGAGATCTAAATTTGTGAAAAGGTTAGCGTGCGTGAAAAACACTTTCCTCCACTGCAAATTTCATGAGTGTAAGCCACAAATTAGATATTACAAAATATAAGTGAAGGGAGACAGGAGGACAAAGTGGCAAATAAAACGTCGTAACATCCTGTTAACTCGAGTGGAAGTTCTATCTCTCACCGGTAGATCCCACAGAGCCCCACGGCGGCTGAGAAAGTAATTCAGGAGGAAATCAAAAATGGTTTCGCTCCACTTGTCTCATGGACAGTCTCACTAATAGCCAGCCTGACATTGGCTTTCAGTTGCCTTTTCTCCACCCTTCTGTGACGGAGGCATAATATCTTCCCCTACACTTGAATGTGATCTGTCTCATAACACACACAAGGAGAACTATTCTCTTCACCTTTAGATTTTTTTCTCTCTCGTGCTCCATTTGCATCAAGCATTTTAAATGCAAACCAGTATTATGTGCAGTGGTCAAGTACGAAATTAAGGCAACGCATTTTGCTGTGAAACCTTCCTGTGCATTTACATGAAGATCAAATACATCACCTTGAAAGTGGTGCCTTTTAACAACAATGGCGTGATGCTCTGATCAAAAGCACCCTCAAGAGAGTGCTAGCAGGGAGGACTGGAGTGTTTATTCAGCCCAGTAATGCATTGAGCTAATTAGCAGGAGTCTTTAAGAGGCAAGTCATTGCTGGAAAATTCTCATCATCACTTATGTCTCTGTTGGTAAATGAATTGTTATCTTTCATGTCAGCGCAGGAGATAAAATCCTGAGCTGGGCTCGACAGCTAGTGTTCAGGACACCAAAGCCACAGTCATGTTTACAACAGTGTGGATTTTTAAGGACTCCCTGACACACTCAGGTTGAAAGGCCTACTGCATTAGCAATAGATCTAAGTCCCATTTATTGCCACTATAGATGCTTTTTTTCCCTCTTCCGTCCCTTCACCTTCATTCATTTTCTTCCCCCGCCCTCCTATAAACAATCCTCCTGACAACGGTGGTTTATGTTCGGATGTTAGACATCTGTGCCGGTGCCCAAACAATTACAATGATGACTCCTGTGGTCACATTAAAAAGCATATTCAGCGTTCCAGGTCTAGTGGAGCTGGACGCCAGCCTAGAATCAGATGAAGGAGAAACTCTTTTTCTGATGATCCACGCATGATGTGGACAGCCAAGGGATGGAGTTGAATTCTAGCCATGTAACTCAAAATGTATGAAGTGCTGCTATTATGCACTCTCACCCTGGCACATTCAACTGGAGGAAAGAAGTTGTGTGGGATCACTAAACCCAGTAGCTGCTGTTTCTCTGGCTAGAATGTGGGCCAAAGAGGAAAGACTTGAGAAGGGAAAATAAATGAACACAGAGTGCCTGAAAAGATTTTTAGTAAATAAATGAGAGCAACTTTTCACACTAAATGTTCTTTGTTAACTGAAGAGTTAAACAACAAGGGAAATAATTGTTTTTTTCAACATGCCGTGCATCAGGGTCGGATTTATACGTCTATAGAGGTTTTTAATTTATTCAGCCTCCACACATCTGTCACTCTCCATTGACCTATTCTAAGAGGTGTCTATTTTATTAGATAAATCCAAATTGCTTCATTTCTCAACTGAGACTAACTTTTGTTAAAGCAATGTGATGGTAGTGCTGAATCAGTGTGCAAAAACTGAATGAAAGCACTGGTTATACTGGTTCAAACCATCACTGCTATGTGGTGAAACAGTATTACCATACTCTCAGGTCATCTTCCTCCATCCACCTTGCTGTTCCCTCTGCCCGTTTAACCACCATGAGGAGGAGAGCCTTCAGCTTTGGATCACACTCCCACCTGAGCTCCGTAACATTGACTCACTTCCATCATTCAAAACACAACTTAAAACTCATCTGTTTAATCTGGCCTACACACTTTAACCTTTTCTCTGTTTGCTTTATGATGTTTTATTTTTTATGTTTTAAACTGATTTTAATTCTCATGTTTTTTTTTATTTTATTGTTTTGTAAGGTGGCCTTGGGTCCTGAAAGGCGCCTAGAAATAAAATTTAATTATTATTATTATTATTTTTATTATCATGGAATATGATGTTTAACTAGCCACTAATCTGTGGAAGATTAGTAGCTAGTTAGTTTAGTTAGATTAGTTAGAAAGATTTGCAAAAGGCATGGATTAATACACCTTCATGCTCTATTTGTTGTTGTTTTGTTGTTCTGTGGTACCGGGGTTCTCAAACTTTCTGAGCCACAACCCCAAAGAAATTATACTTTGGTTTTGGTGACCCACCACTAACCCTAACCAACACTGCACAGACGTGAAGACTAGTTTGGATTCCAGTTTAGTCTTCTACTGTTGGACATCTACTGGTCAAGCCTGTCTGCATCACCAAGAGGAAAACACAGACAAATATTTGTTATTGAAATTAAATGACATGAAAAATAATTTATTGATCCCAGAAGGAAATTAAAATTGTAGTAGTTTTTTTTTAAAATACAAAACATAGTTAATGAAGGGTCTTCACTGTTCTTGTTGGGATGGTGCCGTCCACACAGGAGTCCATATAAT
>JBAMHV010000007.1:711618-726355 GCA_037177535.1 Pseudomugil gertrudae | reverse complement strand
CTCCTTAGGCTGCTGCCCCCGCGACCCGACCTCGGATAAGCGGAAGAAAATGGATGGATGGATGGATGGATATTTGATACCTAGCCTGTCTTTCACCCCTTTCTGAAACAAAGAAACCTTTTCACTTGTTCTCTCAGTTCTTTTTATGTCAGTGATGTTTGTAAAGCGGCCACTGTTTACTGGAATCACAGCAGGTTGCTGAAGTTTAAACTTTACTCCTTTTAAAGAGAACAATTAATAAACATATATATCCAAGCTTAATGTACATCTTCTGTCTCAGCAAGTCAAAGTCATCCACATATCCTGACTACACAGTAGTATGACAACAAACTTTAGTTTTTTTTTCTTTTTGTTTGTTTGTTTTTAACTTGTCCAGCATCACAGCAGACAGAATGATGGTCTGGCTGCTGAATTGTGCTGAGCAATATTGCTTTGTAAAGAAGATCTTCATGTATATATGTATATACAGAGATACTCTTGGTTATCAGAATTCTTTGATTATTATTAATTTTGAATGAACATAATTTACATAGACAGAGAGACAACAGAAAGGAAAAGTAAACAGAACATAAAGAGAAGAGAAAGAGAGAGACACCACAAAGGAAACACTGTAATCCAACCAGACACTATTCCATCCACCACACCAGCAAAGAAACAAACCGAACAAGGACCCGAGCCACCCCACCCCAGGGTGGGGAATTTCTTTTGGCCTTCTCTTTTTCCCCATGACTCCATCATCTCTACACGTAGCTTTTCAATGGACACTTGTAGACAGTTTTAGTTTGTCTAAAAATGAAGTCGCATCTTTCAGATGTGAGAAGCCAGTATTCACTAATCTAAGAACAAAGGTACAAAACAACTCTGGAGTCCACAAACTCATTCTTCAATCTTTTCATAAGAATTTTGTAAGAGACTTTTTATGAGACGTGGCAATACCGTCACGCACTAGAATGTAGTAGGTAGTGTGTACTGTGCCCTTTATTCTGTAGTGCACACTATTTTTGGAAATGCTGTCTCATATGGAAAATTATACTAGATGCTTATCTTGTTAGACAGAAAGTGAACAGTCCATTGAGTCCAACTTTATGACTTTTATTCCATGAGATTCTGTATAACTGAAGGAGGCAGACATTTACAATAATGTCTCATTCCACTTACTGTATAAACAATTACTGGCATGTCCACCGATCTGAGCAAACAAAACATGAAAGAAAACAGCACAATTGTTCATCAAGTTTGAAATGCTAGCAAAATGCTAACTGTGAATGCTAAATTGAATTGAAATCAATAAGAGTATGATTAGCTCAACTATCCCAGCTAGCATGCTAATGCTAATTCACATAGAAAACAATACGAGCACACAAGAATGTGAAAATGTTCTTGTTTACAGAAGGCTTTATAACACGTTTATAGAATAGCGTTGCTACTAAGGAAACAAACAATTTAAACTTACAGGCTTATGTGTGCCAAACATCAAGAAGACAGGAAGTCTGTTCAATATACCGCAATCTTTAAAACTACCTCATTCTTACAAACACTACAAGGGGGTGCTAAACACTAATAACTGACATGAAACCGTTACAAGGTGTGTAGCAAGCTGTGGTACATATTAGAACCTTAACGAAATAACTTCATACTCACATCTATACAAATTAGCCTCTGCTGCAGTATTGTTTGCTACCATTGTTTGGAAGGTCCGGCATTTCCTCTTTCACTACGTCTGCAAGATGGCGTCGGTTTAGTGCGCAAAGTGTCCCATCGTTTCACACTAGATTCTTGGTGAATTCTAGGGAAGCATCTCGGTACTTTCAGTGCACTGACTTTTTAGCTTAAATGTCTGTGTAAACGCACTACGCACTTATAGTGCACGTAGTAGTGTTAGTGTGCTGATTGAGACAGAGTCTGTGTTCAGTAAGGCCCTCATTATGATCAGGGTCTCATGTAATCGTTACCTTTTTATATGCATTTATATTCATCCTTAGTCACCATTTAAAATCACCTTTGGAGGGTCTGTTCTAAAATGTTCATTTTCCTTATTTCATCCAGCCTTGACAGAGCTGAATAACAGTTTATGTCTTTTAATGAAGTCATGTCTGCTATCTATGTCTGCCTCCTGCATTTTGTTTTGCAAACCCAACTCTCTAATTTTATGTGTTCTGCATTCATTTTCCACAATCAGTTGTTTTTCTTCATTAACTTTTAATACATAATTTCATGAGTAGTGTTTCAATTTCTATGATGATGATATAAAGATGACTACATAATAAATTAATCTGTTAATTAATCACCTTCTTTTATGGTCTTTCTTCATATGTTTGTGTTGTTTTGCGTCCTACTCATTATAGCTGCTTATATTATGAGGATATAAAGATCAATTATCTGTCATGATGTCATTTATTAGTTACTGCTTTTTTCTAATTGTATGATAACTTTGAAAATGTGCTTTTTAAAAATATTTGAAAGATTATCAGTCAAGCCATCCATTTCCAGTACTTGTTTAACAGAGTCCTCAAACAAAACAGCATCTATTAGATTTTTAAAGAAAAACTAAGACGTCAGAAGACATTGTTTTTATCAGCCTGTACGTATGTCCAGGCCCATGTGACGATTTCTTATGTATAAAAGGAGAAAGTAAATGGGTTGTGTTCAGCTCAGCTGGATGTGCACTGTGGCTACAAGTCCTCGGTGCAGCCAGTCCAGGTCTGAGTCCTGAGTCTTTTCTTGCATGTCATCCCCGTTTCCTGTTCAGATGGTGAAAGTCTAATGAAGCCCATAAACACTGTTGTTTCCTGAAACTGAGCGAGAGAGATTTGTGCTGGAATTTGTCCAGATTTCAGTAAATAGTGATGGATATTTATTATCAGTACAAAGAAGAAGTCTTATATACAGTAGTTGCTGGTTTGCCATCTCAGTTTTCTCTGATATATAAAACAGGATATTTATATCCTTTTAACTTACCCACGTTGTACCCTAGACATGATCCTAGACTGTAAGATGTTCCATAGTTCTGTTTCCAAAAGTCAAAAATGTCTATGCGGTTATGAAATAGTGTCATCTTCTGTGCAGCAAACTGGATAATAAGCAGTCTGGTGGAGCTGGAGTGGTTTTTCCCTGAACCAGGATGCAGGCTAAAGAGCACTGTGGTTTGCTTCTGTCCGAACAACGCACTTGTGCCAGACTATTCAAACAAGAAAAATCAGAGCGCATGTTGATAGGCTGGGTGAAGTGTAAATTATCAACCTCCAAATTAAGTCGTGGCTTTATAAAGCATGAACAGAAACGTGTGAAACTAGAAAAGCACTCTGAGAGCGCAGACCGCCACCAAGCAGCACCATGATGTTACTGAAAATTTCAAAGTGATCCACAATCCAGGATCTTTTCCGGATCTCCACTAAAAGTTAATCATTTGTTCCCAGTGACACTCCCAACATAACCTGAAAATTTCATAAAATCCATCAATAACTTTTTGAGTTATGTTGCTAACAAACAAACAAACAAACTCCGGCAAAAACATGACCTCCTTGGCGAAGGTAACAAGACTGGGATTAGCACATGATGCTGCTTCACATGTTCTCCACTGACAGAGAAACTCAGGCTGATTCGACTTTATCCCCGTTTCTTACTCACCTCTGCCTCCCTGCTCTGACAGCTTGACTAAAAAATATAATACCAAGTGGGGGTGATTATATCAACTAATGTAGTATGTACAAATATGACATAATGCCTGGTGGCTGAAGACAGAAGTCTTAGAGCATGTGCACTCATTATCAGAAAGACGGTGCATGAAGGGGGTGGGGAGGCACACACTTGAGGCTTATTCTACCCTCACACACAATGAACAAATACATACACCAATTTTTTCCAGGCCTATTTGAACTAACCTCTCACTGCCCATGTGGGTGGATGTTAAAGCCACGTAGGGTTTGAGCGATATTTCATATCTATGAGGATTTCAGCCACATCTGGGTCAATTGCACGGCAGTTAGAGCACGGGAGGCGCGACTCAGGCCATCAGGGAGCAGTGCTATGCTAACAAGCCATGCATATGCCTCAGACACAAACAAGTTTGACTTTTATCTTGAATCTTGTTACAACTTCTGTGGTCTCTCGGAGTAAAAGTTCAACAGTGATTCATTTACAAAGTGAATGATTACAAAAGAAAACAATACAGGGCTTTAATTAAAATGCCCTGTGACAGGAGATGAAGCACACTAACTAATAAACAAAGCAAAAGAACTAAAACTAAAAGCGCTGTAATCACAGGCAAAGGTCTAAACCAGGGACAAGAAGGCAAATGGCCTGTCTGTGGTGATTCCTGTTCCCTGGTGGGAGCGGTCAGCAGCTGCCACATTCCAGCAATCTACAACTGCCTATTTAAGACCATCTCAGACTGATATACAGCGCCAGATTGTTGATTGCCCCATGGTAAACAGCTAGTCTGCTTCATCCACACCTTCAGATTTTAACCCTGCCTTGTCTTCCTCCTGCTACAGATTTCAGCCTGCTGGTCTGTTTTACGCTACCTGCCTGTCTGCCCGTTTATCTGCCTGCCCGCTCGCCCATCTGCTTGCCTGCCAACCTCCTGCTGTTTTCCCAGTTTGCCAGTCTTCCAAGTCCCTGCTGGGAATTTCACAAGATCTGAGAAAACCCAATAAACCTTTTCCTGGAAGCTCTGACGGTGTCCACTCTTTGGATCCAACTAGCCCCCCCTTCACAACACTGTCAGTCTACAGCACAACAAGGTCCCAGCAGTCGCAATCACTAAACAGAAGCTCTGTAATTCCACAGGCAGAGCATCAAGGTGTCGAACTGAGTCACAACCAGACACAGCTGCTTCCAATGATTGTGAGCATGGTCCTTCAGTAAATAGATGTCCAGTGAGAAGTGGTCCACCAATCCAGAGGCGCGAGGTTCAGGGTGGAAATGAGGAATACAGTGGTATCTCTACTTACAAAATGAATTGGTTCTGGAAGTAGTTTTGTAAGCTGAAAAGTTTGTAAGTGTAAATGCCCTAATCCATTCCAAGACTCAAACATAAATCTGTTATAAAGCATAAAAATACATCAAAACATGTTAAAATTAGATTATTGCACAATAAACATAATTGTCCATGATGAATAAAAGTTAATACACTCATGTAAAGCTGTTGGAACACCTCATGGCCCAAGAGGCAAACAAAGAGGATGCTTTAGGACGTTGAGGAGCTCCCGCTGCTCGTTCATGACAGTAACAATATGTGCTTTCAAGTCAGTCGCCGAAACACCAGAAAAGTCTCCAATAACTCCAGAGAAGTTGCTAGATTTGTTGCTAGTCACTTTTAACAAAAAAAAAAAGTTACCAAGGGGGTTTGGAAAGTCGCCAGATTTAGCTAAACATTGCGCTGCGATACACACATACACATACAGTAGAGGTCCCTCTTAACCAAATAGATGCCAGGAAGATGCCAGGCAATAACCAATGGCAGAGCAGCTATAAGTTACGTTCAGTAAACTACGGGAGTTGCGAGTAGTGGCCCATACTGTATTTTTGCCTTTTGTATCCTGTAATGAATCACTGCGCGGACCCAGAAGATCAGCCACACACAGGAGCTGAGAACAAAACATTTGTTTATTTGAACGAGAAATTGGATTTAGCAGAGGAACAGTCCAGGATAATGAGCAGCTTGTGGAAGTCCAATTTTCCAAGACAGTCAGGAGGGAGGCAGAAGGACAGGTACTTAACCAAGATGTTTGGCGTGGCTCGGGGATCCAAAAACAAGGCTAGAGTCAGTAACCAGAATATCAGAGAAGGTAGAAGTATCCGTCAAGGGCAAGGCAAGGAGGGAAATCCAGAGACGTGAAGCAAGAGGTCAGCAACGAGGGACAATCTGAAGAACGCTGGAAAACAACAAGATGTGTCTGATGATAATCTGGCAGAGGGGGAGAGACTGGAGAGAAGACCAGGTGGACTGGATGACGCTGATAAGCCCCTAACTGCAGGAGCTTCCTAGATCCAGGTGAAGTAGAGGAGTCTGATGGTGTGGAGGAAGTTCCAACAGGAAGGGATCATTTCTTTCGTAACAAGAGCTATCATTTTCCCGTTGAGGTGTGTTGCAACCTGAAAATTTCGTATGTAAGTAGAGGTACCACTGTACCAGCCAAACGTCCAGATGTGCTGGAAGTGGTTTCATTTGCAGACCGACAGGCTAGATCCGTTTAAAAGCTGAATGGTTTGTTTTTCTACCCAACAACAGCATTCAAGAAATAATATTAGTTTTTTTTTTTCTTTGAAGTAATCTCAGTTCTGTAAAGGATTTCTAAGCTTTTTGTAAACTAATCTGTTTGTCTTTTGTAGTCAAGGTCTCAATAACAGGTATTTCCCTGCATGGTAGGAAAAAAGACTATCATCGCATCCATCCATTTTCCACTACCGCATCAGAGGCTGGGTCAGAGCGGCAGCAGATTCAACTTTAAAGTTCACAGCCAAACTAAAAGAACTCTTTATTTTATCTCTTCCTCTACACAGTAATAATATGAATTATCACTTTTTAACAAAGGTTGAGATGATATAAAAAAAATGTTAGACTGGTAAAAAATTTTAAACAGTAATGCAATAACCTCTGGCAGGTTATTTCCACAACTGTTTTATAAAATGGATTTTAGTAAGTAAATAATTTGCTGCAAAAAACGGTAGAGCTGGCTGTTAAAGGTTTCCTGTCGTCTCCTTCCCAAATGGTCGAGGCAGATGGCTATCCTCTGAGACAGCTGGAGGTTTTTCCTTACTGTTAAAAGGGAGTGTTCTCATTTTCACTGTCGCTCCATGCATGCTCAGAATGGCGAATTGGACTGACGTCAAGATTTAATGCAGTCTGTTGGTTTTCCTTAGCTAGGCTATTTATTATGAATTGACTTGAACTGATGTGTCTGTAAAGTACTTTGAGATGTTGTTGTGATGAAGTGGTGCGACACAAATAAAGCTGAATATAAGTGTGTGGAAGCCCATGGTCTCTCCTGCAGGACATCAGGGGGAGTCCTAAGACCTTCCCAGGCCAGCTGAGAGAGGCAGCCCCCCCAGGGAAAACCTGTGGAAGGGAAGTGGGTGTGGCCAGGAGGCATTCTAACCAGATGCTGAAGCCAGCTGGCTCCTCTTGATGCGGACAGATGACCTTTTCTTAGGAAAAGGACAACTACCCTGTAGAGTAAACTCATCTTGCCAAATTATATTCACAGTCGTTGGTCACTAGCCACAGCTGGTGGAGATATGTAAGGGTAGGAACATCATTGATCGTATAAAAATATAGACAAAGCATCCATTTTTACCCACCATAACCATCATGGCATCGTGACGCGTGTCCTTATTACTGTCCATCCACCCATCCATTTTCTAACCCTTCTTCCTGAACGGGGTTGCGGGGGGGGGAGGGGGGGAGGGGGCAATCCCAGCTGACATCAGGCGAGAGGTGGGCTACACCAGTCCATCACAGGGCCAACACACATAGACAAAAACCATGCACACACATTCACTCTTATGGGCAATTTAGAGTCTCCAATCAGCCTATCCCCAAGGTGCATGTCTTTGCTCCGCTAACACGGAGAGAACCCACGCTAACACGCGGAGAACATGCAAACTCCACAAAGAAAGGAAAGGAAAGAAAGACAAACTCCTTCTCATCAGGTTAGGAAGCAGCCTTTATACATTATTTAAATCTGAGTTAATTCTGCAAAGTATGTGCAAATTTCATCAATCGATCAGTGTCTGTGGAGGAATATTTCCCATTACTGCGGTTTCATTTATTTTAATAGAAGTGTCAGAGCCTGTGATTCCACATCTTTTTTTACACAGAACAGTACGTACTATGTACCAGCTTTAGTCACTGCAGATGGCATTTTCCAAATTAAAATACATGTTTCTTGTGGGTGTTTTTCCCAATGTTGCTCCCTTTTCCTGATATGAGTTAATAAAACCAATACTGTCATAGGTTTATTTATGGGGAATAAGGACTTATGCTGAGTTATCAGTTTGACTTTGCCACATAGTTTAATCATCAGAATACCGGGAATACACTTAAATACACTTGACTGCCATGTTCTAAAAACAAACATGCATGTCTTTCCTATAATGAGAAGCTGAGAAGGTTGTACATGCATTTTGTGTTAACACATCAACTTAGGTCCTGCTCCTGCAGAATCTGAGATACACTCTGACTTTTACCGTGCTGCATGATTTCATGTCATATTGCAGCTTCATGCAGAAGCATCTTTACCAGAACATGATTAGTTTCAGCACACATGTCAAACATGTGGAAGATATTTTTCTCTGATCAATCAGAAACAACCTGCTGACAAAGTGTTAAAATGTCTGTTATTCATGCAGACGATGCAGCACATCCAGGTTTTTACACACTATTATAAACATCATATTTAGGTCTGTGGTAGGCCCCGTGGTAGACTGGCGACCTGTCCAGGCTGTACCCCGCCTCTTGCCCAATGTCAGCTGGTAAATGCTGCAACCCCCCGTGACCCTGTTCAGGGAGAAGCGGTAGAAAATGGATGGATGGATGGATATTACTGGTTAAGTTGTTGTGATAATATTTGAGAGTTAGAAAGTTTATTATTTAAATGAATAATGTTCAGAATAAAAAAGATTTTCCTGGTAACTTTCCCTTCTCTACATTTATGTTGTTTTATTAATGATTAGTATTCCTGGTTTTATTATACTCCCTGCATACAATGTACTTTTTTGTTGTTTCATTAACTAGATCTCTGAACCTGCTCTGTCTTCATACATGTGTGCATGTCAGTCTGATGATGCTGCTGGCACAGCTGGAACATCTATCAGACTTCATCAATACTACAAAGGAACTTTAAATATAATAAAAAATCCACTTATTTAGCCCTTAAATCCATGTCTTTGTGCACTTCTAAGTGTTTAGAAATGCAAAAAATGTACATTTATTCTCTCCTGATGCTGCACATATATTTTTATGGTCATATTTTTCAGTCTGATTAATTTTCTCTATTCTCTAGTACATTTCTTTATCTATTACATCAAAGTGTTGGCTGTATGTCTGCCAAATAAGGTCGTCAAGTGCACCACAAATACCACAAGCCAAAGTCACAAAGTCTCAAAAGTTGTAAATCCACAAGCCTAGGAGAAATATAGGCTTGTGGATTTACTGAGTCTGTTTCCAAACAGTTTTAAAGGGAATGAATGACGATGTAGCCTTTTATTTCCTGGTTGCTGGTGTGTTGGCTTGTGATTGGCTGAGGGGTTTGACGAATCCAGAGGGTGCAGGTAAAGGTGTATCTGGATGATCCAATCCTCTCCAGGGGAGGGCACAGGCAGTTTAATTGGATGGAATAACGGTTAATGAAGTGACAGGCGTCCGTAACAATGTTCAAAAACTGTGTGACTTCTTGATTTATGTTGCTGACAGACTGACAGACAACAAGCTAAAAGCATACGAAAACATAACTTCCACCTACTAAAATAAAAAGCAGAAGAAACCACTGCAGGAAATTGTTTTATAGTTCAGTGATAAATGTAAAGAGCAAAAATAATTAAGGTCTATTACTTTAGGAAACTCCAGGAAACTCTATTTTTCTGTCTTCACATGCAGCATGTGGCTTATAAAGATGAATACAGTGAAAGTCAAACTACAGATCTCACCATCTGTACATTTTTAATCAAGAACCAGGAAGTGGTGCTTTCACATTACTGGTTTTGCATAAGAACCAGATATGCTCCAGAGCATGATAGCCACTAAAGACCCATTTATGCTGGATGCAGAAGACTGACGGATGGTTTCATCAGTCTCCTGCATTGGTTATGCGCATAATTTGGTCTGTTTACAGATGAACACAGAGCAATACTACTGGAAATCACAGGGGCAGTGCTGAGTTATATAGCACACACACAAAGAGTAACAAGGACAAACCAGGGAAGAAGAAGAGGACCAGGATGAAGAAATGAAAGGGAACAACTGTATGTAAAGGAGCAAAAAGGAGCCTCTGCTTCATCGACCCAAGCTGCAATGTTGTGGTTGTGACCTAGATGCTGTACATGCAATCAGAGTTATGGTCAAAATAAAACCAGATAACTTTCCCTGAGAAGTGTTTGTTGGACTTGTTCATCAAAGAAAAGAACAACCAGAACATTCAGAGGCTGGAAAAGCAGGACAGGATGAGATTATACTGATCCCTCTGTGTGTGTCAGGTGTGGAAACGAAGGCGAGGTTGATGCACAGGTAACATGATCCCACTGCTCTCAATCAAAATACTGAAAGCAAACAAGCAGCGAGTTTCTGGAAAGGTTGGGTATGATTCTGAGCGCTGTTAGGTACCTGCACAACACTGATTTTCTGGGGCTTGACACAATTATTCGCCAAGCTGTGCAGACTGTACTCAGTCAGGAATAATGATGCTGGTGTTCGATGCTCTCCTGACTGGCATGTGATCTCGTCAGCTGAATGAAGGCCTACTCCCGACTCGAGGAGCAATCTCCTGTCCTGATTTGCATGGTGGCCTAGAGACATCACCATAGTTTAACTCCCATCAGCTGATGTAAATTATGGATAACACTTATTATACAATCAAAAGTACTAATGGCAAGGTGTTTTTAAATGAAGTTAGATTGTGTAGATGTGTTTTTACCAGCTTTGATTACAGTTCATCATATGTTATCTCCATACGAGAGAACGAATACATGAACACGAATCAACACAAATCCTAATTTGCAACATATGTGGCATCACAACTGAAACAAGCTTCATTATTCTGGCTCTAAAGCAGAAAATAGGTTAAATTACAGACTTTAAGACCAGATAAGATGCACAACACTGATATGTGACATGGCTCCATTCTCCCAGCTCTCTGAGAAGCTCCAGGCCATCCTACTCAGGCTTCTGATCATCAGCATGGTTTAAAATTGCATTACTACCAGTACAGGTGCACCAGTCTCTCATAGTTGCCAGGTAGTACCTGAAAAAATAGCCTTTAATAATATATCATCAATATCTGGATGATGCTGCAGACTTTGACATTGATCCATTACTGATTAAATCCAGGGAAGTATGGCTGTTCCAGAACTGACATGACATTTCATAACCATTTAATGTATAGATGCCTTTCAAGTGACGTATACGAGTGATGTGCACGCAATCCAGGTTCAAAACAGATTCTTTACCTGCTTTACCAATGCAAAAACATGTGACTCTGAGAAAGTTTTGTAGCCTGAAAATGCCATCTTGCTGTGCTGTGGGATGTAAAAACGGGAGTGAAAACAATCTACACCTTCAGGAAAGCATCCATTAAAAAAAGGGTTTTATGGCTATGTGCGTAAGCCGGGATCACTGGACGGAAGCCGAAATCAACAATGATTTAGATTACATTTACGGGTCGCAATATGTTGTTACCCTCATATGGTCATGAGCTAGGGTGGTGACAGAAACAATGAGATCATGAGAAGCTCGGTCATCCAAAAGGGACTCCGATGTGGAGGCTCCAGCATCTGGTCAGAATGCCTCCTGAACAAAATGTTGCCCTTCTGTTTGTGAACATAAACCCAGGCTTTGTAGAGCTCAGATTTGTGACCCTGTTTTTGACTCGGTCTTCAGAACACAAAACTCTAATGTTTCAGACACTGGATGGTACAGCACATCTTGAACATGCCCCACAAAGCACATTATTAACGGCTTCCAGTGGTTTGTAGACCATCAGATTCTCCTTTATGTACACACGGAGTGTTTATGAGGTACATGTAGATGTTGGGCCACCACAAGCTAGGCCATTTCTTCATGTCCATAAGCCAATTGTAGTTGCGTACCTGTATTAAGTGCAAGTTTCTTTAAACAACAGGGATCAGCAGGTGGAAGGCTTTCCGTAGTTGTTTTTAGCATTTGAGTTAAGGACTTATAATCATGTAAACACGCGGGCGTAGCGCACTACCTGAACCTAGACTCGTTTGCTTGTAAATATTGAAAGGGGTCAATTGTTAAAACTATTTTTTAGGAACAAACTGAATTGCAGAACTGAGAAGTTTAAATTCCAGCGTTTTGTTTGTATGTATTCATGTTTATTGCACACAGTTGTTAACGAACAGCACGAATGACCTAAGCAGAAGCACAGCCTGCTATTGGCTGGTGTTCATTCACATTTGGCGTATTACCCCAAAGCTGCTCCGCTCTCTCGCTAAGGCTGCTATAAAATGATACCGATACCAGCCTGGTATTGATACTATGAGAATTAGCATAGATCTAGTTTTACACTTCCTCATTGGTGTGTCCTGCATCATAAAATATCATATTACCTGATGGTGTTTCTTTATTATTATTACTATTTTTATGTGCAGATTGCTGCATGATCATGGCTAATATATAACCTCCATTAACTGCAGAGTTGGTTGCACTCATTCAGACATGCTGCATACTTTAGCGTTGACACATTTTATTGCTTGTGTTCTGTAAACAGGAAGCTTCGACACTCAGCCAGTTCAGGCGACAGATAGAAAGAATCTAATGACCAAGACAATTAATACCATGGATGAGAGCTCCCTCCCTCCTCCGCCTCCTATTACAATCCTTAAATATGAGTGTTTAATTAAGCAGAAATATTAATTAGGACTTTATGATATTAAGATGTGTGGGTGATGATGAGGAGGGAGAGCAGATCCGAGACTGGTTAGAGTAAATGAGTTTAAGACAAATTACATGTAAGTGGATGTGCAGTACACTCTGCACTTTGCCACTGTGCTTAATGACAGCAAGGCTGTGATGGAACTACTGGGTGATGATGAGGAGGAGGACGAAGAGCCATTTTCTACTGGGGTAATATGGTGTGAATGATCATACAGCATTAGCAGCCAGAGGATGGCTGCAGGTAAACAGGTTCCTGATGTTCAGTGTGTGTTACCTGACTCCATGGGAGGACATTTCTCAGAAGAAAGAAATTTGGCTGACAAAGCTCCGCTCTTCCTCCCAGATTCACTCAGCGAGGATCGGGCTTGTGCTTAACACCACGAGATGCTGCAAGTCTGGGTCAACTCCTGTTTAATAAATAGAGCCAGTGAACTTCTTTTTCATAAGACTGAGTATTTTTTAATTTGCAGATGAAAAGCTTTTCATCACTAAATGAAATGCCTCTTGTATAAATATTCCAGTGCATTGAGTGATAAATGAGGGAGCTGTGAGATGCATAATAGAGTTTTCTATCTCACCACTGTGTATAAAGATCCAGCTTACTCAGTGTAAGAGCTGTACACAATCATCGTCTTCGCACACAGGCAAGCCATTAATTTGTTTCCTGTGGAATTCAGAGACGTTCAATCAGATATACGACTTTCTTGGAAGCTACTTGACTTTAATATCTGTGTAGCAGCAGCAGCTGACAAAGGCATGTTGAAGGTTTAGTTTGTTCTTTACCAGTTTGTTTAATGATACCATTATGTTTTACGTCACAGGTTTATGGTTGATGTGTGTGTGTGTGAGATTTTGATCTTGAACTCTGCCATCATGGCGGTTTGGAGATATCAGTGTGTCCTCTTTCATGGCTTCTGCAGTGCTGTAAAGAGGGCTGAAGAAGCTTTAAGTCTTTTTATGAGCTTATTTGTTGCTTTATAAGCAGTAACATTGTGAATAAAAGCACATGAATGATAGAAACTCATGTCTCCATGCAGACTTTCCATCCTGGCCCGAGTCGGGTCACTGGTGGAGGTTCTGGAGGCAGGCCAGTTTCTTTGGTTTGCTGCAGACTGTGAATAAGCGTTTCTACTACTCCAAACTGTACCACAAACCAGGATTTACACATTTGGACTGAAATATTCTCAGTAAATTTGGCCACACAGCTGAAAGTGCATTAAAATAAAAACCCAGCTGTTATTAACAAATTATTCAGTGTTGTTCAGTTTGCTCTCAGTTTTTTTTAGATATTATGAAGTCTGATTATGAAGTAGGCCGTGCTATGAACCTGGTGAAATATACCTGCACTGTTCCCCACACTATGGCATGTCATCCAGAGTCATTTTATTGTTTAATAGGAAATAAATACATTTTGTAGGGCAAATAAATCTGTTTGGTCTAAATAACAATTGAGGCATATGAAAAAAAGAGCTTGGTCCACCATCATAAAAAAGGCAGGTTGTCATGTTTCCTGACTGCATTCCCTAAGGAAGCTTGTACAAAGTACAACACTAAAACATAGTCTGGTTTTGGTCTTGATGATGAGATGACATTTAAACATGCACCAGCATGTAGAATGAACCATCTTCAGAGGAACTTCAGCTAATGTTACACAGGATCATTTTGCTTCTGGCCAGATGTTCTGCTAAAGGAATGAGAAGCTCGAGGATGCCAGAGAGATTGGGTTTTCCATCAGTCAATCCAACTTTATTTATACAGCACCACTTCATGACAGTGTCATCTCAGGGCACTTCACAGACATCAGTTTGAGCCAATTCATTTAAAAAAGCCTTGATAAGGGAAACCAAGAGATTACATCAAATCTTGACTTTGATCCAATCCCCATCCTGAGCTGCATGAGGCGACAGCAGGAAAGAAAACTCAATTTTAACAGGAAGTAGAACCTCCGGCA
This sequence comes from Pseudomugil gertrudae, assembly GCA_037177535.1. Classification (NCBI taxonomy): domain Eukaryota; kingdom Metazoa; phylum Chordata; class Actinopteri; order Atheriniformes; family Pseudomugilidae; genus Pseudomugil; species Pseudomugil gertrudae. Next base: position 711,791 of record JBAMHV010000007.1, on the reverse strand, counting down.
GAACCCGGATCAGGGAGGGCAGCCATCCGCCTCGACTGGCTGGATGAAGAGGACAGGAAAGAGATTAACACACACTGCAGCTTTTATTCAATTCCATTCAATTCAATTCAATTTTATTTATACAGCCCAGTATCACAACAAAGTCATCTCAAAGGGCTTCACACACAGTTCAT
>JBAMHV010000007.1:681216-695684 GCA_037177535.1 Pseudomugil gertrudae | reverse complement strand
ATGGATTGAAAGACGGACAGATGGACAAACGGATGGATAGACGGACAGACAGACGAATGGACAGACGGATGGATGGACAGACGGATGGATGGATGGATGGATGGATGGATGGATGGATGGATGGATGATGGATGAATGGATGGACTGACTGACGAACGGATGGATGGATTGAAAGACGGACAGATGGACAAACGGATGGATAGACGGACAGACAGACGAATGGACAGACGGATGGATGGATAGATGGACAGACGGATGGATGGATGGATTGAAAGACGGACAGATGGACAAACGGATGGATAGACGGACAGACAGACGAATGGACAGACGGATGGATGGATGGATGGATAGATGGATGGATGGATGGATGGACGGATGGACTTTGTGATTCTCTAAATCACAGTTGCTTATCTCACGCATTTCCTTTCATACTCCTCTACTGTGTTTACTGTATATGTATATATTGTATATTTGGTTTCATATCCATCGTAGTAATTTGTAGATATTGTTCTGGATATTGTAAATGCCTCTATGAGTGTTTTATTACTTCCTACTTATTTGATTTCTTTACTTTTTATTATATCGTTAAGTCTTTATTGTAAAGCACTTTGTGTCCATTGATTGTATTGAAAAGTGCTGAATACATGAAGATTGATTAATGGACTTTTTCTAATACTTCCACTGAGGTGACATCTGCTGGAAAAAATCCTTTGTGTGTTTTCATACTTAGTGAATGAAAGGGATTCTGAAACTGGGGAACCATTCCCATCGTCATATTCATCAGCGTGCAGGTCGTTGCTTTCCTTTCACTTCAGGCACTTTAGGTCCTTAATCATTTTCAGTTGCTATCAAGATTTTCATTTCCTTCCTTTTATTCAATAAAGCTCACGCTGTTTACGTGGACTGTGACAGAGAAACACACTTTTTCTGTTTTCGTTTGGAGTTTTATGCTAATAAGGTTGTATGTGTAGGATTTACTTGAATAAGCCAGTGTGTGTGTGTGTGTGTGTGTGTGTGTGGGAAAAATGAACACATTAGTCAGACCAACATTATTGTTCACTGATGTGTTTTAATAGATTTTAAACAATGGATGCACAGACTACTAGACACTGAATGAATAGCATCCCGCAGTGAGGCCTCAGTGTTTTAATAAATCACCAAAGCAAATGCTTTGTGTTCACTAAATGGTCCACTCTCTTTCTATTAGCATCACATTTGGGCCCAGTGCACTTTGAGGATGGGAGCATTTGACATGAAAGCATTCTACTGCATATTTAACACCATGGGACCTGAAGAGGGAGGATTGCACTTTGTAAATAAGTAACAAAGACAATGAGTGTGTGTGTATGTGTTTCAGGAAGCAGGGTTACATGAGAGCAAGCGAGATTATCCATAGCTAGAGGTGTAACTGTGCTTCTCTGTTCCAGGTTCCATAATTCAGTAGCCATCGCTGTCCTCTTGTGTTTTTCTCTGGTCCACTTCAGGTTGGGTCATGAAACACTTTGCTGCGTTTTCAACCATTCAGACATCATCGTACAGACAAAAAGAGACGGGGGGGAGGGAGGAAAGTGTCTGACTCCGTTTTGCACGACCCTTGTTGAAGCAAATCACAGTTCCATGTTTATGGCCCAGCAACCGTTCTCTCATTCCCAGTACACACTTAGCATTTTAATGAGGACCTGCCCTGCATACTAAGTGCACATTAAGCCGGCTGTGTGGGGGTGAACACGGCGATACATCGCAGTTAAAGTGGAAAGGACTCTTGAAATTTTAAAATGAACAAAAGCTAAAGTTTTTTAGATCATGGTTGCAGAGGAGATTGAGGGAGAGGAGGATGGTAAGTTGATGTGATGATTTGAAAGGGGGTGTCTGGAGAGATTTGGGCAGGTTGAAAAGGCATAAGAGAGCTGGTGGAGAGGGAGTACGCTTTAAAGGGATCACAGCAGGGGCGGGGACATGGAGACGGGTTAGATTTCAGTGTCCTGAATAGTTCTCTGTAACGTGAAAATCTGTGGCTCTGGAGAAAGAGAAGAGGACTCAATCATGCAAGCCGCCCCCCTTCCACACATGCACACACACACTTGTATCGACACCTTCAAGCATGTGTTGTGGTGAGCACCCATTCCAACAGGATAACTCTTAAGGCACTTTTCCATTAGTACCTACGGGACACTACTCTACTGACCCGGGCAGTACTATATTCTACTCGACTGCCTTTCCATTACACGTCGCGATCCTCTAATGTGGGAGGGGTCCCCTGTGCAGTGTGACTTTCTAGATGCTTTGCATGGAGTCTGCAGAACATCACAGAAGAAGACTAATACCATAGAAGACCGACACAAAGATGGAAGACAAAAATCCCGAAACATCACATCAGTTAACACAGAGCTACTTCTGTTTGCTGCCACTTAGTGGCACATTCCAGAATAGAAAAGAAAATGGGTCATGGGTCTTCCAAGAAGATAGGTTTACTACACACAACCCGTTCAAATCAAACTGAGACTAACTGAGGTCAACCAAACACTGGAATCATTCATTCAACTGTTGCCTTTAATTTAGATTAAGACAGATTAATATTAGCTAGTGTTTATATTCTATCAACTTAGTTGGTTGGTTGTTAGCTAACACAACCAAACTTTCAAACTCTTTATGCTTACATCATTAGAGTACATAAAATGCAGCAGTGCAAACCCAAAGTCCACTTTCACCTGTTCCATAAGGATAAGAAGCTAAATAGCTGTCAGATAATCAACACATTATTTTATCAGATCATCAAGCAGAATCAGCACCTCTATGAAAACGTTTGGCACTTTAATGTCATGAGAAGTTCCAGTGTGTTAACACAATGCCAAGCCGTAAAATTAGAAGGAATGATCTCAGAGAATCATCTACTGCTGCGACTATCTGAGGAGGGTTATTTCCAAACTTTTCATATTGTCCTGAAAAAACATTTCACCAGTGGAAAAGACTTATCTCAGGCAAATGCTATGCTGCTATTGGCCGCTGGTTCTTACTCACCTATGAACTGGACTGAGTTGTTTATCAGACCAAGCTGTCCATAAGTGCAAATAAAAGCTGAAATGTAGAAATGGTGATGTAACGTCTCAGGAGACATCAGAGAAGTCAGCGTGGGACAAACTCTGTTCTGTACAGTAGTTTTAACATCTGCAGCGATGGAGTCTGATGTGGGAGAGAAGATCCCGCTCAAAGATCCAAAAACTGGAAAAAGCCACAGGAAGGGCAGGCAGAGCTTAGAAGACGGGTTCAGGAAGGTAAAAGAAACCCTGAATAACAGACTAAGCATGGCTGGCTACCCACAGAGAACAGGGTAGAGGTGTGATATTTCTCTTTATATTCATAACAAGGATTTCTCCTCATGTGGGAATAAAGTTGTCAGTCAGTCATTTTCTTAACCCGCTTAATCGAATTAAGGGTCGCGGGGAAGCTGGAGCCTATCCCAGCAGTCATTGGGTGAGAGGCGGGGTAGACACGGACAGGTTGCCAGTCTGTCACAGAGAAACCATTCATTCCTGTGGGGAATTTAGAATGACCACCTAACCTAACATGCATGACTCTGGACGGTGGGAGGAAGCCAGAGAACCGGAGAAAACCCATGTATACATGGGGAGAACATAAGACATACCTATTCCTTGCAAATGTGTATTGTAAGTGAAAATGGCTCATTTTTCACTTTCTGATGGGATTCCAATCATCTCAGGAGACATCTGACTCATACCAGATCACACATACACATTTTATTTAGGAGGTGTATATAATTGCAACTGTGTTGTTACAAAAGGTGCATAAGATTCCTGGAAGAACAGTCCTACTCCTTTTAAAATGTAAAGACGGCAAGAAAAGCCTTATTTCACCTTTACTTCAAGGTGGATGAACATTTTCTTATTTAAAAGCAAACAGCCAGTGGTGTGTAAGCGGTGGAGCTGTGGGTAATATGCCTCAGAGGGGAGGGAAACCTGCACACCGTCTATGCTGCCATGTGTTTTTCCTTGAGGAATAACACACATGAATTAACTCCTGTGCCACTGAGAAGAAGGTCAATGCCAGAGGGGAGCAACTGGGTCGTATGTGATGTTTTATTTGTGATTAAGGATGATGATGTCTCCACATAATCTCATGTAACTTCCTTTCTTCTAAGTAAAATGAAAAACAAAAGAAACCACATTGTTAATTTATTTATTGTCATGTAGGTAAAGCACTAACTGAAGTTTGGACTAGGTTTTACTGCTTAAAAAAATCAATGTACTGCTGTGGTCATAGCAGGCCTCAGAATTACTGTGTTAGCATAAAATCCTCTGTGTGTGAATGTGAGTATCATGTTCACAGCGAGGTTTTTTCCAGATCAGTCCACTCTGTTTTAAATCCATTTGATAGAGCTTGTGTTCTTACTGATGTTTGGAAAAGCTGGAGATGGCTGCAGGTTGAAAGGGCAAAGTTCTACAGTGTGCAGGGACGTGATATTCATGCTCTCACTACACGTGGCAAATAGTATATTTACAGAAAAGTAATAGAAAATGACAAACCAAAATGGCAAGCAGGTGAAATCCTTATTGTTTCTGCATCTTTGCATGAGGATATGACTCCTTTTTTAACATTTAAAACTGTATTTTCCCTTTTATGCAACTATTACATATTTTGTGATATTTAGTGTTCCTCAACCATCTGGATATGACTGCACACTTTTTACTTCAACTCGTGCATCATACAAGGCCCTGCAGAGATGTTATTGCCTCACTTCAATCCCTTTTCTCCATCAAAATAAAATAAATATTTACAATCATTTAACAAAACAAATAGATAAGAAAATAAATAAAACTTTTTGATAAGGTATGCAAAATGTTTTTAGTTACTAAGAAGTTACAGAGGAACTAATCAGGAACTAATGGGTAGATAACCAGTGCTTATTGGTGAACACTCCAGCCTTAATAACTGGTCAGTTATCAGGACCGTGACAGAAGTTTTCAATGCAAATTCTGGAATTATTTTGAACTAGTGAACAAACAGTTTACAGTTGTCACAAACCTGTTTCCTACTAATTTATTCATGTTCTAAAATTTGTCCAGTTTAGGGTCACTAAAAAGCTGGAGTCTATCCCAGCAATCGTCAGGCGGGAAGCAGGGTACACCCTGGACAGGTCACCAGTCCATTGCAGGTCATACAGGAAGTATGAATTAAGAAGTACTCTCAAACGTGGAAGTAATCTGTAATAAAGGTAAAAATATTTACATTTAAGTTAAGTTGTCCGCAAAAGTCTTGCAGTAACTATGCAAATTTCCTGTACCATTAGTTCCTGATCAGTTCCTCTGTAACTCCTTAGTAACTTAGCAAATGTTGCATACCTGATTATAAAGTGTAACCGGGAAATAATCTCTCATTTATGGTTGCTCAGGACCTCACTGCCCACACATCCCAATGCATCCTTTATGTTGGCATGGTTGCTAGGTAACAAATCCACCAGAGAGGAAATGCAAAGTTTAGAGTTCTGACATTTGTTTAGGACTGCAGCAAACCTGGTGATGATGATGATGATGATGTAGACGGTGGTGGTCTGTATTTCCCTTCCCAGGAGGCTGTTATGCATATGCCCAGCATGACTCTTCCTGGTGTATGATAGTTTGGGTTCCAGCATACTTTCAAGGACTTAAAACTTCTGGGCAAAATGGCTATTCATCAGCATCCCACTTTGAAACTAAAATAGCATAATTTACTTAATTTTGAAGGTTCATTAGCCCAGTGTGACTTATTGATACACACAGAGACATTTTGCATTACTTTTTGGAATGTAATCTGATACTTGTTTCCTTCACATTAATAGATGCCAGGAAACATCGTAACACTTACACAACTCAACACTTTGATATATCACATGGTACTAAATGCTAAGTATGCCCCAGAAAACGTGTTCATTTTTTGGTCAAATTTTGGTCAAATAAAGACCTCATGTTCAAAAGATGGACATCTACATAATCTAGCCCCAGAATGTCTTTCGGCACACAGAGACGGACATGATGGTACCAGAGTGATAGGTGCAGTGCTGCACTAGCGTGCTCAGGGCTTTAAGCTCCTTGTGATAGTCTTTTGGTTCAGGCTCAGATCCAGAATTAGCGGTGCTTTTAAAGTTGTTGCTCTAAAGTTGTGGAACTGTTTGGTGCTTTACTTCAGAACTGCTCAGTCTGTTTCTGGTTTTAATGCCTTGCTCAAGACTTCTCTTTTCTGTCTGATCTCATGTTTCTTTTTACTGATGTGTAAATAAAACACACACACACCCTTTAGCACCCTCTCTGCCTGTCTCTCTCCCACTTAAACATACTCACACACTTAAAGTCCACCACCCCCCATCTCTTAAATTGTTGTTAACATCAGAATATAATCTGGTTTGAAGCTGCTTTGAGGAAACTATATCTTGGAGAGTCGTCCACACTTGCAGAAACCATGGCTACAGAGTCCATCACCATGGAAACAGCCCTGATCTCAGCAGACCAGGACCCACATCGCCCCAGGGTGGCCCCAGCCACCCAGAAGAAGCCATCCCCATGGCAACAACCCTGAAGACCAAAAATAGTCAAGGTCAACTTTATTCATACAGCACATCTCCAACAGTTGATGCAGCACATAGTGTTTTATGGGCTGAAACACAAATAACACATTATAATACTTAAACAAAACTAATGCAATTCAATGAGACACTTTTAAAACTATATATATTTTTTAAATCAACTAAAAACAAAGAAAAGTAGAGTTAAAACCAAATGTCCAGATAAACTCGTTATAAAAAGCCAGTGAATAAAAAATCCTCTTCAAAAGAGATTTATAATGTTCTAGCAGGCATTTTTCTCTGTGTATATGAGCCCCCAGAGGAGCTAAAAATGTCAGAAGTAGAAAATCAAATAAGTCTAAAAATAATAAGATCAAAAAAGAACGACAGGTATAAAAGTATACACAAAGACGTTCATGAAGAGAATGTGTTCTGGTAAAACAAAACCATAAAGAGCTAAAGGGAAAAGTTACAAATCAGGCATATATCTTCAAGGAGTACATGATTAAGTAGGTCAAATAAATAAATAAAAAGAAGAAATGAAAATAACTGAATTAAAAGCTCAGTTTTTTTCTAAAGCTTATTAGACAAGCAGGTCTGCGACCTCCACTTAAAAACATTTATACATGAGCTTGATGCTCATGAATCTGCTGTAATATGTAAATATGGTTCTTCTGCAGTTTCCGATCAAATCCAGCTTTCATGTTGTTCTTCTGCTGCTTTTCTTCCTGCCTCCTGAACAGAGATCCGTCTGCAGATGCACAGTCAGTGCACTCAGTCAGCACTTACAAATATTTGAGCTGCATGCAGTCGGCCACAGATGGGCTCTGTGAGGACATTTACATCACACAGCCACTGCAACCAACCGGATACACAACCTGTGTTTGACCAATTTTACTCCATGTCCCTTCCTCTCATACCTGTTGATGAATAAGATATAAAATGCACAGCCTGTCACGGCAGGGAGGAGATTCCCTGAGCAGGCCGGGCTGCACACACACCGACACAAATTCACACTGGCATGAGCACAAGTTAACCAACCGCACACAGATTCAGTTAAATCTTCTGATGCGCGCGCACACACACACACACACAACAGCAGTCTGCTTGTTCTCAGGTGGTTATAATGTGTGCTGCTCTATCTCTGATGCAATATTTAAATGTTTAAATTTAAAACCACAGAGCAGAAGTTGACACGATCTCTGAAAATATACAAACTGATCATCTGTGTGTGTGTGTGCAACTAACTCAGTCAAGTTGCACAGTGGGTCTTTAAGTGTGTGTGTATGCTCTCACCTCCCCAAACAACCAAATTTTAGAAGCAAACAAGCTGGGATTGTGTTGGGGGGAGGGGGGCAAAAACTTGGTCATCTATATGAAAAGCATGTGAAACAATGGTTTCATCACAATGACGGTTCACCACTTTGAGACACCTGTAAAGTTTCAGCAGCAAATGCACAAAAAGGGTGTAAACGCTCCTGAGATGAAGATAAAAATTCCAGCACACTATTTTCTGGTGCTGTTTGTGACTCTAATAGGTTTTTATTTAGGACCTGCAGGGGTCCTCAAAGTGTGTGACTGAAAATAAGCTCAGCAGGGCCTAATCCAAGGGGTCCTGAGTCGTAAAACACTCTCATTACTCTCATTTTCTAAAAAATATTTATGTAGCATCAACCTTAAGGTCTGATACCATCTCTCTATGGCACCCTGACTGTCAGGTTGGTAGGCACTGGAAGGCACTGGATGCTGAATGTATAGTTCACAAAGTACTTGCCTAAATACTTTGACATAAAGTTAAATCCTTGATCTGTCTGAATTATATGGGGAAGACCAAATGTAGAGAATAACTTAGTCATAATTTTAACTATATTGCAAGCAGTAATCTGGCATAACGGAATGGCTGTCATGTACCAAGCTGAAGCGCACATCAAAATGAGAGGAAACTAATTCCCTGACTTGGTTTGTGGGAGTGAACCCACGCAATCTGTAAGAAGATACTCAAATGGTTCTCCCATAACAGGGATCGGATGAAACGGTGCAAGGGGAATGGGCTTGTTAGGTTTCACAACAATCTGGCAGGTATGACAACTACAGCAATAGTTATCCACGTCAGACCAGGCCAGTAAAAATGTTTTAATATCAGTTGGTAGGTTTTGTTTATACCTAACGGACCAGACCCGGTGCTATCATGTGCTAAGTGTAATAACTGGTGTCAAAGGCAAAGGTACCATGATCTGAGTTACCATATTCCAATGAACATCTAGTACTACAACGGGGCACCGATGGCTCAGCAAAATGTCATTATTGAGGTAAAAACCCATGGTCTTTGTGCTTGCGTGGCACTCGAAACATTTTTGCAACTAGGGATCCTTTTTCTGCTCCTCACTAAGCCGAGCATGTGAAACTGGAAATGTGAGGTCAACAGCACCTTGGAAATTTTATGTCAGAAGTATGTGCTGTACCTCTGCTGTACCTCTGCTGTACCTTCCCACATCACTTCATCTGTAAGGGGGGGACATGAGAGAAGTGCCTGACAAATCAATATCAGAGATCTCTGTTATTTTCTTATGTTTGTGAGCATAAGTAAGCACAATTCAATTCAATTCAATTTTATTTATATAGCCCAGTATCAAGTCCCTAACCCTTCACACACAGCTAATCACACAAGAGCAGACATAACATACAATAAACACAAGTAATGACTACACTAAACTAGGCAGACCCAGGATATCCCTGTCCTTAGACCCTCCTTCTCGGTAAGGAAAAACTTATAAAAATCCCAGTTGTGGGATAAAAAACTGAAGAAACCTCATGGAACCCACATTGAAGGAGAGATCATTTCCCAGGATGGACAGGCAAATGTGCCTAGGACTGTTTGTAGGCAGGTTTGTAGCCTGCAGCAATTGGGCTTCATCCAGACAGGGGAGGGTGGTAGGGGATCAAGAGGTCCATAGGAAGTGAGGTTAAGGGCCCATCGGTCGGGACAGGAGCAAAGACTGGATAAGCTGAGGTCCAAACGTCATTGAGACATCCATCAGCACACATGTTGGAGTTATGTTATATAGCAGGCTTTATAGAGGAACTTTGAGGGCAGGAATTACTCTGTCACCAGTGATATCACCGAGGAGAAGAGAAATACCATCAATGGGCAAAACTGAACACACAGCCATAGGAAAAGTTCCTGTAATCAACTCAGTTTTTAGATGTATTAAATGTACTGGTCTGGATGCATATGTTATTTCTACACCCCGGAGAATGATAACATATCCTGCATAAGATGCATCAGAAAATGGCAATGTGTTTGCAAGGATTAATGTCTGTGATGCACCGGTGTCTCACAGAACACATACTCCTTTTTTCTTCTGATGGAGTGTCAGACAGTGAAACTGTTCCATTAAAAACAAAGGGCTCAAAACATGGATCTAGAGTGCAGTCAACTGAACCCTACTTAACCCCGAGTTTGACAGACCCACACCTTTTGGTTTTGGAGGGGAAACTTTGATTTTTGTGTTTCAAAGCTAAACAGTTTTATGAGTTAACATACATTCATAGGCCAAAATAGCAATAGACAACTCATTTACTTTCTGTTTATTTAAGTGAACAACAATGGTCAGGAGCACAATTCCTAAACTCACCTATTAATATCTGTTCTCAGAGTTTCAAAATTCACCCAGTACATCCACTTGGTGGAATGAGTCCTGTTAGTTTAGTTGGTTTGGAAAGCTGTTGTTGAAGATGGGTCCCGTTGACAACAACAAGAGAGCAGACCGGAAAAAATGGCTGGAGAGTCAGACATGAAGGAGAAGAACATTTGGCAAAGGGTGAGTGGAGTGAAGCTGTATATATATACTGGCTTGATTGGAGATGGTGAGCAGCAGAAGGCAAAAAGTAGTAAAGCTGACTAGGAGTATGGCTGAGCACCAGAGCAGGAGAAGGGCAGAGCAGATTTTGACAGAACATGATAAAAAAGCTACAGGAGAACAAAGAAAGCACAGGTTCAAACTAAGATATGCAGAATAGCATCTCTAAAGTCAGAACATTTCCAGCCTTAAATCATATTAGCTGCAGAACTCTACACCACATGCCAGTTCTATCCAATAAAAACAGGAAACCGAGTCTACAATTCACACAGACTCAGCAAAACATAACAAAAACTAACGATCAGTTTGGGATGTGGTGGAACGGGAGATTCTCAACATGGATGCTGCAGCAACTATGTGATGCTTCATGTTCACAGGAAGGAACATCTCTCAGGAACCAAGATACCCTGTTTTTCATCTTACACAGTTATGTTTCTTATCACACTGAATGATGTGAAATAATGCTTGCTTTACATTATGAGTTGATAATGTGTATCAACTGAAAGCAAAGGAAACTTCTGGTGTATGTTGGACCATTTTAAATGTTCAAAGCGTGACAGGAAGCAAAAGTGAAAATGAATGGTGTTTTTCTGCATTAATAATTCCATGTTTTACTGTTTTTTTCATGCTTCTTGATTTTTATTCCAAGTTGTCTTAACTTGAACCATTTTTGATGAGAAGGGCAGAATGTAAGTGATGCTGTAATGTGATGCTGTGAGACGGAAGATTCAAACAGGGTGAGCTCAAATGTTTGGATTGATTTATTTGTTTAATTGCATATTTGTATTACTGTCACAGGCATATTCTTAAAAAAAAGAAATTCTGGAGCACAGCGAGGAAGATTTGGCCAGCCTGACGGATGACTTAGATAAGTGTTACAACAGAATAGTCATGGGGAAGCCACACCAAACATCAACCCCCTCCACCTCATATAAGGCTAAGAAGCTGCACTCCAGCGACTCACCTGGAACTATTTTAACACCTGGAGAGGCTCAATAGATCTTCTTAAAGTTCGTATCTCCATCAATAAGAAACAATCAGCCTAGACACCCGTTTTGAATTTATTGAAAATCCCCCTTAAAGAATTCCAGGAAATTCGCAAGAGTTTAGCCATCAACAGGTTGGAGCGCTTGCAACAGAGAACAAAAAGATAAAAATCTGCTGTGTTAAATCACATACAAGGTCATTTAATTCACAGACTTATGATGCATATCCATCTAGTATGCAACCACACTCACACAAATAAGCAATAAGACGCACAGCGACACACTTCAGAAACATGTATGTAGGACTCATCTCTGGTGTCGGACCATGAACACACTGAGGTTTGTAACATGGAATGTTACATGGAATGTTACCCCCCTTATCTATCACATCTCCTGCACATTGTCACTCCGTCCCGCTCCCTCAAGTCATCGTCCTCCATCCACCTCACTGTTCCCTCAGCGTCTCAGCAACATGGGGAGGATTCAGCTGCTCCGCCACACATCTCTGGAATTCACTCCCACCTGATATCCGTAATATTGATTGTTTACACCTGTTCAAATCACACCTCAAAACTCACCTGTTCAAGAAGGCTTATTCTCTGTAACCACTCTGTCCCACAGTTTTTGTTGTATTGTACTTTATTGTATATAATTGTGTTTTATTGCTTTGTGTAGTTTTATTGTCGGTTTTTAATGTACACTGTCCTTGAGTGTTTTGAAAGGTGCTTTTAAATTATAATTATTATTATTATAAAACAGAAATGATATACATAAATACACAAACACACACATTCCCTGCAATAAAAAACCTTGGATAAAATGTTTTTATTGAAATCATTTCATTGCATAACATGTGTAAAATAAAAATCAGCTGTAAAACAAAGCACTTTTTACTCATATTTGAACTTTTTTGTATTGTTCAAATGTGTTTTTTTAAGCCAGTTACTTATGGGTAAGGTAACAGTTATCATACAAGATAATATCTTTTATCAAACATAAAAAAAAGCTGAAATAAAATATTTCATATAAAAGTAACATTATAAAATAGGTTTTATTTTAGAAATTTTACTGTACTTTTCCCCGTTATTTTACACTTTCTTTCAGGCACACCTCCTGTCTGGATATTTTATTTAATTTAATTGTTTCTCACAGTGCACTGCCATCTATGTAAATTTAGTTGTGATAAAAAGGCTGTGTCTTCTAAAGCAGGCTCCTGAAATGTAAAAGTGAAAATAGCCAGTCTCATTATAAACGCTGGCTCTTGTCAGTCACACGACTGATGGACAGACTGCATTACCATAACATCTGTTCATCTTGATTGTTCTGCTGTGTGATGACACATTTTATACAAAGCTGCAGTGTTTGAGTCTACCAGGAGGCCTCATTGAACAGGAGCTTCACTTTCCCACAGCTGATTACACAATATGGAAAATCTGTGTATGGCTGTGTTCACATTCACATTGAAGTTTTGGAAAAAGGGGAAGATTAAAAATTGGCTGATATTATTATGAATAGAAGAATTACAATGTGAGCCAGGCAGCTGTAATTAGAGGGTAACACAGCAGTGTTTTTGGATGCAGTTCCTTCTTTCTGGGATTTTTACATGACTGTTTATGATTTATGCTCTATGGAAGCTTGATTTCTCGCATTAATGTTTATGTTTGTGTGTAGGCTCTCCTCCAGAGCAGGGATTAGCTAAACAGCATCTGGATGCTCACTAATTGGCTTTCCTCTCCACACAACCATGACAAAATAGCACACCTCACCTCCTTGTGTCTGTGTGTGTGTGCATATCTTAAATGTGTGTGTCTCGTATTAAGTGCAGCTTGTGCTGCTAATTGGGGATAACCATGGTAACATGGTAAGTCATGTTCATGGAAAAAAAGGACACTTATTGCAGTTAAATAGCACAAAATTGTTAGAAATGTCTAAAAGGTCAGTTGTGGTGGTTGATGCTGTTATTGGCACCTCGCCTGTGTTTTCTTGTGTCATTTCCCCTGGCTATGCTACTGCTATTGTCTTTCAGTAATAGCACTGCCACTTAACAATATAATGGGCCTCCTGCCACCATTATTACTCACTAGTTGCTGCCATAAAGCTCCATTAGCATGGCAGACTCCCAATAAGTCCAAGAAACAACCAAACAGAAAGATGTACTGAATAATTTGCATCAGAAGTGACTAACACAGAGATATAAGGAGCAGTGAACGCTGGAGGGGTTTCAGCTGCGTGTGGATAAACATTATATGTTCCTCTAATGGTGAGATTAGATTATTTAACAGCGAGATCATTATCTTTGGTTTGCAGGTGCAGATGTTTATGTAAAATTGAGATTTAGAGCTTATTGCTGAACTAGTCTACCGAACATGTTGAGCTGTAGAGGTTGAGGTTAAATGTGGTCCTGCTCCCTGTGTTGGAAATATTACAAGTTATTTTAGCACAATAATACAGTATATGCTTCAAATGTATTTTTTCTTCATTAAAACAGACTGAGGTCATTGTATTTGGACCTAAAAAACATAGGACAAAATTGTCTAGCTTTGTAGTTAATCTGGACGCATTATTGTGGCGTCTGCACGGTAACTATCTGATCTGCTTTTAATGGCTTTTATTTCATTTATTATTTTATTGTGATTTTTGCTGTTTTTATTCTTCTTTACATCTGTAATGCTTTTATTGTTTCAATATAAAGCACTTTGAATTGTCCTGTACATGAAAGGTGCTGTACAAATAAACCTGCCTTGCCTTCCAGTACTACAGTGAGGAACCTTGGAGTTATTCTTGACCAGTATTTATCTTTTAGCTCCCATTTAAATTAAGTTTCTAACTGCTTTCTTCCACTTGCATAATAATGTAAAAATTAGAGACATCCTGTCTCAGAGGGACATCCTGTCTCAGAGTGATGCAGAAAAGTTAGTCCATGCATTTGTTACTTCAAGACTATTGTAATTCTTTATTTATGGGCTGTCCTAAATATGCCCTGAAAAGTCTTCAGCTGATCCAAAATGCTGCAGCGAGGGTTCTGATGAGAACTAGCAGAAGAGATCATATTTCTCCAGTTTTAGCTTC
>JBAMHV010000007.1:652642-662975 GCA_037177535.1 Pseudomugil gertrudae | reverse complement strand
TGTGTATATATATATATATATATATATATATATATATACACACATATATAAGAAAAGAAATGGATGTCGTTATGCAGAACTGATGTTAGTTTCCGGCACCCTATGCATCATCACCAGGATGGAAATGGAATTGTTTTCTGTTGAAATGTACATTATCGTACAGTTTATAAAATGTACTACTCTCTTCGAAATTGTAGAGTGATGGCATTCTTGGAGCACAACCACATAAATGAAGACGAGCAGAACGGTTTGCACAAGGCAACAGCCTGTGTGGATCAAACACAAACACATGCACACACACACACACCCACACACAAACAGTTTGTACTGTAATTAAATATACCAACCTTTACATGTTTTGTTGAAGGCTCTTGATTCTGTTATTAGACCAGCTTGCAGACTTCTCAAATTCATGAATTAATGCAAAGTTTTACTCTGCCGTTCAGTCTGTCCATAAAGCACCTGTAACGTATATTAAGGAGTGTCAAACTCCAGTCCTTCAACAGGTTTTTGTTGTGTCCGTGCTCAAACACAGCTGACTGAAATTAATAAATAGGTTGGCAAAAAGCTGTTGGATCTATTTAATTTGCATCAGGTTAGTGCAGGGATACCAGCCTGGAGTTTGACACATGTAGGTATTTTTTATTAACACTATCAGGAATGAGACAAGGTATAATTTATACTGCTTTGATTTATGATTTAGTGAAGGAATAAAGCTGCTGGGGTGAGGTTAACATGTGGGGGAAGTGAAACTGAGCACTCTTCTTTATGACAAAATTTTAATAGCAGAAATAAAAACAATCTGCAAAACACATTAAGATTTGCTGATTCCTCATGCAGGGCTGCACGGTGGCGCGGCTGGTTAGCACTGTGGCCTCACAGCAAGAAAGTTGCCGGTTCGATTCCTGTGAGCGGGGCTCCAACCGGGATCCTTTCTGTGTGGAGTTTGCATGTTCTCCCCGTGTTAGCGTGGATTCTCTCCGGGTATTCCGGCTTCCTCCCACAGTCCAAAGACATGCACCTTGGGGATAGGCTGATTGGAGACTCTAAATTGTCCATAGGAGTGAGTGTGTGTGTGCATGGTTGTCTGTCTGTCTATGTTGGCCCTGGATGGACTGGCGACCTGTCCAGGGTGTACCCCACCTCTCGCCCGTTGACAGCTGGGATTGGATCCAGCCTTCCCCCGCGACCCCGCTCTGGGATTAAGTGGTAGAAAATGGATGGATGATTCCTCGTGCAATCCAAAAAAGAGAGTTTATGGAGTTTAGAAAAGCTTGTAATGGACCAAAGCTCGCAAAGCACATACACCGGCTGGTTTGGGCCAGGTCGGGACACTACACAGGGCTCTGGGACCCAAAAGGGTGCCAGCTTCCCCCTGGCCCTCCTCCTAAAGTTTTTACAAAGGATCCATTCTCCAGGCACTAAAGGGACAGCCCGCGCCCTGGCCCACCCCTGATGACAAACCACATGTTGTAAAACCTGGTCATAGGCAGCTGTTAACCTCTGATGATGATGCTGAACCCATTGACAGGCACCCAGGTCACTCCCAACGCCATATCAATTGGTAGTCATGAGTGCCTGTCAAACAAGACATAATGTGGGTTATATGTGACCGCTTATGTAAGTCGCTTTGGATAAAAGCGTCTGCCAAATGACTGTATACTGTATAGTATAGTTAAAAGGTTATTGTTGGTTTAATGTTTACAATCGCATCCCCTTTTTAACAGGCGAGCTGGGAGTTTGTAACAATGACCTCTGACTCAATGGCTCCTCCACGATCTTTCAATATCTGTTCTGGGCACCCAAATACCTGAAAGACATGCTTCCAGAGGGCCTTCACTGTTGTTGCGGCTGACTGGTCCCTTGTTGGGACTGCTACTGCATATCGAGAGAACAGATTGGTCATAACCAGTATGTATGGGTGAGGATCCCCAACTGTCCCAAGAGAAAGGAAATCAAGAGCCAAGATCTCAAATGGGTAGTGACTCACCACTGGCTGCAACGGTGCATGAACCTCTGGGCCAACTCTCCCCAAGATGCATTGCCGACACTGACCAGTCCAATGCAGGGGTCAAATCAGGCAAAACCAACTGTGGGGAACATTTACCTTGCACTTTCCCCCGCTTCAAACATACGAGGTCTGGGTCAGCCTCCTGTGACTTCTTCCAGCTCCCACCGAGTCCTTCCTACCCTGAAGCCTCCACACTTGCTGCTCCTTCACAGCTTAGCTTCCCAGCTGGCCCCACACAAACCCTTAACCTGATTGCTCTTGACCACCCCAGGTAACCTAGAGAGGGCATCAGCATTCTGGTTTGCAAAGCCAGGTCTGTGACTCAGCTTTAATGTGTAGTTTGTGAGTTGGGCCATCCACCTCTGCTCTGTTGCCCCTAAACTAGCCATCTGCAAATGGGTCAAGGGTTGATTGTCGTATACACTAGCTGCTATGCTGCAAAGTTGTGAAACAAACTGCCGGTGGAGATTAAACTTTCACCAACTGTAGAAACATTTAAATCTAAGTTGAAAACATTTCTATTTTCATGCGCCTATCAATGATATCTGCACGGTAAATTTATCTAATCTGCTTTTAATTACTTTTATTTAATTTATGATTTTATTGGGATTTCTGCTGTTTTGATGCTTTTCTGTTTCAATGTAAAGCACTTTGAGTTGTCCTGTACATGAAAGGTGCTGTATAAATAAACTTGCCTTGCCTTGCCTTATACCTATGTATGTGTGGGCGCTCCAGGTACTCCGGGTTTCTCCTACCATCCAAAGACATGCACATTAGGTTAACTGATCACCCTAAATTTCCCCTAGGGGTGAATGTGAGTGAATGGTTGTTTGTCTCTGGGTCTGTCTTTCTGTGTTGGCCTTGCCAGGAGGTACCCTGCCTCTTGCCTACTAATTGCTGGGATAAGCTCCAGCTTCCCCGAGACCAAGAAATGGACTAATGGTTAGGACAATGAATGAATTTCTAACCTTCACCATTACACCACTGACCAAATATGAGCTCAGGACGAGCTCAGGATCATCTCAGCCACCCCCAGCTTTGATGTGAGGAGTCAGAACCAAAGGACTCACACTGACAGCTGTTTGGGGTATATTTGGAAACTAGGTGGTGTGATGAATGCAGAAATGCTAAGAGGCATGAACCACAGCCAAAACCATTTCCATTTCTGGCAGCTGAATTGGAATTGGTGACTCAATCAGTCTTGTCTCATTTTACAGGCACACAGTAGCAGGCAAAGGTACTGGCAGGATGCATTTGGTGGATAGTAAGTAAATAACATCTCCATGTAAAAGCCAAACACTACTGTCATATTATTATCCAGGAGTAACTGATTAGATAAAACTTTGTACACCAGGTCTAAAGATTAAAAATGGTATAAAACAGGTTCGAAGGCTCAATTTAGCAGCTTTTTATCTTAGATGTAATGACTTGCATTGCAGAACCAATAAAATGGGGTGTTAATAAAAATGCTGGACCATTTTTGTCACTCTGCATTGAATTATGCAGTAATTAATTTTCTTCAGCTTAATCCAATTCAAGGTCGGGAGATGCTGCAGCCTATCCCACCTGCAGCCAAGAGGCCGGTACACCCTGGAAAGGTCACCAATCCTTAACTGGGCCACAGCACCAGATATTATCAGGTGATCTCTCTGAGGACTGAGCAGACCCAGCCTGTTTGGCTTCTTGGATGAGCTGTTCTCACAGTGGTGTTATGCTTGTAGTGCTTATTTGGTGTTTGCATCAGCCATGTTATGCTAAAATCAGTTCAATCAAATATAACTACCACCTTAGTTAAGAGGAGAAAAATAAACCAATGACTTATTTAATTTAGACTTCTATTATTTTGAATAAAAAAAACATATAACCATACTCACTAGTGGTGTTTCTCTTTTATATGTATGTGCTTTAAAGTGCTCCTGATGATTGTTTGTTTTGTTTTTTTTATCAAGGTTGGATGAGCCAATAAAAGAAAAAATGTCAACAATGTGATAACAGGCAATTATGAGATCACACATGTGGTGATGAAACCTATTTTCAAAGTCCTTTTTCAGAACCAATAACCAACCTGTTCTAAACTTTAAACTGTTTGGTCTCAATTAAGAAAGGCCATGCCTGCAGGAAACACAGCAACTCTAATTACTTGGGTAAAATGTTGCTATGTCATAAGGAGAAAATCCAGAAATGATTGCTTAACCTGTAACTTAAACAGAGTTGATTTCATTCGTCATCAGCTGCGACTGAGTTTAATCCCCTCTAGTTTTAATAAGGATAGAAAACAAATATATTCCTCATTCATAGTTTATGTATCATCAGTGTTCAAGATTTAAAAGAACTCAGACTAAACTTCGGGTGTTATTGCCTTCAGACAGAGGCTGCGAATCTGAAATACCGTAATCAATATAATGCTTTAACTTGTTGTTTTGTAGAAAATTATATTGATAGACCGTAACTGTATACTCATACTCTCAGAAAAGCTCGAAAAGAAGTCATTTTTATCTTGAATAGACTGGTACCTCTCGGATTAGTAGAAAACTCAAAGCAATAAACAACACACAATCTGAAAGCGTTTTGGGGGCAAGAAATACACTGAATTTCTCAATGCTCCTGTCTCCCACATCTAATAAATTAAGGAATAAGGGGGGTTAGGGAAGCCATATCACAAAGTGCATTAGATTTGATTATTGTCTTCGCTTCAGATGCTGCATTATTGCTGTGAAATCCCCAGAGTGGGACTCTCTCCACCAGAGATGGAACTCAGGAAACTAAATGCAGCCATGAGGAAGCCTTGGGAGCAGATGAGGGCAAAGTGAAGGTAGATGGGGAAGATACAAGAGGCTAGGAGGAGTTCAGCTTTAATAAGAGAGACTAGTTTTGTAAAGATTGAGGGACTGAAATAGAGTTGGTTGAAAAAATCAGTAAAAATGAGTAGAAAATGTTATAATATATATTAACCCAGATTGTTTCAAAGTCAAAAGGGAAATAAAGCAACCCAGATATTGCTCACTTGCAGGAGCAGATCATCAGTGAGTTGATAAAACAGCACAGTCTGAATCTCAATCGATCATAATATGATGCCTAGGAGTAGCAGCCTATTAGTCGTCTTAGTAAGGGAAGTCAGTGAGGCTGCTGGACCGAAGCTGCAGACTGAGGAGGCTTTCACAGAGTCTGATGTCTGATGAGAAGCTGGAAGTCTCTTTAACACTATCACCATTGATTTAGTCAGCTATGCTTCCATCATACCCGTAAGCAGTGCCATTCTAATACGTATACAGTAAGCATTATCAATATCATGTCACTTCCAGAAAGCTGAGCAGGTGTGGAAAGCATCCTCCAAGAATCCTTCAAACACATTATGACAAAGAGATAAAAGGTCCTGTTTGATTTCAGACTTTACCATTTAGCCTAGAGATTTTTTTTCTTATCATAGATCTGGTGATAAGTTTAGCCCCCCAACACACACGCGCTCACACACACATGTTAAATCTTTGTTGTACAGTATGTTGTAAAGTGATCTCCAGGCATTATTATCCCATGTACAGTACAGGCAGCAAACATGTTTGTTGTTACTGCTGAATCCATGTTTTTTTTTTTTATCATTAATAAGATCATCTTTAGAGATGTCTGAGATTACTGGCTTACTGATGGTGTATTTTAGGTTAAAAATCAGTTAGTAAATGATTGTATTCTGTTTTTATTTACATTTTGAACAACATTCAAACTTCATTCGAATTGGAGTTTGTGCTTTCTGTAGAGAATTTGACATGAAATGTTCTCTCTGCTGGACTCTGTATATGTATAGTGATGTTTCGGAATAAAAAGCAAAACAGGCTGACGTTTCAAAACTTCAAGCTTGTCACTTTGTTACCGGCAAGCAGGGAGTACCTAGTTTGCATGCAGCATAACACCAGCGAAGAAAATGCAGCTGTCCTCTGCAAGCTCAAGTCATGCAAGTCAGATGAAGTGGGACTCGAATATGGCCACCAGCGTTGCATCACACAACAGAGCTGTGCTCTCAGAACGTAGCCTTATCAGGACAAGAGAAATCAACACTGAGTCACACATAAACACTCGTGTCACAGCTGACACTCACACAGCTGCTGAGACTCAGTGCTGCTCGTGTCTGTCTTTAAAATATTTCTTATTAGCTACTAAAATGTCTGGTTTCATTATTTAATGGTAAATAAGTGCTTGCAAATGTTAAATAGTGAAATATAAAAACATATGGTTTTAAAACTTAGCAGTTCCTAAATGGAAAAAAGCTTTGATAAAACCTTTCAGATCTGAAAATGTAGATAAATGTAATTATTTTTTTAGATCTGGAGGACTGGTCGGTGATGTGAAAATAGATATCACCAGCACTGAGATCATTAGCACTGAGCATGTCTGGAAACTGAAAAAATTGATTCAAGACACACTCCTTTTGATGCTGCGATGTCTAGTTGGACAACACCTGGACAAACTCACTGAAAACATGTCCAGAATAATCATTTTCTGTCATTTATTAAATAGTTTTAACTAGGAATAGGCGAGTATGGATTTTGTTGGCTGCATTTGCTCTTCCAGTACAAGCTTCCATGACAGCTTTTGTGTGTCATCGGAAAAGTTTGATTTCCCGTTACTGGCATTTCAGTTATTTTTTTGGGAAGCTTGTTATAAATTTTGGATAAAGGTTTAAAGAACCAGGCTCCAGCCCCCCCGCGACCCCGTTCAGGGACAAAGCGGTAGAAAATGGATGGATGGATGGGTTTAGAGAATCCAAACGGTAAAAAACACAGCACAACCATGTTTTCCTTTGCTTTGCCATGTGACTGAAGATGCCTTACATTGTGATATGCACAATCACTGCAAAATGTTGAGAGGACAGAGCTTCAGACATAGCTGGATTCCTTTTCATGATTAATCAGAGCAGTATAATGTCTAAAGGGTGGGAGGGAGGCTGGTCTGAATGGTAGAGGCCTGGATGGAACTGGTGGAAGACTTACAGGAAACAAAGAAAGGTGTAGGGTATGTGGGGATTTAGCATGTTGGATATCCTCTTCTTTTGACATCTGTAAACATCTGGTAGGTGAGGAGACCAGTTGCTGGAGTTTGAGGAGAGGGATGTTGACCCATTCTGGTCTGATACAGGATTGTTGCCGCTCTGCAGTCCTGTGAGGCCATGCTGCTGTGATGGATGCAAGATGTGGTTCAGCATCGTCTTTCTGAATCTGTAAGGTCTTCCCTGAAAGAGACGTTCTCTGGATGGAGCAGATGTTGCTCTGAAGCCTCCATGTACTTTCCAGCATTGATGGAGCTTCACAGATGTGAAAGGTGCTGATGTCATACACTGATCCACCCCCATCCCATCAGAGATGCAGCTTTGCTTCTGTCCACTGAGAACAAGAGGATGCTCCATCTCCTCTTTAACAGGACACACCGTCCCTGTTGTCCAGAAACTATTACCAATGTTATGGCTGGTCACCTTGTGATGGATGTAGGGAAATTAAGATATCTACACGTAATACAAATTGGTATGTCTGCAATAACTGGCTGTAACCTCTCTGCAAAGGAAAGAGGAGGAAAGTAACAGGTGGATCCTAGTTATAGTATGACATTGTAGCGGGTCTCATGACAATGTGTAATCACTAGTAAGTAAGTCTCGATGTACCATGTAAGGTGTCTGTTGAAGTTTTACCGGGGGGTATCAGTAATAGAATAACTCATTGGATGGGAGGGCCTATATAGATGGGAGGTTCACGTTGCACGGGGCCTTTCCACCCCCATGAGCCATGGCTCTGTCTGTCTGGATGTTGTTCCAATAAACCTTTCTGCTGCCATGTCACTGCGACCAGGTCTGCAAGATCTTTCCCACAACATGGACAGGCAGCCATCACTGGATGTTCATCACTGGATCTAGGTACACCCACCTACCTCTTACCTACTGATCGCTGAGATAGGCTCCAGCTTCCCTTCAACCCTGAATTGGATGAAGCAGTATAGAGAATGAATGAATGACACTTTGCTTCAGACCATTGAAATGAGTTTTGGTCCAGATAGCAGTGTTCTGCATCCTGTTCACATACGGCTTCTTCTTTGCATGATGGAGCTTTAACCTGCATCTGTGTGGACTTCAGGGTGAACTGTGTTCACAGGCAGAGATTTCTGAAGGTTTTCCTGAGTCCATGCACTGATTTAGAGTCGACCATCATGTTTGCTTTTACCAGCTTATCCCTTGCTTATCCCATGTGCTCAGAGCTTTAACCGGTCTGTTGATAGTGTTGTGCACCATATATATCGTGATGTTGTCCTTACTTTACTTTGACTTTGACAATCTTTTGAAGCAGTTTGTCTCAGATTAGTTGACCTCTGTCCATCTCAGAGACACTGACTCTGAATTGCTCCTTTTAAACAGTCATTTTACTGACCTGCTGCCATTTAAGCTAAATAATGGCTAAATGCTTCTCTACTTGTTTTTGTACCATTTATTGATAGTTTTTCCAGCCTTTTGTTGCTCCTCTTCCAACTTTTAACAGACACGTTGCTGCCGTCCGATTCCTAATCAGCTCATGGTTTCATGTCTCTGTTAACATCTGATATGATGTTTATCTTCTACCAGAAATAAAACATAGCATTATGAGATTGGTAAACAATTGAGTAATGTTTTTACATTTTACACATTGTCTCATCCTCTTTTGCATTGCAACGCTGATATTAGAGTTGGGAACAATATGGTTAATTTTCCATGACATGCATCTTAATTTGAGGTAGTGAGAATTATCATTAATTTAATAGAGAGAAGCAAACGTGCTTTTCCAGATGGAAACCAAAGCAGAGGTGTTGTTTCCAGATGATTTACAGAATTAATTCCAACATTACAGCCGATCAATATCCTGTTTGTAGCTCAGCCAGACCTCATTATCCCAGGCAGACTCAGAACAACATTAATGTTCCTGATTATAAAAGGTTATTTTAAGATAATTAGGAATAAATGATTAAATGAAATAAGAAATCAACCTGATATGATCATATGAAAACCAAATGACTCAAACTCACTGGGATGAAGGCTGGAACTATAACAGATCACCTGATCATGTCGTGCATGGCTGCATCAGCAAGTGTGTGTCTAAAACCACTAACTGGTGTGTTTGGACTAAATTAAACACTTATTTCTAGCTCAAAACAGATTAAAGAAAAACACAGAATGGAGTGTGATACAAATACACACACACACACAGACAAACAGAGGAGAATAAAATGATTCAAAATAGAATTATTTCTGGTCCAGTACGCTAAGTAAAAATCAATTGGCCATTATAGAAATAGGATACAGAAAGGAATTAAAACTTAATGAGGTTTTCCTGCTAGAGTCCACCCACTTCTCATGTCTGCTTCAGGCAGCGTTGTGTGTCTCTGTGTTGCTGTGCGTCTCTGTGAGTCGCTGTGTGTCTCTGTATGTTGTTGTGTGTCTCTGTGTGTTGTTGTGTGTCTCTGTGTGTTGTTGTGTCTCTGTGTGTCTCTGTGTTGCTGTGTGTCTCTGTGTTGCTGTGTGTCTCTGTGTTGCTGTGTTTCTCTGTGTTGCTGTGTGTCTCTGTGTGTCTCTGTGTTGCTGTGTGTTGCTGTGTGTCGCTGTGTGTCTCTGTACGTTGCTGCGTGTTGCTGTGTGTCTCTGTGTTGCTGTGTGTTGCTGTGTGTCTCTGTGTTGCTGTGTTTCGCTGTGCGTCTCTGTGTTGCTGTGCGACTCTGTGTGTTGCTGTGCGTCTCTGTACGTTGCTGCGTGTTGCTGTGTGTCTCTGTGTTGCTGTGTGTCTCTGTGTGTTGCTGTGTGTCTCTGTGTTGCTGTGTGTCGCTGTGTTGCTGTGCGACTCTGTGTGTTGCTGTGCGTCTCTGTACGTTGCTGCGTGTTGCTGTGTTGCTGTGTGTTGCTGTGTGTATCTGTGTTGCTGTGTGTTGCTGTGTGTATCTGTGTTGCTGTGTGTCGCTGTGCGTCTCTGTGCGTCGCTGTGTGTCTCTGTATGTTGCTGCGTGTTGCTGTGTGTCTCTGTGTTGCTGTGTGTCGCTGTGTGTTGCTGTGTGTCGCTGTGTGTCTCTGTATGTTGCTGTGTGTCTCTGTGTGTTGCTGTGTCGCTGTGTGTCTCTGTGTTGCTGCGCATCAGTGTGTGTCGCTGTTTCGCTGTGTGTCTCTGTATGTTGCTGCGTGTTGGTGTGTGTCTCTGTGTGTTGCTGTGTGTTGATGTGTGTCTCTGTATGTTGCTGCGTGTTGGTGTGAGTCTCTGTATGTTGCTGCGTGTTGGTGTGTGTCTCTGTGTTGCTGTGTGTTGCTGTGTGTCGCTGTGTGTCTCTGTA
>JBAMHV010000007.1:626733-638341 GCA_037177535.1 Pseudomugil gertrudae | reverse complement strand
GCAGCAACTTCCAGCGGATTATAACGAAAAGCTGGCCATCTTTCACTCCTCCTGTCGCTCACTTTTAACATGCCGGTAAGTCACACTGTGGAGAAAAGAAGACCAGCACGGTAGCGATACGCAAAACAGGGCATGAAAAGACTTCTTTTACTGCTTGGCTGTTATGCTAATGGACAGAAACTGCTGCCTAAGGTGATTTTTAAGACAAAGACTGCCGGCACAAACAGAAGAAAGTAAACCTGACATGTTTGATGGAGATTTCGCGCAGCTGTTCAATACAGAAACAGAGAATGAGGACTTTGATGGGTTTGATTAATGACAATTACCGGTAAAAAATAAAATAAAAATGTGAAGCACAACCGAAATAAAGCACAACCAAACTCAGTTTTGCTCCTGCTCTTTTTTTTTTAAATACACACTTGTATGCTTGTGTGTGTGTTGTAAGTGTGGGCGTGGATTGTATATAAAACCCGCGCCTGATCAAAATACAGTAATGGCGCATAAGACTGCGTCTTTTGGTACGGTGCGCCTTGTGTATGTGTTAAATTCTCTAACTGCACGCATAAATGAGACTGCGTCTTTTGGTACGGTGCGCCTAGTGGTCGCGAAAATACAGTATTAGAATTCACAGAAGCAACCACATCTCCACATTGTCCATTAATTTCTGATTATACATACCTCGTTGGGCATTATTCCTTACATACGTAGTTTGATATAAAGTGTTGACTGCATAATCTGTTAGTTGCGCTGGATCCCAGTCCACTCAGCTCACAGCTGCAATCCATTTGTCTTGCTGCACGACATCAGGAATCTGTAGCCACTGGCTTCCTTTGGCCCTGCCTATCAGACTGCTACACGCGAATACATGAAATCACCATTTTGACCAGGTAGAATACCCCCACTACTACTGGCTGTCTGACATGGTGGAAAACAAAAGTCAGATGACTCAGTGACGTCAGCTGCACGTCCTCTATACCGTTTAATCCAATACTGGGTCACGGGTAGCCACAACTGGGAGCCTATTCTAGCGATCAATGGGCGAGAGGCGGGATACACCCTGGATCGGTCTATAGATCATCACACGTGACAAACATTTGATCATAATTATTTCAGCCTTACATTAGTTAGTGAGCATTAATATGAAACATAGCTCAAATGGGAAAACCAAGAAATTCCAGAAAAAAACTTTTTAATGGATACATTTTTTAAATTGATGTAAGGATCTGACATACAGCAACATTTCCTAAAGTATCTTATATGTTTGTCTTTTACTTTACCTGAAGACAGAGGCATACACTTATCACAACTCTCACAAACTGAAAGACATTTTGGTCCCAGCAAGTCATTTGATCTCCACACCGATGACCATGTCAATATATCTCTTAAAGCATTTGAGGAAGTGGATGAAGCTCAGAACACTCCTTCACCCTTCAAAATCCTGCCTTTACAAATCCATGGACCTTGATAAAACATGGACATCCACCATTCCTGTCTTTTATTTGTCTCTCTCCTATGTTGCATATTTTCTTTTTTAGTACAAGAAAAGTGAATCTATGCAATGTATGGGAGAGAAAATTAACTTGTAGCACAGATTTTAAAACTTGCTGAGATAATGCCAATCTGAGACCACCAGCAGGAATCATGTAACAGATGTTCAACTTGAATAGAAAATCCAAACATTTTATGATAAAATCTACAAAGAAACATGATTTTATCAGCAATTATTTGAAATTTAACATCCACTAAACTGAATAGACCACAGACCTTAAATATCACAAGAAAGATCATTGTAACCTTTCCTTATGAAGGAAATGGCTAAAATGTCAACTCTTTCATGGCAAATATTCTCCGTAAACCTTCGGGAAGAACATCTCTAGGTTGTTCTAAATGTTTTTCTTAAATACTTGTATATGTTGTGTTTCTTTCTTTAATGCCACACGCAACAGGAATGACCTTGTCAGGGGATTTAAAGTCTCATCTAATTGCTTTGTTTAACTAAACAGTGAAGCATGAGCAGAGCTGATGGTGAGTCCTCAGAGGAAAACCTGTTTAATATGCAACACGAAATGTAACTATCTGTAGCTCAAAGATAGAAGAAACAATTAGCTCTGAGTGTGGAGAAAAGCTGCACTCTATATATTATAATTCATGTTCCATGGATACTGAAATACATTTCAATTACAAGGAGAAAAGCTTTTCATTACTTCACAAACATCACCTGGAGAAAACTGCTGTGGAAGATGAGATCACGTCAACAGCAACATCCCATCAGGTGAAACTTTAGCTCAATGTATTAAATCTCATTGGATCTTCTGTAATTATGTTATCAGGACTCTGCTTGTTAATTTATTGTTATCGATATTACCTTCTCGTCTCATAGTGATAAGATCATGATCCCACAATGCTAATTTACCAGCTCAGAAACTGGAACGGAGTCTGAAACAACGTGTTTCTTTGACTAATCAACACCAAACTAGACTCAATGGCTCCATCCATCCATTTTCCATATCACGTTATCCAGTTCAGTTGTGGGGAGCTGGAGCCTATCCCAGCAATCATTGGGTGAGAGGCAGGGTACCTTGGACAGGTCGCCAGTCCATCATAGCTCAACAGTTGTTTAAGCATCTTGGTGATGTTACAGTACTGATGTGATGTGGAATTACATTCCAGGTTCCAGCCGCTCATAAAAGTAGGATCTTTGTTGATAGTTTCCGTGGTAGATGCTCATATGTTACTGTTCTGGTTGAACAATTCAATACCTAACTGCTGCTCATCTAGGTTTTACCTTGTCTATCAGGTGTTCTAGTAATATGCTTTTTACTTCCCAGTAATAAACCATAAAGCAATATTTACTGAATTTACAGCATTTGCTACTAAGGGCTCATGCCCAAATCACAAGTTAATGTTCTGGTACCAGATTTTGCAGAACAACTTCAGATCTGCTTTTCAGAATGAGCACAACATATTCTGGGCTGCTGTGGTGGAGCAGAAGTACTAACCACTGTGGAACTGGTCAGCCTTGAAAACAATATGGCTGTAAACTTCCAGACAACATTTAGTTTATCTGTAAGTACACATACAAATCCAGATTTTTACATTAGAGCTGAAAATAAACCACAACAATGCTCAAAGGCAACCTTTGTATCCACCTTACTTATGCGGACCAATCTAGGGCTACATGATCCAGTTTATGTGATCTGTAGGCTAGCAAGGCTGCTAGCTGGTTTTACAGTAGCTACAGCGTGAAAATGTGGAGAACACATCCTGTAACCAGGGTTACTTTTTAGAGGGAGATTGAATGAAGAGAAGATATATTTCTGACATTTTCTTAAATAGGAAGCACAAAGATCATACTAAGACAGACTCCAACCTGAAATCGGGAGTCTGACAGCTCCCCACATCCGCATCCAGTCCACCTTTACAGTAAACTGGACGGATTCCACTCCTACCACATCATGCTCCAAAACAACCAGTTTAGCTTCCTTTGGACCTCAATGATCTTGTTGCAATGTTTGCTGATCCAGATTGTTAATATAAAGATGTTTGTCATGTCTCCAAAGTGACCACAGTTATCACAGCAGTGGAGAGGAACAAAACATTTTTATTTATTGGTATAAGGTCTTACCTCATCTCTGGCTCCCTATGTGTGAAAATGTAGCTGTACCATGGCCATGGTGGTTCCACTGGCCAGTGAGTATCACAACCTTCTCACATTCCTGCTGTTTCTGGTTTAACATGTTTGGATTAAAAACATCTTCCCCATCTCCTTAAAACCATGTCATATTTCTACTCAACCACCCTGAGGTATCCAGAGCTTTAGATGTAGTTTCTTTCTTTTTTTTTACTTAATCATATATGCTACATTTACTTTTTCCCATCATCTATTCCCAGCATCATACATGATGACAAAGCTGCCCAAACGTTTGCTTGTCATGATGTATAACTCAGATTCCATGCAGTTAAAGCAGCTTGAGGCTATAATGGAAAGCTCTTTGGAAGATGTGCCGTGTATCTGAATGAATATGAGGAAAATATCGAGCTGGAAACAGACTTCGATGTGTGTGTGAATGCGTGTCTTCCTAGCATCTGTTGACAGAGATGCTACCCTCCATACCAATCACCTTCTTCATAATCACCTCATCAGTCACACTTCCTTAGTGTAAAACACACACGCACACATAAATGAGTGTGTGGATGCAGAAAACATACAATGAGAGATGAGGATAATGAACAAACGGATATGTCCATGAGTCATCTCCGTGCTTTGACAGCTTTTACATAACAGTCAGCCACTGCCAATACACCTGACTGGCACATTAGCTGGTTTATCAACACTGCAGGGCTTAATACCCAAAGCAATAATATGTTACACATCTTGAATGAGTCTGGCTTCCTTTGTCAGAGTAATGTATGTATGTAGCTGTACCAATGTAACGAGTATGAGTATGAGTAATTTTAGCAAACTACATTTCTTTTACCTCATATTTCTAAGCAGATTATTACCTCTCTGCGAGCAAAACAGGCTGTAGTGACAATATCTCAATCCCAAAAATGAGCTATTGTCCATTAAAACAGTGTATTAAATCTAATTTCCATTTATAGAAAACCTTTTCCAGTCTGTCGGACTGCAACAAATGACATGTTTTCACAAATAACACTGCAACAACACCATTTGCCTTTGGGGATAAATTAAAAATGTCTTTATTCCACACTAAAAAGCAGCATATATGGCTACAAACATGTCGAGTGTCACAAACTAAAGATGAAGTTTTGAAATCCTGACAAAGAGCTGCTAATAAAACTTAAATGAAAGAAAAACCAAAGGTATAGAGCTAAATTCAGACGAAACATGCTGGTGAAATATTTATATATCTATATAATTAATATATTTATAGGGTATCAATATTATATATTTATATAGTATCAATATAATTCATAAAGAATTATTCTGGATAAAAAAGAACAGTGCTCAGGCATCATAACTACTACTGCTGTTTGTACTATGTGGGGAGGACGACTGGTCCAAGATGGCGGCCGCATTTCCTGCGCCCCAGCAGCCAATGCGGCTCTAGTCTTTATTAATGTCTGTGCAGGAGACGTCTCCTCTGCACTTCTTCCAAAAAAAAATTTTGTCCTGTTTTTTACTGTCCAAAAACAATATTTTGCTACAGAAAATGGAGACCAAGCCCGTTTCACTGAGTTTCATTGGTTCTGCTGTTTCTTATATGATTGACTGTCCCCACTGTCCCTCCACCTTACCTGCTCAGTTTAATATGGAAGTCACGTCATTTTTAGAGCTGCTGAAAGTTCCAAACTGTCAATGTTCCCAACACAGATAGTTCCACCATTGTCTGCAGTTTATTGTTTCGGAAGCATTTTCTTTGGGACGTTGCTGAAAGTGCAACATTTCTTGGCTTAGTGAGACAATAGCTGAATATTCAACAAGAAATTTAGTCAGATGTGGTATTTATTTAGTTAATTTTAGTTATTTAATTGTGTAACTAACAAGGTAGTGCTAATTTAATCTGCTTGGCTAACAGGAGCCAGACTCCAGTCTGCTGAATGTTAGAATTATCCTATTATAGTCATGGCTGTACTAGTACACAGTTTTTATTTCCTGCTTGTAAACTATATATTATTACCTACATATTTAGTTTTTCCCTCTGTGAGTCTGATAAAGTTAATTTAGTTGTAGTAAGATACAAAACCTCAAAAATAGCAGGATTTATGAGGACATATCCTGATCCTGCTGGATAAAAGTGGATACTATTATTTAAAGAAAAAATTTAAATATATAAAACATGTAATATATAGACAGGTTGTACTGGAAAACATTTGTTGCACTGGGAAGCTGGCAGACAAAAACTCATTATAATAAATTATTGTCAGTTAAAATATAGACTTACTGCACTTTGTAAGGACAACAGGAATCTGGTCTGCAGCAGAGCTTAAATCATCACAATTACAGCCCGATTTCAGGAAAAATTTGCCTAAAATACATACCTGTGTACGGTGTACATACCTGCACCAGCATTTCACGCATGTTCTTTTGGTATAGCTTTTTGCACACACTTCCATGTGTTTGCCTTCTTCCCCCGGCTCAACGTCATTGGCAAACTGAATCAACTGGCTGCTTCCAGAGCTGAATAAAAAACATACTCCGGGTCGTGTCATTGATGCAGCTCCGGTTAGGACTCACACATTTAGTGCAGTGATGTCCAAAACTTTATAAAACACTGCAGACCATCTTCTTGTGATCTAGAGTACCACAACACAAGAACCTCTGTGTGGATTTTACTTTAAATATAGTTTTCCTGTCTTACAATGTGTTTTTACATTTTTCTCATTAGGTTTTATTAATCAAAGAAAAGCTAAAATCATTTTAGTTTTTTTTTCACAGATCTCCAAGCTATGGGTCGTGCAGCCTGTCCAGGGACCACATTGTAAAAAGAGTTGCATTACAGTGTCACCATAATCTCTTTTCCAGATTAACAGATCTCCCATATCAGCCCTAAAGCAGCCCCCTTCATCAGAAAAGCTAGAAGATGAAGAAGATCTTTACCTGGTTTTTGCTTCTAAGATCTTAGTAAAGGGATAGCTTCAGAGTCCATCCATCCATCCATTTTCTTCCGCTCAATCCCAGAGCGGGGTCGCGAGGGGGGCTGGAGCCAATCCCAGCTCAACAGGCGAGAAGCTTCAGAGTCTAAACCAGATGAAAGCTACAGAGGGTGTCACCCCATGGCACTGATCTGCACACCTCCTACAGAAACTATCTAGTCCTCACCTTCATCATGTTCCTGTTATGATGAAGACAACCGCTTTCTAGTGCCTCAAAAAAGACAATAAATAAAAAACATACATTGTTACATCCAACATCATAAGTACCTCAGAAAGAATTTCATTGATTCATCTGCATTACACACCTTACTGCAGCTTCAGGTCTGCTTTGGTGTTGGAGATCAACCAACTCGTTCCAACCAGGAAGCACCATGTGGACCATGGTTTGCCTTTTTAATTAGATGAAGCTACAATCTATAATTACTAAAAGCTTTCTCTCCTTTCAAAGAGAAGACATGTTGTATTGGAAGCATAACTGAATTGTGTTAAACGTTAGGACGTTTGGGTTGCTGTGACTGCAGCTGACCATTAGATGTCACTGGTGTGGTCGGTCTGTCAGGGTTTGAAGCTTCAAATCTTTTTTGAAACCACTGGGGAAAAGTTTTAAATGCTTCACAAGGCTTCATCTCTAAAACGAACAGTGACAGACCCCAGCTCACCAGGGGGAATCATGTGGGTTGGAGCAGGGAAACAACAAAAGTTGCATCAATTTACAACTTTTTTTTAAAAAAATGTATGTGGTGTGGTCTTAAATGTGACAGATACAATGAGAGCTTTCTGATTCTTATGCAACATTTTATGTTTTGCTTTTACAGTGCATGTAATCTGTATTTGTTCAGTGAGGGTGCACATACAGCTGAGTGCTACATCCTAGCCTGACACCTACCTGATCATAGGGCTGACTTTTAAGCATATGCACAACCACTTTTCTCCTGCAGCTTTGCTGACAAAATTGAATTTCCATAAAATTTGAAAGGGAACATTTCCTCTAAGCACGGTGATATATTGAACCACTTATTGAGTTTGAAACTCTTTTTAAGATTGCTGAAAGGAAATGAATGTATGGTGACCATGAAAACAGGCATTAGCACAACTCAGAGACAAAGCGAGAAGCAGAGTAATGAGAAAAAAGGCATATTTTAATATAGCAGGATACTCCATGAAATTAAACCATTTTCCTTTTAAATACCATTACGATTTTGCCATCGAGATGACGATGTCATCATAACCTCAGCATATTCAATTTATGTCTAATAAATTTGAACAGTGGCAGAGGAATATATTAACAAGCCTTGAAACTGATAAATTCTGGTTAAATTGTTTGCTTTGCAGTGCTGTATTTGCTCAGTGGTTTGGCAGAGATGTCTCCATATCCTCTCTCTTGACTTGTTGGAGAGCTGACGGAGTAATAAGAATGTGAAAGTGCTTCCATCAGTAGAAGACGCTCTGTCTTCCTCATCTGTGTATCGGAAATGATGAGTGCAACAACTTTCTCATCCTCGCCCTGAGCCCTGCCGCCTACTCTCATCCTAAGCAACACCTCACACTTCCACTGAGCCTAATGAGCAAAAAGGAGATTAATGATGAACAATTATGAAGAGGTGAGTTGAGGTTGTGGAAGACTCCATGTCTGCTCTTTGACAATGAAAATAGATTGCCACTGGGCTTCTGTAAAAGCACTCCTTCACATTTCGCTTGTAGGAAGCTGGACTCATTAGACCACACTGCCAGCCAACATGCTGCATTGTAATGGAAATAAACCATATTTTTATCACATATAAACATGTAAAAGCAGACAAACAGCTCAGTGGGTGGATCCAACGCTTCAGAAAGCCTTGACGTATTTGGATGTGTCTTCGGCTACCTGCGGCTGATTGTTTGTGCCACAGAGAACTGTTGGCAACATATGAGGTGGAGCATGAAAGCCTGCATCCATTCAGACACAGCTGAGTGCCATAAATGAGTTCACAACAGCAGCTGTTCTCACGGGGGTACCGGCTAGAACAGTGCTTTAGACACATTTGTTTTGACTTTGAATGGCTGAGTGAAAAACAATCCCATCACCAGGGGGTGAGAGGAAAGTCGTTTAGAAGAATACTAATAATATGGGCGTGCGGGCATCTTTGTCTCTGAGGCTCTTTGGGGCCCGCTGAAGAATTTGCTAACCCACAGTGGATAGTGTTTGGGTTTAGAGGGTCTTGGATCCCGTGTGATACTTGTCCCTAGATGATTGTAGGACCTTCTTCATCGGTATTTTTTAATTGGTATGTTTACGAGAAGTATTTTTATTAGAATCAAGCTTTTTACCTGAACGCTTGTTTGCATGTAAACACGGCTACGGTGTTGTTGGGTAGATTTCATAGCGAAGGTTGCAGAAATGTTTAGAGTGATGATGTATTTCAACACAAGACACGTGGATACACTTCATCTTCCTCTTTGCTACGCTACAGCCAGTGTTCTGTTCCTTACAGAGCTTCTTCATTCTGTACATGCTCAGACATGCTTATACGAACAGAAGTCTTATATCTTTCACTATAAAACTCCTCTTAACATTTGTTAAGCATGATTCTGGAATAAACAAAGAAAAAGGAAGAAAAACTTAAAGCATCATTTATTTTCTAGTACAAACAGTGCACATGTAAAAGTGAACTGTTTTTTTAGTACTGACATCTTATAGGTGTCCTTAAAACTCCAACATCATTTAGGAAGATTAAAAACAAGTGTTTTGTATTGATAAAGCTACTTATAATCACAATGTATTGATTAATATGATCTGGTCTTAGGAATGCCCATAATAACATTTTCCTGTGAGTATGAAATCATAAGTTTATGATATTTTGTCTTTGATAGAAATGTTTTTTTTTTTGCTTTTTTTTTTTTTTTTTTACCTTTATTTTACCAGGTCAGTCCCATTGAGACGCAAAGATCTCTTTTCCAAGGGAAGCCTGGCCAAGATAGCAGCCTAAAACATTACATTTCATGTTGTTGTTGCTTTGGATAAAAGTGTCTGTCAAATGACTGTCGAATAAATTTATCAAGCTAACTCAGAGTTAACCAGCAAAAGGAGATAGACAGTGTTTGTGCTACACTGTGCCTTCTTGCCACAGATATTAAATACGTGTCAAATAAAGGCTACGCCTCCAAATTATGCTGATTTACTGTTCAACTTATTTACTGCCAGTTAGTGTTCTAGCAGAGAGCTCCATACTGCCAGCATTTTGGCTCATCTTTCAGGACCCACAGAATATTGTGTTGAAATTAAGACAACAGAAACACTGAAGCTACCAAAAGAATGTGTCTTTCATCAGGAAAAAACTAAACTAAAATTCTGCTTTTGACCAACTGAGAAAATGAACGAGGACCTTCAAGTGGAAAACTTTTATGCCAATATTTTTTTTTTACTTTATTATCAACTTTAACAGTTGTTTACCTCTTTAAAACAGCAAAACATTAAAAACAATTTTATGGCAAAATTATGAATTTACAATTGCCTATAACAACAAAAAGTCAAATAATCTTTCCACTCCCTTCATCCAGTCCTTCCTACTCTCCCTCCATTCCCTCTACACCCTTCTCCTTCCATCCCTCTCACAAACAAATCCTGTGTTCATGTGTTTGCTCCTCATAAAAATAATTTACTTGTGAGTGTAACACTCTTCTGTGTGCAAGGGAACCAAACAGGGTGTGTACTGCTGCTGAATCTACATGATAACCATTCATCCGGCGATGAGTCAGGTTTACTCTCTGATCCGGATCTATAAAGGCTGCTGGCGCACATTTCTGCTGGACTTCGGTCCGTTGTTCTGTCACTTAATCGATTGTGAGACTTTACATCAATGAATCACCGCAACACATTTTTGTTCTAATGTGAGCTGCCTTAATACATTTTGGTTGCGAAAGCTTCTCCATGTTTTCTCTCTCTTGCAAAATACTAAACCTTCATCTTCCTGCTACGCCACAGCTGTACCGCCATCAACCTTTAGCACTGCCATCTACTGAATCAGCTGATTATTGTACTAAATTACATAATTAATGCTTGATTTTCACTGAGGAGCTCCATCAAAGTGTCCCATAGCCCTCCCTTTAAAAACTCTAAGAGACATCTTTTGATGTCTTTGGTGATGGAAAAGCTTTGACTAATGGATTAACAGTAAATGTTCAGAGAGAACGTTTAGTTTGTATGTTCATTTTTAAAAAGCATCACATTTTCGGTTAATTTATGTGCAGTGGACTAGTGACCTGTCCAGGGTGTGCACCGTCTCTCACCTGCTAATTGCTGGGACAGGCCCCAGGCCCCAGCTTTCTGCAATCCTGAATTGGGCCAAGCAGTATAGAAGATGTTTGAAAAGTTAGCTGTTGCTCACTCTACATAAACAGATCTCCTTTAGTTGCTGGTGCTCTTACCACATGGTAGATCATACATTGTAATCTTGATAAATGAACTGTGCAAAAACTATGCTGTGTGTGTATATGATACTTGTTAAATATTATCTTTTGCAAGTTAAATGGGATGCATGTTATTGCAGCTTTATAATACCAGCACTTAGATGCAATGATGTTGCTGTGATGGGGTTTTTTGTTACACAATGGTTGTGTGGTGGTTTATTTACACCCAAACTGTGCTCCATGTGTAGAATTGTGCTCTGAGACCATATACATATCTACAAATTCCACAAGATTCTTAGATGCCAGCACTGCAACCCAAAAACACAACCTACTTCTCTCTCTGTTCATGCCAAAATGAGCTCCTTATAAATCTTTAGCCCCTCCCCTTGGACTCGTTAATTACATTTTTAACAATAACAAAAATTAACAGGATCCTTCTATGTTTTAACAAAAAAAAAATAACAAAAAAAATCCACAAATTATATGCATTAATCATCTTTCATCATAAGCACTGTGGCCTCACAGCGAGAAGGTTGCCGGTTCGATCCCCAGTGTGAGCGGGGCTCCAACCGGGATCCTTTCTGTGTGGAGTTTGCATGTTCTC
>JBAMHV010000007.1:482230-493960 GCA_037177535.1 Pseudomugil gertrudae | reverse complement strand
AATCAGAAACTTTCCGTAGAAATCCACTTACGCTGCTTTTTGTGCGTAAGCAAGCTTTATAAATGAGCACCCAGGAGAGGAAAAGATCAACCATACCTTCACCTGCACCCTCTGTATTTGTCACACCTTTCAGCCAATCACCAACCAGCAAACCAGAAAATAAAAGTCCACCTCATCATTCATTCTTGGAGAAACTGTTTGGAAACAGACTTTCTCCTAGGCTTGTGGATTTGCGGACATTCGAACTTTGTGACTTTGGCTTATGGTTATGGATGCTGAAACCGAAGCCTCATGAAACACTGAGCAGATGTGACACAGATGCCTGGAAATGACGCACTGTGTTAGAAACATTTGACACATCAAAAGAGCTCCATCTGCTGGCTGTGGACATCTGATCTGTTTTGTTTTGTATTTTTATGGATTTGGCCATCCCAGTTTATGTTTGTTAGGATTTTGTTATATTACTTTGTTAATTTGAGCAGCTTCTGTAAACCTCAACTCCGGTGGTCTAGAACCATGCGTGTGTGTGTGTACCGATACCCTTTCAGACATTAATAAGTTCAATTTCACCCTTTTCAACCGCGCAAATCTTATGTGGTTACGACAAAAAAAAAACCTTTGCCAAACAGGGTCGTAACAATGTTCAACCTGGATAAAATCTAAAGAACATCTCAGTGACTGTGATCATGCCGAGCGTACGGGGTGAAAAGTGCCCAGAGAAAGGTGATTATGCCAAGGTGACCCCCTCCCTCCAAAGGTCAGAGGCAGGCCAGGGCCACTTGAGACCAGAGCAACCAGCAGCCATGCCGAGCAAGGAAGGCTGTGAGCGGCGTGGGAGCGATGGATGACCGATGGTGAAGAAAGTGAACCTGGCATGTTTGATGCAGATTTAGCGCAGCTGTTCAATACAGAAACAGAGGATGAGGACTTTGATGGGTTTGATTGATTATGATACCGGTAAAAAAAAAAATGTGAATGAATCAATACCTAAATAAAGCACAACCAAACTCAGTGTTGCTCCTGCTCTTTTTAAATAGAATACACACTTATATGCTTGTGTGTGTGTTGTAAGTGTGGGCGTGGATTGTATATAAAACCTGCGCCTGATCAAAATACAGTAACGGCACGCATATCTGAGACTGCGCCTTTTGGTAGGGTGCGCCTTGTGGTCATGAAAATACGGTAGTCTTTGTGATCTTAAAGTCCTAATTTGCTGTGGGATCTCATTCCAGGCTTTAGTAAGCACATAAAAGTAGGGAAGGTGCTAACTATACGGCTGCTCTGAGTCTCCATAGCTGAGCCATTGTTGGAGAAACACTGATAACGGTTAATCGTTGAGCATGAAGGACGTGCAGTCACAGGTGTCTGGTTGTTGACATCGCCATTTTGGATGGCAAGTGTCCAGTGATAACCATTGAGTGCCTAGTATATACATAGATTAAAGCATGGATTAAGCCTAAACACACACACACAGCAAGTATCTGTGGATGATACCAAACAGAAACCTCTATCTCATTATGTCTCAGGTAAGTTTACGTCAAAACTTGGCAGAATTTTATTTAATGACCTATCACTAAGCGCTCAATATCCGTCTCTAGTATCAGCCAGAATGTGCCGTATTTATGTGAATCTGTAAAATGATGGGCTGTTCTTTTGGACCTGCCTATTAGGCTGCTACACCCTAATGCAAAGCATGAAATCTCCATTTTGACCAGTAAGAATACTCCACACACTACAATCTGTCCTATTTGAACTGGTCTGAGACTGGACTACTTGTTGGAAGGACTGGACGGAAAACAAGTGTAGCGACTCCAAAATCCTTAGTAGCTTGAGGTGGTGAGTATAGGTCCTGGTTATTTGTCTGACGCGCTACCATGCTGGTGCAAACGATGAGCACACTCTTATTGCAGTTTTGTTGTCTTTATTTTAAGTGGCTTGTCATGTAACATGCATATGAAGGATGGTCAAGTGTACACAAAAGGCGTACATGCAACAGACTATACACAGCGGCAAGGCTAGCGGTTAAAGTTGCAATTTTTCCTTGACTGCTCAAGGTGCTCATGCAAACAAAGGCATTGATACAAGGGGTAAATGAATATAGTTTCAATGAAATTGCAATGTAAAAATGCAGTTAGAAATATATACAAAACAAGAATAAAGTATAAACATAGTATAAACACAGACGTCATGGCACGTTGCAGTTTACATATGTGTACACTGCAAGTACATCCCAGAACTAACATAACTACTCCACAATGCAACGCTCCCAAACAAATGAAAAGACAAACAGAAAGTTAATCAGGACTGACCTCATTTCCTCTCAGATGATATCCGTACTCAGACAACAGGTTCGACACTTTCTGCACATTGACAGCATCGTTGAATGGCGTGGCGTCACCAATCTCACCTTTGTTGGCAGAAACCTGAAGTACAACAATGACACTACAATGATGTCACAGGAAACACAACCACATCTAACACAATAAAAGCTTTTATTGAAACCAAAAAATTATTTTTCAGATTAATTTATTGTCAAACATTATTAAAAAAAGATTGAATAATTTATCAGAACTGGTTCCTTTGAAGTTCCAGACTGACTGGTAATGGATAATTGATGATTACCTTTCCCTGCAGACACTCAATAAGATGGCCAACCGTCATTCTAGACGGGATGGCGTGAGGGTTGATGATGATGTCAGGTGTGATTCCCTCACAGGTGAAAGGCATGTCCTGGAAAACAAATCAAATTTGTCAGAACACATCACATTTTCTCTCAACCAGAGGAGAGCGGACCTCTTAACTGGTCGCTCCTCTGCTTGGAACAAAATACAATACAGATAGATGGATACAGCACAGATACAGTGTAAAAGAGAGAAACTAAAAGTTCAATAAAATAAGAAAGCCCTTTTGACTCTGACAGGCATCACATACTTTAACAGAGGTGACAGAGTGGAACAAACAGCTCACTGCACTGTGTTAGTCTAAGAAGGGGACCAAAGCGTATGAAAAACCTCTCACCTAAACACTCCGTTAAGAACACTGAAAATCTCTCCCTGTACCACTGCTGGACAGTTATAGGTCTGATCTTTGCCCATTGAAACAAAATGCAATACAGAGCTAACAGAAGCAGTTTATAAATAAGTTTTTGTTTTAGATCTCAGACACATTAGCTATGTTTACATGTAGCACTTTTAATGTGATCAACTGTAAATATGTATCATGTGGACATCTCTGAATTTCCCTCTGGGATCAATTAAAGTATTTTTCATTCATTAATTCATTTCATGTACTATTCTATTCTACAGTCATTTGGCAGATGCCTTTATCCAAACCAACTTATATTTTGATAAACAGTCATTTTAACCATAGCCATTAACCTAACACGCATGTCTTGTGGGCGGGAGGAAGCCTGGGGAGAAATAACGCATACATAGGAAGAACATACAAACTCGACACAGAAAGGCCACTGGACAACCCTCCCCAGCCTGGGTTCCAACCAGCAAACTTCTTGCTGTGAGACCACAGCCCTAACCATGCGCCACCATGCTGCCCTGCAAATAAACACTAGAGCCCGAGCAACTGAAAGGCTAGCTGATTAAATCGGCCAAAATTAGCGCTTTTCAAAATAGCCTTTATTGGTGTGCCAATTGTTTTGCCAATTAGATGCCGATTTATTCTTTGTATCTTATAAAACAGTAAATGCTGTTAAGTGTCATAGTGGTGCAGAATAAAGTCCTTGCAGCATTTGTCTACTAGATAGAGGTGTGACTCCATTCAACCCTCAGTCCTCTCAGTAACATAACAGGTGTAGTTGCAGTCAGGCACATTACAGCATGAGATGCTCCAGAGCAGGTTATGTTGCAGGTTGCAGCAGAGACGTCACTGAGCATGCGTGCCTTTGTGACTACGATCCCGTGGACGTTAAAGCCCAAATCATACGAGGTTGACAAAGGCTGTTGATTTGCTGTTTAATCCAAAGTATTTTTAGGATGTTGCTGTTTTTCAGACAAGTCTTTAATTTTTTTGGCAAAGCTTTTGAAACCGCACAAATCATGGGTAGTCTCTCACAGAACATGTGCATTGCTTTAGTTTTTGCATTGTTTTTGTGCCACAGGAACATTTCTGTACAATGTGGGTGATGCAGAGCGTGTGGGGAAAGCTGTTTACAGGTCTACAGTATACCTCGCACTGAAACTGCTCCTACATACATCCGTACAGCTCCCCGAGCATAAGCTAGTGCATGTTATACAAGAAAAGTTCCATAGAGATGCAGAATGATCTGAGATTTGATTTGAATGAATGAATACTTTATTAATCTCTGGGTGGAGAAATTCACAATTGTTGTGTCCTCTCCCTTGTTTTTTATTTCATGAAAGAAAAACAGAGAAATGTATTTAATTTTATTACTTTGCTTATGATTTAATATGTACCAAAATTATTTTCACACACTAAAGTGATTCTTCAGTATTTCTACTTCAAGTTTAGCTTTTTGATTGGTTATTTTTCCCCTCCATTTTAAGCTGTATAAGGTCTGTTTCTATTTCACTTTGAAGATAAACCCTTTACAGCAACCAAGAATGGATAAAAAAATCAAATTGATGGCCAACCGTCATTCTAATATTGATAACATTGATACAATAACACATATTTACATGGAACACTGCTAAAAGGCTGCGGAAGCAGAACTTTCATCTGCGTGTAAATCTGCAAGAAAATTAGATCAAAACACAATGAGAATTTGTTCCTCTCTTGGGGGGCATGCATTATATAGTATGCATCACACCTCTGTGCCCCCCCAGCATTGTCCAGTTCTGTCACAGCAGAAGTGGTCTCTCCATCTTCATCCTACAGTAGAGCAATGCACAGGATGTCCTGTGTGAGAGCTGACCCACGGTTTGTGAGGTTTCAAAAGCTTTGCCAAATAAATGAACAACTCTTCTGAAAATGGCAATACTCATTCAAATACTCTAGAATAAACAGCACATTAATACGCAGCCTTATCATCCTCTCACAGCGAAAAAAGCACCGTATGATTTCCGCTTCAACGTCCACTGGATCGTAGTCACAAAGACACATATGCTCAGTGGCGTCTCTGAAGCAAACTAACCTGGAGCATAAACTGCTCAGGAGCAGGCTATGTTGAGAGGATAATTTGCTATGGTTACTTACATACCCTGAAATGTTGAGGTTATCAACAAACTTTTACACTTATCTGGGTATGTTACATAACCCGCTTTCTGGAACAAGGCCCTGGTAAACATGCTTCCATGTAAGCAAGCTACCATGTGAGTAACAAGCATAACCGGTCTGTTTTACCTCTTGTCTGTATTGGATCCCACAGGTTCCCTTCTGTCCATGTCGGCTGGCAAATTTGTCTCCAATCTGAGGAATCCGGACCGAACGGACCTGCAGGACAGCAGACTAAGTCTCATCAGAGGACACAACAAATGGTCAGAAATAACTGGTTGCCAAGTGAACTTACCCTGATCTTGCAGAACTTGTAGCCTTCCTGGTTCAGGGTCACCATGACCTGGTCCACAATCCCAGTCTCACTGGTTCTGAGGAAGGTACTGCAGTCTCTTTTGGTGTAGCGACGGTTGGTGCTGTCCAGTTCGTCATCATTCTCCGGCAGCGTCACCGTCTTACCGATGATCACGTCCTCCCCGGACACTCGGACACCAGGAGCTATGAGTCCATCATCATCCAGCTTGTCGTAGATGGCATGTCTCATACCTGAGGAGTTCATTTCCTGTCAGTCTCTGATGTTATTTCTGATCATCCCCACTCCCATCAGACTTTCATGTATGCCTATAACACCTGTCAAGACTGATTCATTCTCACCTTGGCAGGTCTCTCGTGTTGGCTTCTCAAAGATCTCCTCTTGATCAAAACCTTTCTTGGACTCCTGCTCTTTATAGGATCGATAGAAGACGGATCTGCAGGTGGAAAATTGCTTTATAGATGCAGCACAAACTTGGGTAACACCAGGTACAGAAACAGGTCAGGTGACTCACCTGAAGAAGCCTCGGTCCACAGCAGATCTGTTCATGATCACAGAGTCCTCCTGGTTATAGCCTGTGTAGGAGGCGATCGCTACGATGGAATTGATCCCTGAAACAAAAAGATCAGGAAAAACTAAAGGACCTGACAGTCAGAAAGCAGGGCATAAATAAACCCTTCACCTTTACTTCCGCCTGTCGAGCAGAACAGACGCTTCTTCTTTTGCTCTTCCCCTCCTCTTGTGTGATTTGCTCTGTCTGTCTGCGTGGTACTTTTCTTCACTTTTTAGGAACACTTCTCTTTCTTCTCTACACTACAACATGGATCTGGTCAACTGGGCTCTAAATACTATTGATCAAGTTTATTCCACCCAAAAGGCGGCGAGAGTAAAAACCGCCTGCCCTACCGGGACATTTCCCGCTGGATATGCTGAGGACCCATGGACCCGCTGGTGCCCGATGTGTCTCAGGATTCTGTCGGTAGAGGACGTTGAAGATTTGAATATTTTCGGCTTTACGATCATGGGATTTCTGAGTTTTGTATTTTGTGGATTTCTCGTGTGTTCCATATTCCTGAAGCTGCTGCGTGGGACTGTAGCGGACGTTCAGAGCATCTCTCATTCCCTTCAAACTCTGACTCGTGCTACCGAAGAGCAGGAAACAAAGCTGAATGCCATCCGGGCTCAGGTCGGCAGATTGCTTGCGTTACCAGAACTCATTCGGGCTCTTTCCAACCGTTTTGAGCGAGCGATGGGACGCGAGGGAGATTCAGCAAATTAACCATCTTACTCGGCTGTTTGGGATACAGGATCCCAGCTGCAGAACTGAAGGTCACAAAACAATGACCTGGTAACCAAAACATGCCTAATGTTATCTGGCCCTCCCACAAACGGTTTGGAAATGTTTCTCCTGCAGAAGAAGGCCAA
The DNA here is from genome assembly GCA_037177535.1 of Pseudomugil gertrudae. Lineage (NCBI taxonomy): Eukaryota > Metazoa > Chordata > Actinopteri > Atheriniformes > Pseudomugilidae > Pseudomugil > Pseudomugil gertrudae. The sequence continues at coordinate 487,035 of JBAMHV010000007.1, read as the reverse complement.
TAAGTGATCTGACCCAACCTTTCTCTCCCTCTTCCATGGAACGGGTCCTCGCTGGACCTCCTGATGAACGCACTGTTGCCATGGTGACGATCAGACGGTGAACTGTGCGGACTGTGAATCATCTACTGCACTACACATGCACACACACATTCATGTCACATGATAGACACTTCCTAGTTGTCACTGTTTCTGCTCCACCCTCCATCTACAATGTCACATGAACTGTTCTTATATATGCTTTGATGTTGAGACCCTCATGTGTGTTTTTCTGAACCCCAATTAGAACCTCCACACTTCTGCTGGTACATGTATACTGAATTCAACACAGATGGTTACTTTTAGATACTTTGCCAGCGTTGTGATCTTACTTAAGTACTGTCCAGTTCTGTATGTTGTGTTTGTCTCTCTATGTTGGATTGGCTGTACCCGAATACGGATAGTTACAGTTAGTGGTGCTAGCGCGTTACTTTTCTGTTTATTTTTGTCATATTTATTGTTACAGTTTGTGGTGGATAGCTACAATTAGCCACTCTTAATGATACTTATAATTAGCTTCTTTATTTTTCTGTTTATTTTTGTAATTTCTTTATTGTAATTTCTTTCTGTTTCAATGTAAAGTGCTTTGAGCTGTCCTGTACATGAAAGGTGCTATATAAATAAACTTGCCTTGCCTTATCCTTCACACCTGTACTAGAGGAAAAGTACGTTACCTGCAGGAAGCTCTCTGAAGCGCAGGTACTCCATAGACCTGGTGGTGACCAGTGGTTTCTGAGGGTAGTACAACACGTGAGCCAGTGTATCCATCCGAACATGGAAGTTGGTGATGTAGACGCCCATTGCCTGTTTGCCCATAGCAGACTGGTATGTGTTCCTGGGAGACTGAACAGAAACAGGCGTCACACCTAACACCTAAAGACCCTAGAGAAGTGAGATCTGAGCCATATATTGGTTTTTCACCAGCGGTTCCTGGTTGATGCAGGACAAGCTGCTGCAGTTTGTTTTGGTAAACCCTGATTTCGGTTGCTTCCAGCCAACGGTACCCTTATCTGGTAGGTGGTCAAAAATGGATGCATCCGCTGTCACAGCAGTGCAACATCTTCATTGAAATATAACGAAGAAGAATGAAACATTTACCTATACCTTTTATAACCTCTGAATATGGTGACACTTCAAGTTTGTGGTGGAGGGGCAGCGGCCTGGTGGGAGACCACACACACATTTTTTGGGACTGTCCCAAGTTATTGGTCTATTGGCAAGATATTAAAAAAGAAACTAAAATATGCTTGAATATAGACCCGCCTCTCAAACCATCTGTTTTTGTCCTTGGAAGTTTACCTCAAAACATCCAAAAAATGAGAACAGCTTTACTCTTGAAGGTTCTTCCTCTAATTGCCAAAAAATGATAATGGTCTCTTGGCTTGGATCTCAGCCATCCACTATAGCACAATGGAAAGAAAGGATGAAAGATGTTTATAATATGGAACTCATTACTGCTAAACTAAATTAAAAACACGTTGTTCTGGAACATGTCATGTGAGAAATGTACCGTTTTGTATGTACTGATTTACATGTGTGCTTTTATTTGTGAATAGACATTTGTCCATGCCCACATCCTGCCCAACTGGAACCCTCTCACTTTGGCAGAACAAGGGACAAAATATTACCCTACATTCTCGTTACTGGATTATCACACTACAGGGCTGGATAACATACGGACACCGTGTGGATGATGGTTATAGACTTCCCACATCTGACTGTACTGTTCATGTTTAGTATTCTTTCTCTCAACTGAATAAAAATAAGTAAAAAAAAAAAACAAGCAAAGGTTGGAAAGACTGAGTTAAACCATTGGGCTGTTTCTGCCTTCGTAATACTAGACTTCCCGATCCCCTACCCACCCCCACTCCTTTGTCTGGATAAAGCCCAACTACTGCATGCTACAAACCTGGACAGTGTTATTGTGACTGTGACAATGCTAGGCACATTTGCCTGTCTGTCCTGGTGGAGGATCTCTTCTTCAATGTGGGCTCCATAAAGTCACGTCACAGAAAGTGATGATTCCAGCAATCAATCAATACATTGAAAAATGTAAAGCTCCATCCTTTTGTAGTCAAATCAGTAGGATTAGGTCCCTAATGAGGTTACTGTGGTACCCTTTCCAGTTTTTGCTTGTGGAACCCCCAAACAATGTGTACTGCACCATACTGACAGACCCGTAGGTAGAAAGGGGACTTAAATGTTCTGGCTGAATTATAGCTTGTATCCTCATCATTTTGTTCACATCAGAACAACATCATTGTTATTATACAGTGGCGTGATATGTAAGGTTGGAAAACTATTCAAAAAATGAATGCATAAGTAGGATAAAGAGGTCTTGGATGGATTAATTTCACAGCATTGACAACGCACCAAAAATCTAATTCTACCTCCAAAAAAGTCATTAACTCACATTAGCAGCTAACACAAAGACCAAATTTGGATGCATTTTATGAGGATAGTACAGTAATCTGATGTTGATGGTCATGTAAACAGGATCTGTGTTTGTTTTTTAAAAAATCTGAGAATACATTTTATATGAAAAAACAACTGGTGTTAGATAAATATCTTTTCAATATTTAATAACATGGAATTTATTTGGATTGATTTGGGAAATTACTGGTGAAAACCTAGCCCACAGCTAACACTCACTGAATTTTTATTTCATCCTACAATGACAAAGAAAAATGTATGCAGGGTGATTACACCTAACTAAACCAAATAGTTATGTTACTTTGATCAGCTGAACAATCAGGGTAAGTGCTTGTTCCTTCAGACAAAAGGGGGGGGGGGGGGAGTCTGACGGACTCCTGAATTCTCTTGTACCTGGTTGTGGTCAGGGAAGGGGATGATGGAGGCGCAGACTCCAAGGATCATGGATGGGTGGATCTCACAGTGGGTGTAGGTAGAGCAGTAGGCCACGCCTTTTTCCTGGAGGTCATCAGGGGTCATGGCGAGCATCACCGTCTCTTCCTCCAGAGTGTCGATGTACTCCACCACACCACTTGCAACCAGGTCCTGCCAACTAAGACCCAAAGCACATCACGATTAGGCCTGTCACAATAACAGGGGTGTGTGTGGCGTATGTAGTAGAGCGGGCCATTTCCTAACCAGCAAGTTAGTGGTTCAAGTCCTGGCTCTGGTGGTCCACATGTCGAAGTGTCCTTGGGCAAGGCACTGAACCCCCAGTTGCTCCTGGTGCTGTGTTACGGTGTTAATGTGTGAGTGTTTGTGTGAGTGTATGGGTGAATGTGTCAAACAGTGTTAAAGCGCTTCGAGTGCATTGATGTGTAGAAAAGCGCTGTAAAAGTACAAGACCATTTACCAAATTTAGCTTTGTGATCAAATCTCAGAAAATATTGTGATATTGTAATATTACTATAATATTGTGCAAATTAATGTCTTTTTAAGACCATTTTATACCAATAAAACAATCTGCTTTTTAAAAGAAACTTTCATTTCTAACTTTCATTTTACACTGGAAATGCAAGAAATTTTAAAGGGGACGTATAGAAAATCCACGTTGTTAGCTCTTAATTACATGTTTTAGTGTACTTCTAAGTGTTTAGGAATGCAGAAAATCTAAATTTATTCCCCCCTGATGCTGCACATACAGTACATCTTTATATTGTTTTTGGTCATATTTTTTAGTTTGTTAAATTGTCTGTATTCTGTTAAGTTTTTTTTTTTATCTATTATATATCCGTATTTGCTGTGGTCTGCCAAATAAAGTTGTGGACTTTTGGGTATACAATTTTGTGAATCGGATACATTTTCTGTTGTAGTAAACTTACCAATAAAATGTTTCTATGCCAGGAGAGTTTCACTGCTATCTAGCTACAAACATGGCGGAACAGGGTAGAGTTGAACTTCCTGTGACCTGGAGGGGGGCGGTGCATGAAATGGCTCATTCACTTTTAAAGAGACCGCACCAAAACAAGTCACTCTAAAGACGCACCTCAAAACGGGGGTTATTAGGTGTGTGTGGAGCGAGAATAACCAGGAATTCAGACAAAAGCATTGTGGTTCTACTTCATACATTATACTTTATAAATTATACTTAATTAAACATCACTCACAGTGTCATATTGTATGGGGGAAAATTTACCTCACTTCGTGCCTTTCTCATGTCTCTCCTCTTAAGCCAGCTCAAGTTGAAAGTGTTTACCCAACTTTGTCTTTTTGGACTTTACAAAGTCTTAGGGCACATCCGATCTTTGTCCCTGTCCAGACCATGGGACACATCAAGATGAAGGTTGTGGCCAAAGCAATTGAGCCATGGCCAGCCAAAATTGTTTATTGTAGCAACAATGTTTGAACCATTGTCTGGATACACATCGTCCCTAGTCTGTTAAAGCAGACTTCTGGTTTTCTCTCAGTTTATGCAGTGTGGTTGTCTGAAACATATCTGGTCTCTAAACACATGGAGTTCAGGGTCCAGTCAGCAGTTCCATAATGGTCAGCACATGTAAGGGGTCATAATTGACCATGACCACATATCAGCTATAGTAGAGTAAAATTGAATGCCTTTCTCCTTCAGTATTGCACCTTTCATGTTATTGTAAAGATGTGGAATTGCTGTTTGTGATATACATGTTTGTCCAGGCAATTTGTACTGGCTGTCAAATGTTTGTAGCATTTTTCAAAATGCCGACCTTTCAACAATATTAACGGACAGCATCTCTTTACCGATGTTAGAGAGGGTTTGAGCAAATACCTTATTATCATGAAGGAATTTGTTGTTCTGACCTTTGTGAATTATAATCTGA
>JBAMHV010000007.1:460070-477093 GCA_037177535.1 Pseudomugil gertrudae | reverse complement strand
CCTGAGACCAGGGTAACGATTTTTGTTCCAGCACATGTACTTACATGCACTGTATATACATGCGTTGTAATGACAAATAAAGAACCTTGAACCTTGAACCTTGATTTAATTTTGCCGAGTCATGGTTCATGTTTAACACAGCCCGTTTGTTTATATCAATTTGAAAGCATCTGAGGTGACGTTGGCTGCAACGTCACGTGGCATCCTGGATAAAACAAGATGTACAGTGTAGTTTCTCAGCCTCAGGATGCTGCTGGACAGCAACAGCTTTAGCTAGCCACATGATATATGTCACTGTGGCGTCTAACGAGTCCCAGAACGCAGAGTTTTCGGGTTGGAATGTTGCATATTGTATCTTTAAGTAGATTTTGATGCTAATAGTTGAGAAAGATGTCTGGACCAGCACAGCAAAATAATGGTTGTGTTTTACTTGAAGGGGTGAACGTGACCTTTGAAACAAGGTCTCGTACAGAAGCTGTAGCCTGAAAACAAGCAGATCAAAACATGAAACTTTGAAGAGGACTTCAACAGTGGACCAGATGGGCTGCAGCTTTGAAAAACCACACTGGGTGTCTTTCCTTTCAGTTAAGAACAGGAATCTGAGGCTACAATTCACACACTCCAGAGATTGGAAAGATGGATAGATCATGGCTGGTATCAGTTCAGAGTTATAGTACTTTCATAGGGGACAGTTTAGGCCATTAATGCCTATACAGCACAAATCTTAACACAGCAGCCTAACCTGAGCATTGTTGCCAATTGTTCTTCCCTGAAAGCCACAGAGTACTCCTCAGATCTTCAGTGTTCCAGTAGACTAGAAATTCCCAACTCCAGACTTTGAGAACCACTGCCCTGCAGATTTTAGATGTCCCCCCTCAGCACCATACCTGACTGACATGACTAGGTCATTAACAGGCTTGTTCAGCTCTAGAACATCAACCTGTCATAGATCCATTTAATTTAATTGGGTTTGTTGCAGCAGGGAAACATTTAAAACCTGGATGAAAGCAGGACCTGAGTTGATCCCTGCAAAATAGCACATTTACGATGTGTCATCGTGGATGTGCAGCAGCAGCTCTGATGCTAACATGTCATCAAGAACATTTCCAACACCGGGTTAAATCTGTGTCAACAAAAAATAAAGGTAGTGACGAAGGCCAGCATGGCACAAGCAAGGTGAGCTTATAAAATGCCTCGTGACTCTATGTGCGTACAGATAAAGTAGCTAGGAGAAAATGAACAGCCAAAGCTGTGCATATCATTATTCACAAAAAAAAGATCTCAGAGAGGTTCAAAACCTCCAACTTTTCTTCTCCTCTTTCCACTTCTGCCTCCTTTTTTTCCCCTTTTCATTCGTCTCTCCTAAGCACATTCAAATGTGCAGGTTTGTTTTGGGGATAAAGTCCTCTGCTTTGATCAGCACTAATTAGACAGCCGCTGCTTTTGTTCGCTACCTATTAGGGTTGGGTAGGTTATCACCGTCCTAATCTCTGGCCAGTAGCCAGGCGATGGTGCTGCAGTCCTGAAGGAGCCTCCTCAAAGGCATCTAAGGTGAGAAGGAAGCGTGATGAAAGAGCTGTCTCCTTTCAGCACAGATCAATACGCTCCCCTTCTTTGCCTATGGGGGATCAAGAGTTTGAAACACAAAGGAGTTTTTTGCATAAAGATCCAAACAATGGTTCACAAGATATTTTTTCCCTCCTACTTTCTTGTTTTATGCTTTATACTTTCTCTCATGCACTTTTTTAATGCCTTTTCTTCAACTTTTCTCTCCTGGAAAAGCAGCAAGGCCCCTTAATGAAGCAGGAACTTTTTTACTTTACGTCAGAACGCCTGCAGAAAGCAACAAGCAAAGTTAAGAGTCATTTCTTTTCGAGTTTGTTAAACCCTGCTGGATTGTAGCATATGCGCCTCGTACACTGAGACTCACAGACGGACAAATATTGCTTAAATTTGTGTAAACAAATGTTGCAGCTCTGCCAGACCTGCATCATATGACATGATAAACATAAATATAGACGCTCCAATATTGTTTCACGGTCCTTTAATGCTCCCAAATATAAACTTAATCCCTGCTGTTTGTGCAATACTTACAAATAATAAAAAAAAACATTAGAAAAAATAAAACAAAAAGACAAACCTCAAGGCACTTTTAGTTGTTTGGTTAATGCAGTCTAAACAACCGGTACAAATTAAAGATGTAATAATCCAGAGAATATGCACTGCCTTCTTTTTGGGCTTTTTATAAGGAAACAAATTCAGTAAATGTGAATAAAAATGTTTATTTTAAGTGCATGCGTACATTTGACAGAATTATGTTTTCAGCTCTGCAAAGTGACAAGCTAACTTTCCACTCTTGTTACATGAAAACTTAAAATTCTTCCGTTCTTCTTCACGCTGCTCCACCTTTGCATCGGTGCTAACTTCACACATGTGAAGCCATCTGTGTTACTGATATCATTACAGCCCAGATGTATGGAGACCCGTTTTATTGATAATTAAATAAATAAATACAACATTAAATAAATAAAACATTTTGAAATAAATATATGTCCATGAAATTGTGAAATTAGGAAACTTTGGTATTTATTTCATAATGTCCTTTTCCACAATGGCGTATTTATTTCATGATGACTTGTTCTGTCAATCAAAGCCGATAAGGCGGACAAAGAGCATTATGAAATAAAACACACAGTTGCCTTATTTCACAATTTCATGGACATTTATTTATTTCAAAATGTTGTATATATTTATTTAATTTTGTATTTATTCATTTAATTATGAATAAAACGGGTCTCCATACAGATGCTCTTTTATGGACAAAGAACATCAGTTTTCCCCTAAAGCAGTTGAAACATGCACTCATCTGACACACAAGCAAAATGTCCACAGACTTCCTGTTTGCATCAAGACCATTTAACACTGCTTCTTATTGATCGATATGTGGCTTTGTCATTGTCTAATCCATTGCCAGGATTTAAAGAGCATTTCGAATTCTTAAATTAAAAAATCTGGGCAATATTTTGAGACACAACTTGTTGTTTATGAAGGTCCCTTATATACCCAATCCTGACACCCTCACCTCCACCATCAGACTAAAACAAACTGAGGTTGATTGCTGAAGACAACTGGCAACACAACCACATTTGGGTGATTTTGTATGTCCTCTGATTCCATAAAGCTATGTGGCCTCAAAACTTAACTATCAGAGTCTGGACCAAGTCTGGATCTGTAGATTTAGCATCATACTGTGCATTTTTTTAAATAAAAGAATATTTTATAAACAATGTTTACACACCAGCTACATATACTGTATACCACAAGCCCATCGTCTGAGTCAAGAGGCACAGCTGCTTGTTGCAAAGACATAACAGCTGTGTGTTGAGTTACATCGCCAGCATTGTTGCTTCCACCACTGCAGCTCTTTTGGCTGCAAATACACAAATAATTGTAACATCTTAAAGCAATAATGGCACGTGGAGACTTGTGCTAATCCTCCACTGTAAATGGCAGGCAACTAATTTAATTAGCTGCATTTAAACAGCTCACTAAATAGCTCATTATTTCAGAAACAGTTTTAGTAATTATCAAAACACAAACAGGAAACAATAACAGGTCAAAAAATATTTAGAGATGAACACCATCAAGAGCATGCGAGGTCTTTAAAATGAGGTAAGGTCTCATTAAGGTCTACTTTTATATAATGGTAGAAAATTTCCTGGATGAAATTTTATATTATTATGTAGTTATAGTTGTTTTTTTTGTTTGTTTGTTTTTGTGGGGGGGAGGGGGTGGCCTACAGCGCCCAGCTGCTACAGCGACTTGCCACAGTTCTAACGCATAATGCAAAGATCTACATCTCTCTCCTTCATTCTGACAGCTTTGCTCATGCCATTTCCACTACTGAACTGTTCTGTCCCTGGCTTATACCCGCTCCCATGATGCTCTCTTTCCTTGCAGCTGGACCTGTGGGTGTTTCAGACACTACTCATTCCTGGATGCTTCAAGCCTGCCCAGTTCTGTCCATGGCGGCATGAATTTTAATTTCAGTCTGTCAGATTTCATATGAACTTCTCTTGTAGCACAGATTCTCTGGTTTCTAGTTCTGCTCACATCTCTTTGTGTTTTGGCTTTAGGGTTTAGCTTGATGGTTTTTTAATCGTACCGTCCCGGCTTTGTGTGGTTTTTAGTGGAACAATAGATCCCTGTAACGGTTTCAGCTACACATTAAGTGTCTATGAAAGTAATGTTGATTTGTCTTTGGTTTGTGTTAGGAGAATTTTTATTTTTCCATTATTATGCACGTTGAATAATATATGCTCTTAATTAAGATGACTAAACTTTAATGGAGCTGATGGTACTGAATTCAATGTGTGTGAGCTTCAGGGCCGTTCAGTTCGTTCCCATGAGCTGAAACTACTGAGAGACTCCTAAACAACACCTGCAGGACTATTGTTTTATAAACATTCTCATACATTATGACTAAATTCTGTATTCTTCCACTTAGACTGTGTGTGTGTCCTTTGCATGTGTTTTTTAATAAAAGTCTGAGGGGAGGGCTATTCGAGGCAGACTGAATCCGATGCCCGTCGGATTAGGCTGGCTGGTTTTGCTCTGTCCCTTTGATCAAAGTGGTTACGTCTCCTGTTTTACTGATTTTTGCTTCCGATCAGTTGAGGTTATAATTAATAATAATTTTTCCTCTAACAGTTTGGTTGAGCCACTCCTAACATTCCTTATTTGACCCTTTTAGTCCCGTCCCCTGAAGATTAGCTGCCCAAGTAACATGGTTTTGGGTCTGAGCTCGTATCCCTGTAACAAGGAGTGTTAGGATTCATAGCAGAGTAATTGACAATGTTAGAGTTGTGTTATCCTCATTATCTGGTGATTGGTGAGTCGTGGCTGGCTTATCTGTATATGTCACCCCTCTGTGTCCTTCCGGATCTGTCTGTCCTTGATCTGTCCCCCGTGTGTTTTCCCATTAGGCCTGATGATGCTCTGAATTTCAGTTCTATAGTGGAGGAATTTAAAACAGCTCCCTTCTTTCTCTGATGACAGATCTTGGCACTGGGTTTTCCTCCAGTATATTATAGGAGGTTTTTGTAACAGGTGGGTCTTCTTGGCTGAACCTTGAAGCCCAACACTCGCTGTATTAGTTCTACCAGCTAGAGCTAAAACCTCATCTCGAGAGATATGTAACCATTTGCTTTTTCCTTTAACAAAGAATTGTCAATTGAAATAATCTAAATCTCTTTTTTTTGTCTTTCTCATATGTTTGACCTATTTAACTTTCTGATTTAAGGTGTTAACATTTTATGACAACAATACATATATTATGCTAAAAATGAACTTTTATCTTAATTAGCTTAACTTGTTCACTAAACATAACATCTGTGTTAAACAGATTAAGTCAGCTAGGGAAGAACAACACCTACTTTTGCTGACAAGGTCCTCCTTTGTGTTGTCCTGAACAGAAAGGCTTGGAAAGAAGAGGAGCAACACCCACTCAGATATACATTTACATTATTTGATTACATGCACCACACGTAGACACAGACTATTGTAACAGTATAATTGAGGGAGTCTTCTTGGCTGAACCTTGGAAGCTCACACTAGATGTTTTAGAGCTAATAGCTAAAGCTATGGATGGACCTCTTCTCAAGAAAGATACGTAACTTTTTGCTTTTTCTTTAAACAAAAAATGGTCAATTGAAATAATCTAAATCTAAGGAGGTGATTTGGTGTGGTGACTTCAACGCACACAGTGCATTGGGTGGTGATCAGATGGACGTGAATGGGCAGGTGGCTCAGGAGTTCTTACTTCCAGTACAACTCTGAGTCATCTGCAGAAATACTCTGATGACTCTGTGGTTGTTGGGTGTATCAGGGATAAACAGGAAGCAGAGTACAGACAACTGGTCAGTCAGTTTGTTAAATGGTGCGGTAACAATCATCTCATCTTGAATACCAACAAAACAAAAGAGAGGATTTTGGACTTCAGAAAAATTAAGAATACACATGGGACCGCTTTCATCCACATATATAAGAAAGGCCATCAGCCTCAGGAACAAAATCTAAAAATAATAAATAATAAATTATTTAAATAAATTATTATTTTTGTATTTATAAAAAAAAAACAACTACAATTTGAATTTCCCTCTGGGATCAATAAACAACTTTAAATTTAATTTAATTTCATACATTCATAATACAAGCATGGCTTTAATGGATTTAATCTCTGATCCACACTCCGGAACAGTAGAGGGCGGCAATGCACCTCATTAAGCTGGTTGCCAACCGCAGTTCAACACCAAGAAGAAGAAGAAGAAGAAGCAGCTCGGTTCTTCCGGCTGACAGCCATCATGGCGGAGTATAGCCAGACTGGACTCCTCACGGCTTTATTCCTCTTCACGGCTCTCACTCTGCGGGATGTTTATATTGGCAGGTCGAACCTGAACCAGCGACAGCAGCAGACCGATGGTCCCGGCTTCTCTCAGGACGGCCTGCCGGACACAGAGCCCGTGAGACCCACCAAGGCGTCTATGTACACCGGGCCTGTGCTCAAGTTCCGGTACTGGTAAGGCTAACACGGAGGCTAACAGTTAGAATAGTCACATTATTTTAAACATTTTGCAAGTTATTGATTTATATATATATATATATATATATATATATATGCAGGCAGAAACTCTACAATGTTTACAGATATAAGAACTGTGCTGCTGCTGTCACATCACAGTGATGTTACAAAGTAATTTGACCTGTTGATGTGTTCACATGACATGGATTTAAATTGAAATAAATATGATCTCCTAATTCTGCAAAAGACTATTTTCAGTTTTTGCAGCAGATAAAATGTTTCAGAATGTTTTGCAAAACAATTTTGATTTAATTCTGAATAATTCATTTATACAGCTTTCCTATCAGTCACTAATGGAAAATCATGCTGAATTCACCTGAATTCATTACAGAATTCACCTCACTTTTGAGGATGCACTTTATTTGATATATTTGATTACATTTTGTAATTGAGGCTGACACAGTGTGGCAGGACAAATACTTTCATATTTAAACAGATACCTTTTGGAGATAAGCTGTAAATCTGTTACAAAATTTTCAAAGGATGCACTTTTCTGATTGAATGACCACATTTTTGTGCTATGACATGACAAAATAAGTTTTGTTTTTTTAAAATATTTGTTACTGATACACCAGAACTACTTCAGTTTATGCATCCAGCACAAACTGCAGATTATAGTAAAAATAAAAATATCAGTAGTTATGACAGGCAGACAAATATCAGTTATCGGTTGAAGTTCTGTAAGCAGAGGTGCTTCTGTGACTGTTTTTCTCTGAGAGGGTTGGTTCTTATTGCCCTTTCTGTGAGACACAGTTCTGTTGGAATCCGTTTCAGAACAACCATGACTTCCTGACCTGACAGGTGTGTGTTTTTTCAGCATCTCCTGAGGTTACAGTAAAGTCTTCCAGGACTACTCTCGCGCCATCAGCCAGGTGTACCCGGACATGCGCATAGAGGGAGAAAATCACCCCCCCACCCCTTTAAACAGGTGAGCTGTGACATCACTAGGCTAAACCTCAGTTTAAAAGCAGATTTATTCATATGAAGTTGACTGGGTGGGCCCCACCTGGTGCTGCATGAAAGTGGGTGCAGCCCAGCATTCGTCTCCCCCTTCTTCTTCAGCTATGAAGACTTAAGAGCGTGATAACAAAAATGATGACTTCCTCAGACAGCGGCGTTCGCACGCGCCTGTCTTACCAGACCAGCTACATCCTCTGTGGTCATCTGCATGGCAGTGTGAAGGCTGCCTTGGTCCTCAACACGCCGGGCTGGCCTTGACACCTGAGGCTTCCTGCTCCCGCTACAGGAGAAGCAGAGTTGGGTAGATTTTTTTTTCACCACCTGCCAAAGACTCCCTCTCCACCGAGGAACACTCGCTGTCCAAGGCTCTGAAGTTATTCTACGCTGGACAGGAGTCGGACAACTCCTTCCAACTTCTCGATCCCGCCAGTCCGGCCCCACTCTTCCAGTCAGAAGGTCTTGGGCGAACTGACCTTGATGATGCCGTGGGAGGCAACCCCCTGCACCACCCACCATCCCTGTGTCGGCGACCACCAACCTTTCTGCCACAAGGATGCTGGTTCGGGAACTGCCAGACATCATCGGGAAGTCTGCGGCATTCAAGAATCTGGCTGTCCCTCCTGCCCAGGCCCCGCCCCCTTTCCAGACGACATGGTAGGCAGGTTCACCGGAGAACAGCCAGCAAGATCCCATGTGGCCCAGCTTCCAAACCTTTAGTGCCTACTAAGACGGTTCCCACGCAGAAACGGGCAAACTCAGAGCCCCGGTCTCCACGTTCTGAGTTTGGTTTGGTTTCCCGCCGGTTCCTCCCCTGGAGCCCAGCCTATCAGCGATCTTTGGGATAAAGGCTGGACGGCATGCCAGACGGCTGCTCTGCCCTCCTTCATCGAAAAACCATCAGACCACCTGGCTCGCTGCCCACCAGTGCCCCTACCAGGCCTCAGCCGCAGCAAATAACATCGTGCTGCTGGCCTATGGCATCACAAGGATGGTGGAGGACTCTACCACCTTATCACCCTCGAGTAGAAGATGTGGCTAATGCTGCCAGTGCGATCCTGAACCTGTGCGCAGCCTCAGCAGTCGCTTCGGCACGTATAGCTTCTTCGCAGCCCCTGATCCACCGGAACGTCTGGCTACACGTCTCCTCCAGTGTTCTGGAGAAACTCAAGAAGGAGCTACTGGAGAGTCCCATCAGTCCGGACAGGCTATTCGGACCCCAGTTTCAGTCCCTCCTGGACCACCTGCAGAAAACTTCTGAGGAAGCAGAGAGGTTCAGGAGACACGTGGCTCACGGCTGTACCGTGGGCTACGGCACAGCCAAACTGATTCTGCTGAGTGCAACGCCCCAACTCCCCGGCAAGCCCCGGTGGTGAGGCCATGCAGCAAGCGCTCCCCGAAGCAGCACGTGCTTGTCTCAAGCAGTAGGGGGACGGTGGCCAGCCCATATGTCTCTCAACATAAATGTGCAGGAGCTTCTCAGAGTGTGGAAGATGGTTCAGCACTTTGCCCCTGCCCCTACCGCCGGGGAGGGTTCGATCCACGCAGCTGCTGGGAGTAGCCAGACGGCTGCTGGCCTATGGCATCACATAGGCCACCTGTCATCATGTTTCATTAGGAAGAATTAACTTGTCCTCATCTTCTTACTCCTCAGGTTGCTTGGTAACCTCATCTCTTACCTGAAACTGTTGTCCATCCTCCTCATTGTCAGCGGTCAAAACCCCTTCACCCTCCTGGGACTCAACACCCCCTATGCTTGGACTTGGAGTCAGGATAACAAGGTACTTGAACCTAACAGCTGTTACTATAACAGATGCTATTACTGCAAAAACAAACTCCTTCATTTTTAATGCTGTTCAGATTTTCTCCTGTCTGATGGCGTTCTTCCTCTGTAACATGATGGAGACACACTTCCTGTCCACCGGAGCCTTTGAGGTTACACTGAATGGTGAGTTATGATTGGTTTAAACCCTGTGACCCCACTAATGACAAAGTTTTTTTACTGGACAAACCAGATGCAAACATGTTCAGGTGAATTATTGATTTGTTATGATGGGCTTGGATGGAGGAGTGACTTCCTGGTGCAACGCTTTTTGTTTCCCCCCTCAGATGTTCCTGTCTGGTCGAAGCTGCAGTCCGGTTACGTCCCAAATATCCAGGAGATGTTTCAGATCCTCGAGAACCACCTGAAAATGAACCAGGTGGATCACATGACCTTCTCCTCCCCGTAAAGCTGTATTAACAGGTAAACGTGCACACTGCGGAGGAGCAGTTTGGTATTCTTTTCTTCTGATCCGTTTGGTCCAGAGGACTGTCAGTTGCCATAGTGATGTCCACATGTGTCATGTGACCTCTCACTGGTCTGTCTCCCCAGCTGTGGTGTTCAGGCTTTTTTCAGCTGCTGGCATTCATGAAGGTCCGGCCTTAAATCAGACTCTGTGGGGCTGAACCAGATTTCCTCGCCAGCAGACGAGACCTCCTGCTGCACCGGATCACAACTCAGCTTCTCCAGAACCCTCAGTTGATCTGAAAGCAGTCTGAGATTCTGGTCTCCAGACTGGATGTTGATCAATTTAAATCCAAAATGTTCCAGTTAGTTTATCAGCTGTCTCTGCTGGATGGGTTCTTCTAGTTTTTCACATAAGTTTAATCTCAGAATGATATTTCCAGTTTTTTCCATGAGTTCAATCTTCCTCCTTTTCACCAAACCTCCTCCTGGTTGATGAAGCGAGAACTGACCACCTGAACATCTCGAGCAGACCCAATGGCCTCTGTCTCCTGGTGTTTTTTATCTGACATCAGCACACAGCAATGGAAGAAACCTGCTTTTTTTGCTGGAGCAGAACCAAAGTTCTAGCAACATCTCCAGTCCATTCTGTTCAACTTCACTGAAACCTGTTTTTCTTCTGGTTTACATCTGTTCCTTCACCTTCCTCACTAACATCTACGTCCTGCTTTGTTTCTTTTTTTATCCTGATGGTTTGACGTCTTCTGGACCAGCCGTATGTTTCCCTTCTCCAGACTTCCCATTTTGTTTGTTCCTGCTCTAAACATTGGACGCATTCAACATGTTTTCTTCTATGAGCTGAAAAATCACCCTGAATGCCATTTTTATGGTGTTTACCTGCAAACTGGCTGCTCAGGTGTTTCTGCTGGAAATGTTCATGACATTCATTCCATCAGATGTTAATTAGATCAATAAAAATGATGTCTTCAATTGTAAAGCAAAAATTAAAACAAGCTAGGCTTCCCCGCCTCCTGTGGCTGTCCTTTCATTTGCTCTACCTGCTTCGGTGTGAAACAGCAAACTGATTGGTTGTGTAGTCTTTGATTCATAACTGATTATTAATTTCAAAAGTGATGTGACTTTAAGTTAAATCTGATCTCAGATGGAATAAAGTTTTTGTTTAATGAAACAGAAATGTTTTGTGTTTATTAATCTAGATCAGAACCTGAAGCTGGACTTCCCGCTTCATGATGTTTTCAGGCAGTCGTGCTGTCTTACGAAGCATGACGAACACAGTTCCCTGGATTGAAGTAACCAGACATCCAGGATCTGGATAAGTTGTACTGTGAAGCTGGTTATCAACCCAGTTTTCCTGTTAAGACCAGCGTGCGTTCATATAAAAGAGGGGGAGTGTGGAGGTTCTGACCAATCAGAAACATGGACAAACCCTGCAGAGCAGTGTGTTTACAATGGAGGACTAATGTAAAATATAACAGGCTGAAAGCAACCATGTTGCTGTAGCAAAAGCAGGAGATTGCAATTCTGTAAATGTGTAACTTCATCAGATTATCTGATATTATTTAATGGGACGATATAAATTGACAGCACTCGGATCACTGTATTACAGCACAAACATTACTTGGAATGCTTAATTTAAGTCATATTTCCCAGTTCTGTAAAGGACCAGCTCCCATGTAAGCACGTTTTGTGTTTGAAAATCAATTCCCCCATGAATGGACGGATAGGTGTGCACTCTATAATGCAGTGGTTCTGATGTCATGTGGAAAAGAATGATCACTTTATTAACCTCCGTTTGAGAAGCAACTTCAGTGGAGCTAAAAGGACTTGGGAGCAAGTAAAGCACAAATATAAAAACATGCAGATCATTCAGAGCGGTCATTGACGATGCTTTATTATTGGATCTGTTATCTGGATGTAAGCAGCACAATTCATCTGATAGTTTGCAACCCAAACAATTCCAAAAAGACAGGGACATGGTCACTTATCTATAAGCTTCTCATCACACAGCTCATCTGGAACAACAGGCATATTTAGAAATGCCTTTTTACTGAAAACTGGTTCAATATTGGAATTGGTGGGTCAGTTGATTAATAATGATGGATGACTTCTTACATATAATAAGTTTTTTTCTTTCCATAAATTCCCAGTCAGCCCCAAAGGATTCTACTGTGTAATCGATGCCGTACCTTTACTGGTGTTATATAAAACGGCCTCCCATCAGCTTCAGTCCCCATCTTCGACCAAACTGCATCAGCAGTGGGGAAACTTGTTTGCAATGGGAATAACTGCAGTTAGTTTTAGATGGATGTCGTCTTACTCTCATTTTTAATGTCTCACTGGAACTTTTATGTACCATTAACTGCGAGAAAATTGGGATGATTCCTCATTATTACATGATTATAAGGAAGGTAAAGAAAGTTTCATTCCGAATTCGTCATAAATGTTATCCAGTCAGCTATATGACATGCTGAAGTTCAAACGGGACATAAACACTATTTGTAGCTACAGAAACTATCTTACCTTTTCTGGCTCTGTTTAATTCAGCAGATTTATAATAACCACTTCTTTAAAAAGTCTCACTGCATTGGGGAAAATGTCTTATCCTGTTTTACAGCATCCTTCCAAAAGATGACAATTTTTTGTAATAAACTTGTTAATTCTACTAGCTACGTTTTTCATTCATAAGTGTCAAATTACCAGCAAAACACCGTAATTTAGTTGTTTATTTTTTTTATACAAAACAATCTATACAGTCAATATGAAACAACACAAAGTCTCGAAAAAACAATCTGTTTGTAAATCTTTACTTTTGTTCCTATAACCATTTTATTTTCAGTATGAATTAATAATTTATCACGTTTACCGTTTACATGTTGGCATGTTGTTTCCTCTGTGATGTTCAATAAAGTTTATTTGAAAAAGAGAGAGAGATATTTCCAGGCCCCGTGAAGTTTGTTTTCTTCCTCGGAGTACTGTTCATACTCCCAAACAGCAGGGGGCGGTAAGAAGCCCTTCGTGTGGTCTGGCAGCTGCTGTAACAACTGACAGGGGGTGGGGGGACGAAGAAGCCGGAATAAAGAAGATTTAAAACCATATTTGAACACAGTTGTTCTCAAAAAGGATCTGAAGAAATGTTGTAACTGCGGTGGTGAGCATACTGTAGCAATTGAGGGATGTGAAGTGAGGAAAAGGGCAGTAGAGATTCAGCAGGTGAAAATGGTAAATAATATTATGCTGAAGCTGTGAAGAAGGTGCAAAGTCAGGGTATGGGACAAAGTGTGGGACAATGTGTGGGACAAAATGTGGGACAGGGAACAAGTGTAAGAAAGGTGAGAGAGAACAGTATGTCAGCTAAAACTGATGGCAGGGACAGATGCATCTAACTGTCTTCAGCTCACTATGGCCCTGCTTAAAAAACTGGCCTTAGGTGGTTTTAAAGTTTCAGCCTCAAAATGCAGTTTTTGCAGACCTGAGGTCATTTTTCTGGGAGGCTCATTTCAGGGGACTCTTTAACTGTTTCTCCTGAACACAGAAATGCCATCTTAAACCTCTTTTAGTTCAGGACATGTTATCGTTCCTAGGCTTAGTGGGGTACAGTAAAAATCATGTGCCTGCTTTCACTGAACGCACTGCACCTCTACGTGACATGGTGGCCGCAGCTGGGCACCGTAAACTTAAAAGTCCACTCTCTTGGACTCAGGCAGCAGAGGAGGCATTCATCCGCCTCAAGCAGGACTTAGCCTATGCGGCGGCTTTGGCCCGCCCTGATTATCAGCTTCCTTTTCATTTGGACACCTCTCTGTCTGGCAAACACGCACACTCTGTGCTGTATCAGCTGGTCGAGGGACACAGAAACATCCTTCGCTATGACAGTGTCACTGTGGATCACATCTAGGCCCGCCAGCCTCTTTGTGTTATAGCTGCAATTGGCGCTCTGTTAGTGAAATCTGCCCCAGTGGTGCAGTGTCACCCTCTCACGGTCCACACCCCTCACGGCATCAGGGCCCTGCTGGACTCGCGCAGGAGCAAACTGTCTAAAATTATCTCCCAGCCTCACATTGTGTTTGACTCCCGTTCGAACTCAGCAGAATCATTCCCTGATGGGGAATCACATGACTGTGTTCCACATGTGGTGGATCTTTCTAAGGCCCGCCCTGGCCTGCATGCCACTCCTTTGACAAACCCCTCTGTCTCTCTCTTCACAGACGGTTGTTGTTTTAGAGATAAACAGGGGGAGCTGAGGGCCGGCTACGCCGTAGTGTCTGCAAAAGACAATACAGACTTCTGCTTTAAAACACTTACTGCCGAACTTCTCACAGAAGGGCATAAGTCTGCTCAGAAAGCAGAACTGAAAGCTGTCATTCAGGCACTATACATCTCTCATGGCCAGCATGTAAATATTTTCACGGATTCTGCATATATAGTAAATGCTGTCCATATGGAGCTCTCACAGTGGCAAAAAGGAGGATATTTAACATCTAGTCAGAAACCTATTAAACATGCTTCATTGATGCGGGAGCTGTCATCAGCTCTTCAGGGACCGACAGAAGTAGTCATCGTTAAGGTCAGAGCCCATACGAAGGGACAGAGTTGGCAGGCAAGGGGGAATGAAGCTGCCGATCAGGCCGCTAAGCAGGTGACTGGGTACAACCCACGGCTGTTTCAGATGATTTTGGCAGAAACACAGGATGCAGAAGCAGTCAATCTCACAACACAGGAAAAAATAAGAAATGCTCACAGCAAACTCTCTCCTGAAGAGATGACTTTGGTTGTGACACATGACTTTAAGAAGGATGACAAAGGCATTTAAAAGAAAAATGGGAATGTTTTCCTTCCAATGAGTCTTAAAATGGCCTGCTTTCAGGACCGCACGGCCACACCCATGAAGGTGCAGTACAGATGCAGAGAAATCTGGTAGGATGGGCACATCCTTTTCTAAAACCCATGATACAGGAATGGGTGACTCAGTGTAACATTTGCACCCAATTTAATGCTAAACCAGCTCATAAAACCACACAAGGTCGTATTCCACTACCTCCAGGTCCTGGATATGAAATCATGATTGATTACACAGACCATATCACCCCATGCAGAGGATTTCGCTACCTCCTTGTAGCAATTTATTGTTTTTCAGGATGGCCAGAAGCCATCCCCTGCAAAGCTGAGACAAGCCAAAATGTGGTAAAATGGCTAACGAACAAATATGTACCTTATTGGGGGTTCCCTCGGGTCCTTCGCTCCGACAATGGGACCCACTTTAAACAAAAAGACTTGACACAAGTAGAAAAGTGGTTTGGGATTAAACATCAATATGGAGCAGTGTATCACCCACAATCTCAAGCAGAAGTTGAACGGTGTAACCGGTCCCTTACTAAAATCACTGTTCAGACTGGCTTAAACTGGCTGGACGCACTACCGATTGCTTTGTTAGCAGTTAGAACCAGAGTAAATCATAGAACTGGTTTTACTCCGTTTGAGCTTCAGATGGGCCAAACTATGCTGTTTCCTAGCTCACTTCAGGTTACATCTGCTTTGACCCCTGCTCAGTGGCTGCAGCAAGCTAAGGAACTTTCCTCTCAGTTCAGGTGTCAGGAAGCCGATCGATCCTGTCCGGAAGGTCCACCCTCTGAGGACAGCCCTGCAGCTGTGTGGATTAAGATTAAGTGGACTGAGCCCCGTTAGACTGGACCTTTTACTGTCACTGCTCGCACGTCCCACGCCGTACAAGTAAAGGAGAAACCAGGGATCTGGTTTCATCTGTCCAGGTGTAGAGTAGCATAAAACAACATGTCTCCCACCGTGTGTGGCCCACCTTTGGGCTGGGGCCCCTTCCTCACCTGGAGAATGATGTTTGTGATAGGAGTGTTTGCTGTTTGCATTGTGACGCCTTTAATCTGGTTTGAAACCTCTCTGCTTGCCTCTCCTCCGCCTGTTGGAAACTCATCCACCTCACTTAACCTGTCTGTCCCCACATCCTCCCCCTTAATCAGACTGCCTCGGTCTCTCCGCACTCAAACGGCATGTTCCAATATGTCACAATCCAGCATGGCCTTAAAGATGTGTATTCCTGGCAATCATTCTACTACTATAATCATTCCTTATACCAGCTTAATATCCGGAAGAAAACGTGGTTCTGAGTGGAAGAATTATCCTTGATATATGACTAATGATCAATTAAGTAAGGGATGGAGTTCTCTTGTGGCAGATCCTGATGGTCGTAATTGGTCTGGTTACACTACTACTATTTCTGCTAAACATCATCATCCCCTGTTTAAGCTAACTTCTGCTGCTGGGGGTCTTCAGCTGACTGTTAACCTTATTGGGTCCTCCCTGGTTCCCCCTTCTCTATCACATATCAGTAATAACTGTTGGGTGTTCATTTTATGGGCCTGGTCTGCAGGCACTGATCCCTCTTTTCACTTAGTAGTATGTGAAGAACCAGCTAATGTGACTAAAACTCCTACTTTGAGCCCCAACACTCGTTCTCTCGGGGTACGAGTGTCTGTGAATTCTGACCCAGATGCCTCCTTCCTGTTTTTCATGGGTATCTCTGCTTCCACTAATAATTGGTTAGCCATGGTTGAACAGGGTGCAGATGCGGTGAAATCAGATTGTGTGACCTGTCTTGGACCCCGGCCCTTACTGCGCATAATTCCTCTTTTGCCCATCCCAGATGACTGTTTAGTACTCCTTCTCACTTCTGCCTCCATAAACGATAACTGCACTTTCTGGGAAGAAAAATTTCCCTTAACCTCCCGTACCACCTCTGGCCCTTTGTTTGACCCCTTGCTGCCTGTGGGTAATTATACGTGTGTGTGTAGAAAAGGTGGCTCACGTGACGTTGGCTCTGTGCCTGTCTCTCTCTGTCTCACAACCCTGCATCTCATTAAACCCACTGTAACTTTCCGCTCTGATATTTGGTGGCGCGGTGGATCTGAGGGAGTACTGCAGGCACCTCCTTCCAACTGGACAGGACGCTGTGCTTTGATTACATTTCTCTTGCCTGTGCAGATATTTACACTTTCTGCTGATGACATAATTTCTCCTGTCATGCTCTCTAGGAAAAAGAGGGAGGCGTCTTCTTTTCCGTGGGATGCTGATCCCACGTATATTGATGCGATAGGCGTCCCTCGTGGTGTTCCAGATGAATATAAACTAGCTGATCAGGTGTTGGCAGG
>JBAMHV010000007.1:443811-455710 GCA_037177535.1 Pseudomugil gertrudae | reverse complement strand
CAAATAGTGTTAAAGCGCTTTGAGTGCACTGATGTGTAGAAAAGTGCTATACAAGTACAAGACCATTTACCATTTACATTCTTTAATAGATCTTGTTTAAGAACATGTGAGAAACCCCACATATGTTGACCTATTTATTTATGAGAACAAAATAAAACTGAATGTGATGTCAGTGTCCCAACACTGGGACACTGACATCACAAACTGGTGGAGAAGGGTGATGTTCTCATGCTTTTAAGTTCTGCAGCCAGTAGCTCTATGTGAATTCACCTGCTGCCTCATTGTCCCTTCATCCAGCTGCTACTCTGTAAAGCAGCCATGTTTACTGCTGCACACGAAGCCCAAACTGTCCTTTACATCCAACTCACAGTAGAGTGCTGCTCTGCTCTGACATGGAAACAAAGCGTCAAAAAATTTGCTCTTCATTCCATCTAGCATATTTCCCCAGTTACTCCAGTGGAAGGTCACATGAAGCTGAAGCCCATATATATGCGTGTGTGTATATATATATATATATATATATATATATATATACTGTATATATACACACACACACACACATATGTCTCTGGAAGATCATCTTATTGGCTTTATGATCACTGTTTCCCACCTGGAAGCTGCTGTGGACCGACGTAGGAAGCATGTCAATTGTAACTGTGCTGAACATCGTGAACTCTGCTATCTGAGCAAGCCAAACCACAAGCTGGATGTCATTCTCTACTGGCAGACTGGTGAACTTGTCTGGGGGTCAGTAACAACATAGAGGTGCTGGCTCAGTCACTGGAAATTGACCACCATTTGGTTGTATGCATTTGTTGAACTCAGCTAACTGACTCAGGTCTGCAAACAATAACCTGAAACAGATGCTATTATCTAATCTGGCTCCCACGGACTTGAAAATTTCCCCATATGTTGACAGAAGCTCTGACCTTGTTCTTCTGATCCTAAATGTTTTCACCTTCTGAGGAACCTGAGCTGAAACAGGACTGCAGCTGGGTGGCAGCGTCCTACCTTGGGTAGGACCACCCACATGTGTTTTGTTCTGATGTGATTGTCTGATCATTGTGCTTAACTGTTGAGGTGTTTTTTAAGCATTGCTTCACTGCACCAGCACTGGTGCAGACCAGGGATACTACACTTTTTTTTTTCTCCTCTTACTATCCATGTGTGTGCTCCCCCCACTTTGTAAAGGTGTGCCGCTTTAGGCTGGCAGCACCTCAGAAGGTCATTACTTGTATTATGTCTGTATATGTATACTGTGCGTTTTGGTTTTGGCTGTCCTGTAAACTTGAGTTTTCCTGTGGGGATGAATAAAGCCTCCTGGGGGCCTGAATATGATCAGGATGTATGCATTGATGGGTGTTAATACCTTACTGCATAATACTCAAGTGATGAGCAGTTTGAAATTGGACAGAAAGAGGTAGATTTCCACTTACTTGACATAAGGATGCCCATCCAGCTGAGCAATGTATTTGGGTGAAGTCTGCATTTTTTTAAGTTTTATGAAGTCTGAAGTTTTCTGGACAGATCCAGGTCTAGGACCTAGGATCTAGTTAGTGCTAGGACCTGAATGTATATTTACTGCAGACGTGACAGTTCCAGAGACCAATGCTAACAGAGGATGTGGCCGACATGCATGACATTAGATCAGGTTTTGTGGATTACGGTGTGTAGGAGATGCGTCTTGGTCTGTATATCTGACCGGAATAGGAGTGCAGCACATTGTGTGCTCACTTATTGGCATGTAGAATATGGCGGCTAGTGCCTTTGCTCGGTGGATTTGCTGGTCTTTACCCTATGTTGTCTTAGCATGAGCACCTGTACATGAAAGGTGCTATATAAATAAACTTGCCTTAGCCTGGAGTGGGCTGACACAGTGGCTGATGCCTCGCTGAAGCTTCAGCGCACCTACAATGCTGACATACTCGAGATGGCACAGCTGATGCCATCCTGCATGATTTCACTCAGCTAAAACAGTCTCTTTCTGACCAGAGTAGTGAACAGTGAGTGCGACCTACCTCGCGGACTCAACTGTTGTTGGATTGTTAAGAGAAGTGCTAGTGACAGAGAGCTAGACACTAGCAGTGCTTTACAAAACAACCCGAAACTAAGACATAAACTCTTAACAGTAACTCACCTAAAACTGACTGAACCTCTATGATTGAAGTGCTTGTTCTACTGAAGTCAGACAAATCTGGACTTTATAGTGACACTAGATTGTTTCTGACATCATGTTGCCTGTCTGATATTACATGGTGTATTCAGGTGTAGAGGAGGTGGTGGATCTTACCTGTGAGGCATCAGAAGCTGCTGTGGTGGACCTGACGAACAGCGACTCAGTGCTGGTAATGACACAGGACGAGTAGTCAATCTCTCACCCTGACAAACTTTAACTAACTCTTCTTCTCTTCTTTTTGATGCTGATGTGGTTCAGCTGGTGGATGAAGGTAAAACATTGTGTTGAAGATTAAACATGTCCACAGGGTAGTTCCATTTAAAAAATCAGTCCAACATTTCTGTGGTTGCCCTCTTTCAGGTCCTCTGAACAGAAGAGTCCCTGCAGGTGAAAGCTATGTGCTCAGCAGTGATGAAGATGACGACACGTCTCCAGTTCTCTGTGCTGCTGTTATGTCCTCTGCACAGGCATCCAGGTACTGAGCTGACATTGACTTATGAAACCATATTTTACTCCCAGTAGAACGTAACCAACATATTAGATGTTGAAACTGAAACATTTGACCACATAACAGAAAATATGGGGTCATTCTGACTCTGATATCAGGGTGCTTAGCATCTTTTAGCATCTGGCTGTTAATGTTTGGGAAGTGAGGAGTGCTCAAATAATAATTAATTCCGGGACCAGGTAATACACTGATCCCAGCTTACACAGCATTTCTAACAAATCCAGGTAATACGCTGAAATGTGCTGTGTTTTTTGATCTGTTGGTTCCTTCAGTAGAACTTGGCCCGTTCTGTGTTTCAGGTCAACTCCGGGGCTGATCAGCTGCCCTGTCTGTCTAGATCTGTACTCTGAGGTGAGGCACTGTTGGGTCACATGACACCAGAGACACACCTGCATGTTGTTGATCCATAAAGCTGTGAAGTACCCTGATGTCTAATAAATTAGAACATTGATTGATTGTTGTAAAGCTATGTATGTATACTTTGATTTTCCTTGATATGCTAACAAATCACTAATGAGTTTGCAACTAATCTGAGCAAACCAACTGTTGTACTTATCAGGACTTTGCATCTTTACAGAGTTTGTTACAACCAGGTAATGTTATAGATGTTGCTGTATCCGGATCACCCGACTTCCAGTCATCCCACCAGCAGCAGAACAAATCTTACTGGTTCAGAATGTTTGCAGACGTGTTTCCATGAAACCTCTGATTATCAAAGTTAGTCATTCATTCAGACTGCACAGCTGATTCACAGCAAGAAGGTTGCTGGTTCGAGCCTCACTGACCAGTGACCTTTTTGTTTATAGTGTGCATGTTCTCCCTCTGTTAGCGTGGGTCTTCTCCGGGTTCTCCAGCTTCCTCCCACCATCCATAAACATGCATGTTAGGTTAACTGGTTATTCTAAATTGTCCATAGAAATGACTGAGTGGTTGTCTTTTTGTGTTGACCTGCAAGGGACTGGTGACCTGTCCAGGTGTACATGCCTCTCGCCTGATTGGCTGCTGCAATAGGCTCCAGCTACCTGCGACCCTGATTGGCTGCTAGGACAGGCTCCAGCTACCTATCCCTGATTGGCTGCTAGGACAGGCTCCAGCTACCTATCCCTGATTGGCTGCTAGGACAGGCTCCAGCTACCTATCCCTGATTGGGATAAGTGGTTAAGAAAGTTGATGGATGCATCACAGCTAACATAAAAGCCACCAGGAACCTATCTGTTTTATCTGGGTAACATGAGGTTACGCACCGGTCCAGACCGTTTCCTTTCTGGAAACACAGAGGAAACCTTGTGTTCTGAGAACTGGTTCCTAACCAGGAATCTGCTCTGAACCAGAACTAGAGCAGGTCCGGTTCTGGACTCTGACTCCTCTTTTGTTATTGTAACTTTTTAAATGTGAAAGCCACAGGAGAAGTTGTGTTGTGTTGATTAAGCTAACTAGTTGTGGTTTCCCCTGCAGATTGTGGTTAGCGGCAGATTGGTTGTTTCTACAAACTGTGGCCATGTGTTCTGCAGCCAGTGTCTGAGAGACGCTCTGACATCATCGCACACCTGTCCCACTTGCAGGAAGAGACTGACAACTCGCCAGTATCACCCCCTCTACATCTGATGTCATAGTGACCTCAGCCGTGCTACAACTGGATGCTGGCCTCCTGTTTGTGACATCATCAGTGATGTTTTGTTGCTGAAAGTTTTTGTTTATGTGGACCTTGAGAGTGCATTGATTTCTATTCAGGTTTAAAGATTAGTTCAGAGTTTAAATAAATTCTATTTGGAGTGAACTTGTGTCACATCATTGGAGCACTTTGTTGATCCGTTTCATTGATTGGGATCACACTGGGATTATACTGGGATCATACTGTGATCATACTGGGTTATCGCTCTGCAGGTAAGAGTTGCTGCCTGACAGTGGAGATTGTCTGTAGGATTTTATCAACAAAGATCAAAGTGCCCGTTCTCATAACGCTGCAAGTGCAATACGACGAATAAAATGACATTCTTTGCATGCAAGCAGCGTTCAGTGACTGCGTGTAAAGATCACAACCCTCTTTCTGAACCGCCACTGAAATTAAACCATGGTCATCTAATCAGTAAAGACTAAGAACAGACAACAGTAGTTCATCACTGATTTCGTTTGAGTTCTGGTTAAATGCCTTGTTAGGCTTTGTTCTGTTATATGCTTGTGTGCTTCTATCTGCAGCGACATTCTGATGCACTGCCAGGTTACAAACTCATATATATCAAATATATAATTCATTTCACAAAATGGCACTTTTAAGCGTTTTATTAGTGAAAATGGACGCTTTTAACTGTTTTTCCACACAATTCAAATTTAATTCAAAATTAAGTTTTAATTCAAACGCGCCATTGTAGTGATGACTTTTGACCCCTTTGGCTTGCCATATTCTGAACACGCTCTGAATGTGTCCAGAACGTGTCATAAGTGTGCATTTTGACACTTTTATGAATGTTTTTGGCTTATTTGGCCTTCCATACACGGACGGTTCATGCCTCCGAGAAGTCCATTATTCTCAGATGCCTCATTGGGTATGATCCCTGACGTAATGTGTGCCCTCTCTCAAAAGCTCATTTCTAACACACATTTACACCAGTTCTGATTAGGCCTTTATATATATGTATTTAAGTATTTCCTAGCACACCTTAATGTGATTTTCTGTTTTTATTGGCTAGTATTACTAAGTATGCTGCTTCTTAATGCTACTCATTATTTGACCTTTGTACAAATTACAAAAAAAGTTTAAAAAAAAAAACCAAACAAACATGGATAATAACAGTAATCCAGGGAAGGTATACCAAATCCATATCCACATTTTCCAGGATTTCACCATCCCATATTGCCCATTGCTGCTATTTATTTCCTCTGTAAGGTGAAGTTGCGTTTCCATGTCTCTGCACAGTAATGCCAGCCATGGTTTTGGCCTTAGCAGCTGTCCTGATTGCGAGCTCCTCCTTAAAGCTTTTTGGCAGCGATCTAACATTTTAAAGAGATTTCTCCAGGTGCAAATCCCAGACACACAAACCACAGAACCAGATATACAGAAGCATATCCAGGGTTATGCTAAGATAAAAAATGTCTTCCTTTTCTGTAAAATTTCCTTCCAGGATAAAATAATTCCAACACATGATAGGCTGATGATGAGGTTTTGTGGCGATGGATGAAGCTTAGACCTCTCAGAAACATTAATTCTATCCCGTAGAAAATAAACAGATAAGCAGATGACGTTTCTTTTCCACCTTTGTTATTTATATAATAGACAACTGGAGTTGTACAGATTGTTTTTTTTCTCACCAATGGCTGTGACACTGACATATTGGCCTAAACAGGTGACTTCACAAACAGCTTGATGGTCTGTTTGCAGAACTGTAATGTTCATTTTCCACAGAGATATAACAACGGCTGGTGTGTGAGCTGAGCAGTCAAGCCAAAACTCCCATTTACAGTGTAATAAGCTGTAAGACGAGGGCTGATACAGAGATGTAATGTCATCGGAAACACCTGTCCTAAGCAGTTATGGGAATGAAGGCTACGCCCATGCGAGTACAAACTTGATGCTTGTAGCAGAATATGTGCTCGACTGCAGATATTTATTTCTGCATACTGAACTTGTGAACCAGTTTTGTTGCTTTATAGATGCCTTGCATGTGACGTATGTGAGTGATACGCACGCATTTGTGGTGCAAAGCTCTCAATTTGATTTAAATGATGGAATTATTCACTTATTCACATTCCAACAGGTTGGAAAAATTACAACTGTATAAATGTAGAATATGTAAAAATATAAGATATTTTATTGTTAAATGAACCTGATCAGGTTAATTTAACAATAAAATATAGTTTAGTGTTTATCAAGTTGACAAAGAAAGAATATTTTTTTTATAAATTTTTTTGGCCAACACTTCCTAAGGAAGGTAATCACACACATAATTTCTATAAATATTTGACATACTTTACAAAAAAAAACTTTAAAAATCAAATAATTTAGATATGAAATGTTGCCGTGAACGTAATCACCCAACTGTTATTAAAAAAAAATCTAAAATGTGAAAAAACAAATGTAAGATTGTTAAAAAGGTTGATAAATTATTAAGTTAAAAAAACCCGAAGAAATGGAGTCAGATGAATAAATGGATTAATAAAAAGAAAATGTTTATTTACTGATGTGTTTATTTTTATTATGGTAGTTTTGGTCTTTCATAGGATCAGCTTTGGACATTAGAGCTGCAACATGAGTTTTCTGTGACAGGTTGAACCATAGCTTTAAACTTTAGAAGTCTGAAACACATCGTTGACAAATATGAATTGATTGTTAATCTGCTGCAGCAACACATCAGTAATAAGTTGAACAAACAAAACAAGGCTGGAGAAGTAACAGGTACTGATCAAAAGCAACTGAAAGAGTGTTTACCAACTAATTTGTTTAATGTAGACCTGCTGAGGACCCCATGATCACTGTTCAGCCTCATACATGTAGGGATCTACAGATCCTGGAAGCCTGGAAGCCTGGATGTTAGCCAGTGACATTGCAGATCTAGAACAGTTTGTATTAACAGTAGCTGCAGATCTGCTTCTAACCTGGTCTGGTCTGCATGTGTTAAAGTGATCTTTGATGTCCAAATCCAAATGAACAGACATTATTGTGAAGAAACAACAAAGTCACCTCACAGAACAGAAAAGTCTAAAAACCAACAGTTCTTCCCTGTAAGCCTGTAAATCCTTTAATTCACCAAAGGTGGCCAGGGTCTGCTCAGTTTCATGTTCTCAGATGGACCCTCAGCTTTTTGAAGTTTACATCATGTTTGAGGATTAGTTGCATTTGTTTGTTTTCGCAGCAGAAATGCTCTCTATGTAGCACTAAAATCCTCTCATTTCATTTTCCCATGCAAAGCTTCTATTAGCGCCATGATCTCTGTAAAGTAGCTGGTCTCCTCTCCAAGGATCATCTCAGACTGAACCATCTCCTGGTAATGGAGTCTTAGAGACAGTAGAGAGCTCAGCAGAGAGCCATCTGAGCGGTACTGATCCAAACACACCGGAGCCATGGCTAACAGAGCCAGTAGAGCCTGAAAAACAAAACAACTATTATGCAATCCCATTGACAGGATTGGACCTGGTTCATAGTCTTCACTTGGTTCTAATCACCTTCTCTCTATGGTCATGCTCAGTGGACTGCAGCATCATCGGAACCAGGCGGCACCAGCCGTCTTCCAGCAACTCCCCCTGCAGGGACACCTCCAAGTACTGACGAAGTCGCTCCTCATGGGCTGGGTCCTGAATGTGGTCCAGACCCGCTTGCAGCATTAGTGCCTGACACACCAGTAGACAGAAAAACTTCATTCAGTATTCACTATGAAGTCACAAAGCTGCTTGCACAGTTAAATATCTGTATATATAATTAATATCTCAATATGTGTGTTAGCTTCTTCTGAAAATCCAAGTGATTTCCTCGTTTAGGTGCTCAATTTGATCCTTTTACCAAATTTACCATTTTAAAATGCTTACTGTAGTGGGTCCTCATAGAGGCAGCACGGCGGAAATCCACTACACATGCTTATCTTATCATTTTTACAAATTTAAGCCTTTAACTGCCCCACCAAAAAAGAGCTATTAAAAAGGTGTTTGCATTTCTTATTCACTTGTCACCACACCATTCAACAAACTGAGCGACCATTTCTGCAGAGTCATCAGAGTATTTCTGCAGACTCAGAGTTGTACTGGAAGCCTGAGGTGTACAACGTGAAGAGGAATGGTGACAGTATTGTGTTTTTTAAAGGGTGTGGTGACATGGGTGTTTGGAGTGTCTAGCAGGGTGACAAGAATGTGACAAGGAAATATTTGAATGGATGCCTGATTGTGTTTTTTTTTGTTTGTTTTTGTGTGTGGGGTATATGCGACTGTGTGTGGGGGGAGGATCTCTGTGTCAGGAGAATGAGGTGGCAGGTGGGTTTATTTTCACCCCTATTCCCTGGTTGCTGCCGGGGGTGGGTCTTGGGCTGGAAGGGGACCTGGAGTTCAAGTTGGCTTTGCTGGTTGGGTGTTTATTACTGATGCAATTTGTCCTGGGGCCTTTATAGTGTGATAAAAAAAAATCTACTGCTTCCATCTTGTTGCAAGTGGCACCATAGGGTGGCGCTGGGTTATTGGCAGGTCCTCTATAAAAGAGGAAGTGGCAGGTTATCAGGGAGTGCCAGTCTCCGGTGTGACAGCCACGATGCCAATGAGCAGTGTCTGGTCTAATGTTGGGAAAATATGGCTTTTTAACGTGTTGTTTTATGGTTTTAAATGTGTTTTACTTTTATACATATTGAAATGCGGTTTGCATGACAGGACGGGGTTCTGATGAACTACATGGGAAGGAGAACTGAGTGTGGAAGTTCTTACCTGCAGGTATGGTTTTAAAATGTTTGTTTACAGAGTTTTGATTAAAATGTTTTGTGTAAATGGTAATCGTTTTATTTCTTTTCAACCTGCAGAATAAGTCCACACCTGCTGTCCTTTTCCTTTTACAGTTACGTTCTGTTTACGTTAGTCGGAGTTGGGCCTTGGCCACCTGTGGTGGTAAATCTAAGAGCGGACTAACTAAACTAAGTTTTTTGTTTTTGTTTGTTTTTAGAGAGTCGCTTCCTTTTAACATCAGCTCTATTCCCCTGTGAGGGCTCGGGGTTGGACTATATATGTCTGATCTTTAGCATGCGGGATTTGAAGTGTGTGTGTGTGTGTGTGTGCATTGCAGTGATTTTATTGTGGTGCTGTGTATATTAGCGGACTATCCGCCTCTGGGTGTACGGGGTGTCAGAGGGAGTAGACCAGCCCCCGAACTAGACCGGGTTTTAGATGCAAAGGGGAAGCACCTGATTTCATGTTTAATAAATGCATAGAAGTATGAAATATTATTCATGTGGTCGCTTCTCCTTCTCTGCACTCGCTTCACACTAGTTACATTCGTATTGAAAATGTCCTCACAAATCCTATGATCAAAGATATGAGGCCTTTATTTCACTCTGCGCAGCTTCTGTTTACTGTGATGCTGGCTCGGTGACAATAAAGTTTTATTCTATTTTGGTTTTGTCCATGGCTTGTGACACCTTTCCAAATGACAAAAGAATAAATCTGCTGGGAATGTGACCTAAAATACCTCCTGCATTTTTTTCTTTGTTGGCTTTTGCTTTAGTCTTGGATGTCTTTCCCCTCCCATCACAGCTATTTTTCTGTCTGTTTTTCACTTGTGCTGGCTCTGTTTATGGGAATCATGCACTCCCTCCGAGCAAATGTTGCAAGACTCGCATAGCTTATGACCCTGTCCAACCGCTATGCTATAAAAAGCCACAGTTTTCATCCAAACCAATGCAGATCAGAAGCAGCGCCAGACGCCACCCTTACTTAACCCTCTGATATACTCCCTGTCAAAGACTTTCCATTAAGGCTCTGCAAAGAACACAGTTGTGAAACTGTACTTTATTGTTATTAATATAATCATATTATAGAGGCCTTTTACTGTCTGAAGAGCCATGCAAACACTTCCTGCTTTGCTCTCTCTCTTATGCTGGTGTTTTCTGCATTTATCTGCTTCTTTCTTTTGTTTACAGGCAAGAATTTAAAGAAAAAATGACAACTGGTCTGTTTTAAAACCCTGAAATCATATTTTTTGACTGATTTTACTGTTTATCTTTAGAGCACTACTGGAATGCCTCTTCACCCTGTATCAGCGAGCTGCACAGGGTGAGAGGATAACAAGATTTAAACACGACAGGGAATTTGTGTGAACGAGGAATGTATTGACTCCTTTTCAGCTCCTGTCAAAGCCAATAAGCCTTCAAACTGACTAACTCAAACTTACTTGGGATCACATCAAATGTGGAGCCTCTGGCTGACACAAGTCCTCGGCTGTGTCCAAATGACACGAGAGCAACTGGAAAAGATCCCAAACCGGCTGGTCAAACTGATCTTCCATACTGGAACAGTTCAGGAGCCAGACCAAAGTCATCAACCCCAGCCAGGACCTGGTTTGATAGTTGCAAAGGAAAAACCAGCAGAAACTGTAAAGCTCCAGCACCTGCTCCTCCACCTGAACTCTCACTGCAAAAATGTCATTTGTTGACTCCAAATAATACAAATAAATAATGTGATGCAATGATTAATAAATGAAAGTGAGAAAAAGCCCCAAAAGTCAGCCAAAGCAAACTAAAATATGAGGAGAGGCCAAAATCCCACAATGCCACCAGCAACTAAAAAAACCTAATTACTGAATGTCCCTCTGGGATAAATACAGTATTTTTATATAAAGTTGTGACTAAGAAGCTTTTTACCACCTCAGAAACATCCCAGTAAGACCAGCAGAAACTCCTCCAGTAGGCTGGATTAACAGGACTTCCTATAGAGACCATTAAACATCTGCAGCTCATCCAGATGTTGCTGCTGCAGCTTTAACTGAGACTGAGAGCTCTAAACACATCACACCAGTTTTAACATCTTTACACTGGTTTCCAGTCAGTCGCAGAATAGATGTTTAAAACCTGCTGATTGTTTATGAAAACAGCAATAATACATAATATAAGGCTAATCAAAGGGTGTTGGCTGAAGCATATGCTTATTATGCCAACCCTTAAGTTTATAAATCCCAGAATACATCTGTGATATGTTCAGAGAATATAAACCACTGATTTAACTGATTTAAAAGTGATTAATAAACGATTTATGAGAAACTTTTGTTGTTATATCAGCTTATGGTACACATTCGTGCTATGAAATCAGGACTCAGGTCTTTGTATAGGAGAGTAAATACATAAAAGCAGCTAGAAGTAAATGAGTGAAACATTGCATCTTTGGTGGATAAAATGTTAAGTTCAGATCAGTGTGTTGAAGAGAGAACGGGAGGAAAAATAAGAGAGAAAGAATGAGAGAAGATGAAGAGGGTGGGTCTGAAGACCATGGCTCACGTCCAGTCTGACAGCTGCAGAGAACAAGCTGTTTCTGAGCCTGGTGGTCTTTTAGTGAAGGAGCTGAAACAGTCTGTGAGTGCTTCATGATGAGAAGAGTCCTCACCCTGCATAGTAAAGCGTAGATATCTGAGGCTACAACTCGGCCTTCGTCTCGGCAGCAGTGCAGATGCCATGACTATGACCATGCTAACCGGGTCTCAGAAAGAATACAGAGAGCAGTTTTATGTGCTTCACCGAGACATGGCTGCATGAACACATCCC
>JBAMHV010000007.1:235846-255103 GCA_037177535.1 Pseudomugil gertrudae | reverse complement strand
GGTGTACCTACACCACGCTCTGTGGTGTACCTACACCACGCTCTGTGGTGTACCTACACCACGCTCTGTGGTGTACCAACAGCACGCTCTGTGGTGTACCTACAGCACGCTCTGTGGTGTACCTACAGCACACTCTGTGGTGTACCTACAGCACACTCTGTGGTGTACCTACAGCACACTCTGTGGTGTACCTACACCCTGCTCTGTGGTGTACCTACACCCTGCTCTGTGGTGTACCTACAGCATGCTCCGTGGTGTACCTACACCATGCCTGTCCTCACAGCGGAGCTCTGCAGTCAGACGGTCTCGTTCTGTTCTACAGGTGATCTTTATGTCAGTAAAAACACTGAATGATTGAACGCCTGCTTTTGGAAGAGCTTATCCCAGCAACTAGTAGGCGAAAGGCAGTTCTGACGTAAAAAAGGCAAATACCGCTGACATGTTTGGAGTAATGATGCTAGAAATGCTAGCTGCTATAAACACATCAGATTTGGCCCTATGTGGTAGTTTACTAAGTAAAACTACTGACAGACCTGTTTCCCGTTTCCAGGAACAGCTGATCTGTACATTCACACTGGATTATTTCATGAGATGTGAGTCATGTATGAACTTTCCTCATGCTTTGACACAAACAGCACGATGATGGACAACTCCAAGTACGACTTCCCACTTTCTGTAGAGCAGAAACCCAGAGTCCCCGTTTTGACCCGTTTTATGTAACCAAGGACAAAAAACAACATACTTCCTGTCCTAGTTATGGTCCCATCTCTGGGGACTCACCTGTGCGAGGTGAGGACGACGGAGCGTCCCTCCTTGATGACGCTGGTGATGCAGTTCCAGAGGGCCCGGCGGGCCTTGGGGTCCATGCCAGTGGTGGGCTCGTCCTGTAATGAGGAGGACAGCCAGGTTCAGGTTGGCCCACAGGTGGAGTAGGAAGCAAAGGGAGAAGGTAAGGAGGACAGGGAGTAGCGGCATCCTAGCACACCTGGAACTCTTCTTCTGTGGTGCCCTGCAGCCTGTATTTCTTCTGTGCTACGTAACCTGCAGCAGCTCTTTTTAATCCCGTTACACAATCATTCTACCCCCTCCTGCCTGCATGGCTGTCAGACATCAGCTCATTGTGCAACACACCCAGCATGTATGGTGAAGGAAGAGGGACAAACTACCATCCAGCTTTTAGTGGCTCATTTACATATTTACAAGCTGTTTTATCATTTTCAATAACAAAACGGGAGAATCGCTTTCACACCTTTTAAGAGGCTCATGAACATATTGTATTACTGGGCATTTACTCCATGGCAACCAAGCAGGAAGACCACACAGACTGGATGAATGTTCTGGTAACTAAAAACAAATGTGAGCTGCATCTCAGGAGAACAATAAGGAGATGGTCCCAGTCAGAAGGTGGGAAATGCCTCATCAAGAAGAAAAAGAAAGGGGTCTCACCAGGAAGACAACGGGCGGTGCTCCAATGAGAGCCATGGCCGTGGACAACTTCCTCATGTTCCCACCGCTGTAACTTCCTGCTCGTTTATCGGCATACTTCAGGAGGCTCAGCTTCCTGATGCCCCACTCTGCCACCTATCAATCAAACAGCAGTATCAGCACCGACCTGATCCAGTACTGCGACTCTTCTTCATGTCCTTATGACTCACATCGCACACTTCATTCTCAGGAACGCCTCGAAGGATGGCGTACAGCTCCAGGTGTTCTCTTCCTGTCAGCAGCTCATTGATGGCGTCGAACTGTGGACAGTAACCCATGTTTCGATGGACCTCATCGATCTCCCTCAGGATGCTGTGACAGAGAGATATGCGTCAGAACCAGAGCCAGAATATTCTGAACCAATCTGGATCTGAACACCAGCAGAATGCTGCAACAAGAGTGCCACACAGGGCCCTGCAGGGTCCAGAACCACAGGTTGAGCACATCAGGCAGCCTGGACCTTTAATTCCTGCTAATTTAACAATTGAGCAACTAGTTTCTGGTGCCAACAAACTGCTTCAGCAGCAATAATGAGCTTAACCACCAAATTCTGGACCTGAGAGAAAGTTCCTGTTTAACAGGAGTTTGGGGACTTTAGCTAGACCCCCCCCACCTCCCATGTGAGGACGTCTGTCATTATGGGGACCTCAAAGAGAGAAGCTACAGTGAAGAAAACCACAACAGACTTGGATCAGATAAAAACTGGTTTTACCTGATCTGACTGATTCCCAAAGGAATCTAGTGTCCAGTTCAAATAACTGAATGTTTTTATTCTGAACTTCAGCGTTTATCCTTCACACACAGGTTCTGATGTGACTAAACAATATGAAACTGTTCTGAGGTAAAGCAACCACACCTGTGTGTACACACCAGGTGCGATGCGAAACTGCAAATACATTATGAAAATTTGAGAACACATTGTGAGAAAAACAACTATGGATTTACATTGAGCGATGTTGTGCTACTGCTGGCAAAAGCAGAGACAAAAAGAGCGCACTGGGGACAGAGGACATGGAGAATGTAACTGTTTGGTCCAGCTTCTGGTCCAGAAGCTGGTCCAGAAGCTGGACCAAGGCTACTTCACGACATACGTTTGAATGTGGGACAATTTGAGGATTCGCTTCAGAAACTCGCTCCCAGCAGTGTTCCTGTTCAACCGGACCAAGATGGTTGCAATGGTTATACAAAGTTTAAAACAAATCGCAACTGGCTCTGATGATGCTGATTGGTTGAATATGCATCTGTCGGATGTGAATAATAAGAAAAATCAATCTCAGTTAAAACTCACAAAACCACAGAATAGAATTTCAGCACAGATGTTCCCATGGACACCGATTAGATAAAAACAATGCCGTGCAAATTATTTGGACGAAATGTTCAAAATAGGTGTGTATAGACCGTAAATCTATAGAAACCGGGCCAGACCAAGTCGACTGTGAAACAGGAGACGTCCTGATGATGTGGTCAGACTCTAAGCACTCACCTCTTTCCAGCCAAGAAGGCCTCCCCGCTGGTCACCATGGTGTCACCCGTCAACATCTTAAAGGTGGTGGTCTTCCCAGCTCCGTTCACACCGAGCAGGCCGAAACACTAACCGCACACATGAACACACACAGCTGTTTAAAGCATTCAGATCTTTTTCATACATGTTACACCTGCCAGGAGTCAAACTTACCTCTCCAGGTGGAATCCCGACGCACAGACGGTCTACCGCTGGTTTCTGCTTCCTTTTAAACACCTACAGAACACCATTCAGTTACCATTAAACCCAGTACACTGAGCACAACCCCCTTCATGTGTAAAACCTGGCCACCTTGGTGAGCTGCCGCAGCTCCAGGATGTCTCCGTGTCCAAGGCCGTGGACAATTCGTTGCCTCTCTCGGGCCACATCCTCATCTTCCTCACCCAATGGGCTCAGTTTGGTGAGTTTACTGATTGGCCTGTGCACACACACACACACACACACATTGACTAAATTTATCCAGGTGACCTAAATGCTGGTGAAAACAGAAGGAAGAAAAAAAAACAACGAGGTAGAGTAAAACCAGTTTGAACCTACTTGGGTTTGATGCAGAACCGGTACTGGATGAGGACGGTGATGATGAAGAAGACCACTCCCTCTACAGCCATGGCAAGCAGGTTCTTTCCCACCATGTCCCACTCCAGAGGGGAGCGGAATCGGTTCTCACCTGGAACACAACAGCTATGAAACCAGGAGACCTGGCACAAAGGGTTCTGAATGTTCTCCCCCCCACCTCAGCATTTACTACACTGGACGGGTGTGGACAGTAAAGAGTGGGCGGAGCCACAAAGAAAGCAGTCATGAAAATGGGACGACTGTTCTGTAAATAGTCTCTCTTCAAGCTGTGCTTGTTTTACACCGGAGACTCCAGGTTCTGGTTCAGAGTCGGGTCTTACCAAATCTCTCAAGGGCGTCAGCCATGGCCTGGTTCTTCACCATGTCAATGAGTCCTCGACCCAGACAGAAGTGAGGGAAGATGAGAAGAACGTTCTTCAGGATGTCATTGATGCCTCCGATCTCCTGTTTAGAACAGGAGGTTAAAGTCTGCTTGTTTTCTCTGGACTTTCATCTATGGTCCCATTGCTCGGCATGAACTCACGTGGTCTCCAAACAGCTCCATGACAAAAGTGGAGATGCTGCCATTGATCCCGATGAGGATGTTGACGCTGGTGAGAACAACATACGCTGTGCTGGGGATCTTGAAGAAGAAGGAGGCCGGATACATGAGTGGAGTGATGGACCAGCTGGAGACACAGCGACATGGAGACAACAGATCTCTGTCAGGGAACAACTTGACAAGAGACCAGCAGTACCTCTAATGTAATGGGTGATTAGAGCTGGTGAAGCTTAAGGGAGTGTGGTAAGGTGTAGAACAGGGGTGCTCAAGTCCGGTCCTCGAGATCTACTATCCTGCAACTTTTAGATGCATCTATTGTCCAACACAGCTGAATCCAATGAATGGCTCGTTAGCAGGCCTCTGTGGGGCTGGATGACATGCAGCAGAGAAAATTCAGCTATTTGATTAAGATGTGTTAGAAAGGGTTGCATCTAAAAGTTGCAGGATGGTAGATCTCGAGGACCGGACTTGAGCACCCCTGGTGTAGAAAGATGCAAGAGGGTGTAGAAGAGTTTGTAGGAGGATGACCAAGGGTGTGGGAAGCTATAGTAGCATAGAGGAGAAGGGTGGAGGATAGTAAAAGAGGCCATATAGTATGGTGTAGGAGGGACATAGTAAGACGTTTGAGGTCATATAAGGATGAGGGGGTGTATGAAGATATGGAACATGAGATGATATAGGAGGGTGTAGGAGGGGTAGGAGGATGTAGGAAGATGGTGTAAGAGGCTGCAGGATGGTGTTGGACAGTGTATCTGACCCGTAGAGAAGCAGCAGCAGGGCGAGCGTGGGTAGGTTGGTGGAGGAGACGTAGGCTTTTTGTTGGAAACAGATGAAGATGAGGATGACGAGTGTTGCTGGGACAAAGTAGTTACACTGCAGGGACACATAAACATTAACGCACACATACATGCAGTGAAACGGGGACTTCTCCTAGAACTCACCATGTCCCAGACGAAGGTGGCCACCCAGTAGAGCAGAGGCTGCACGCCGCTGATGAACTGCATGTGTTTGGCTTTACTGACTCGCTCCTGGATGAGGAAGACCACAAAGCTTGCAGGGACAAAGGACATGGCGAAGATGACACAGATGGACACCAGGACGTCCACTGAGGTGGTTACCCTGGAAAAGAAGGATGTGTGAAGACACCTGAAAGCCAAAGCATCCAGTATAGCATGCACGTGCAAGTGTTGAGTGTGTGTATTGGGATCAAGTGTGTACTCACAGGGCAACCTGGGACAGCTGCTCTTTGGTCAGGTTGAGTGGGTGGTTGTGGGCGATGATGCCGTACATGTTGGGGTCGGCGTCTGCAGGCAGATTGGCTCTCAGGATTCCGTTGTTCATCACGTTGATGAAAGCCGTCACGCTGTGCCAGCCTTTGTTGTTGAACCAGATCTAAAGAGGCCAGGTTCAGGAACAAGTCAGGACAAATAACTTGTGTATTCGAGTACCTGCTTAGGACTCATCTGTACTCCTGTACACGTAAATGGGGATGTTCATTTGAAGTCACCACCCTTATTCTTCTAAGCATCTATGGTCTATCTAGTGGTCAGCAAACAGCCAAAACTGGCCTGCAGACAATACCTGGCCCGACAAATTATTAAAAAATGATTGCAAAAGTTATTTTTAATGCTCAGACACAGTGCTGAGTAAGAAAAATGGCTTGGCCCCGAGGTAGCGAGGGGAGAGAGGGCGAGGCTTCAGCTGCGTGGGAGAAGAGGAAGTTAGCTGTGAGAAACTGCACGTTTGCTACAAGCTTTAGCAATACCCACAGCTCTTCTAGTCCCAGCAGAGTGTTCTGCTTCACCACTGCTGGGTAAAGCAGCATCTGCTCCTCTCAGCCTCCCAGAGCTGGTTTGGAGGCAGAAAGTTGTTTCAGTTTTCAGGTTGTGGAGACAACAGACCAAATCACTGCGGCTTCCAAACAGTCAAAGAAACGTTACACTTCAGGACCAAAACTACCAGACTAGAAAGACGAGGATATAACTGGTTTTGTTGGAGCTGAATGCTCATGTTAAGTGGGATTTTTTAGTTCCCCTGGAAAAGCAGCTGCTACTTACACTCAGGTGTAAGGTTCAGTTCCAACATCTCCCCCTTTCTCATCTACTGCTGAACAATTAAGGATACTAGAGCCCACACAATGGTAAACATATAACAATGTAAAGAAACACAGTATACAAATAAGATGTTTAACAAATTCATATGAACAGGATATACTGGTAGATAATATATGATATAGGACAAATATATAAATTACTATATAAAGACAATAAAGTAGAATTTACTGGAAAAATGTTTTAGCTGTGAAGAGTTAGGCTAAATGTAGTTGGCATTGGTCTGTTATGTTGCTGTGTTAGGTCAGTTCATACACTAGTGGTTAGTGCTGAGTTCAAAGTTCACATCCATTTCATGACATGGGTGCAAAGCACTATAAAGCTGTTTATAACAGTCCAAAAACACCAAAAAAAGTAGAATAAAACCAGAGTTTTCTGCATGTTTTTCTGGTACTTTTAATTTGGCGGTTTCATCATGTTTCATCATATTTCGCTTTTCCCGCCCTCATTTTTCCTTTATCCGGTTTTGTGCCATTCAACTCAACACAGCTCCAGCGATTTCTGGTGGTATTGCTGCATCGAGTGATGGACAGCTAAGTTCCTGGAAAACGGACTCGTTTATGTGTTTAAACAAGGCAAGAGACGGTTAAAACGTAGTCCCCATTTTAAGCATCGGGCCTAAACAGGTGCAGGTAATTATCTCAGAACCATCGGCCTCGACTCTGCTTCCACTTCAGGTGCGTACGGTAGGTGCATGTAAACGCTGCTGACTGAACCAACCTGACGAGCTCACTCACCTTCACGTTGTTTTTGGTGTCCAGGCCGTTTATGAAGCCGGACAGGCTGTCCAGGAATCGGTCAGCAGCGGCCCCCTGCAGGAAACAAACTCTGTGGTTCTGAAGGTGTTGGATCAGACATTTGGACTGCTCGCTTCATCCAGTCACTCACCTTCTGTAACTCAAAGATTTTCCGGACTCTCTCAATGGCATCGTCAATCTCATTGGCCGGTGGGAGGACTTGTGTGCTCCGGGCGCCCAATGAGAAGCCTCCGTACCTGCAGAGACAACAGAACATCTGAGCATGTCGGAACACTGACGGACAAACCAATGCTTTCAGATTTATCCAGATTCTGACCTGAATTCATTCACCCAGACTTTGTTCGTCAGGCTGTAAACACAAATAGAAACCTTTAGATCATTTTCTCAGGTGAGTTTGTTCAGGTGAGTTTGTACAGGGCAGCACTGTGCATCTCACCTCTTTCCGATGATCTCAGCGTAAGTTTTCACCAGATAGTCGGAGACGTTTCTTCCAGTCAGGTTCTGCAGCGTGTCAGAGGCGCTGAGCTTCATCTAAACACACACACAGTCATTATGGAACCGCTTTGGTTCTAAAGACGTGATCAGAATTTCATCTAGAACCAAACCCTTCAATCAAAGATCAAAGTCTAGACAATCTGGCAGCAATCGTGTTTTCACCGGTGACCTGAGAAGCTGCTTAACCCTGAAAGTTTCAGCTCGAGCCCGATTCTCAGTTCCAGTCCCCGTTTCCATTTAGAACCAAGCGCCAGCAGAACCGGATCTCAGATCCGAGTTAGGTTTAGCTCAAACGCCCGTGCTAGAAGAGCGGTTTCATACTTTTAAACAGAGTTGTGTCTCTCTGCGTCTTGTCCAGCACAACAGGACCGTGTGCACAACTGGAAAATAAACTTCTTGGATCTGTTAATAACATTTTAACAACAGATTTTTCGCTGTGGCACGGTTCCGCTCCGGTTGGAAAAAGGAGCATCCCGAGCCGTCAGGCGGTTGGAATATGCTGGTTTTCATAAGGACTGGTCTGGCTTACTGGTGAGCATCTTCGCAGAGCAACTTTGCCTTTTTTAATATATTTGCTCATTTGTTTTATCTGATTGATTAGCCGTGTGAAGTGGCTTCATAACAACGTTCTTATTCACATTGGGAATCCAGTATTTCTCTTGGTAGAGTATCGATAACATTTTTTGTAGCAGGTTAAATTTGATTTTGCACAAATGTTACAAATTTCACATCTTTCCTTTGGTTTCATTCCTCTGTGGTGTCCCCGTTTTTCCAGCTTTTGTGCATACGCCTGTTTGCACATAGGGCATTCTCCCACAATGTCGTGTTTTATAAATCCCAAAGCACGTACGTTGGGTTTTATATCTACGACAGCTTTAGAAACATATAGCATATAATCGCATCATCACCACAGTGCATGCCATCTCTTCTTCTACGACCTGCAAACATGGATACCCAGCCAGTTTCATCTCTAAATACTTCAATGCAGACGTCAAACATAATAGAACAAAACATGTACTCAGGTCCTCGCACAACAAATGCAAGTAAACAATCACAATGACTCAAATAAAATCAGCTGCTTTTGCTGATCAATGAGATTTGTTTGATGGTTCTGATGAGCAACTATAAGCTGCTGGACTCAAACTCCGGACCAACACAGAGTCTCAGGTGGACTGACCTCAGGAGGGGGGAGGCCTCCAGCTCCAGCAGGACATTCGGGCAGCATCCTCTTTTTGCCTTCACAGGTGCAGAAACAGGCTGGAGAAGGATCCTCCATGGTCCAGTTTCTGGAGCTGAACAGCTGCTGGATAGTCTCCGGGACCTCCGGGGTGTGCCAGTCATCATCCCCCATAGTACAGGGGGACTCTCTGAGGAGGAGGAGGAGGGAGAGTCAAAAGAAAAATACCAGTCCATCCATCCTGGAGTCAGTAAAGAAGGAGGTTTAGATTCTTACAGGATGGAATGTCCTTCCATGCAGCGACTCCCGAAACCCGGAGGGTCCAACAGAACATTTAATAACTTCTGCATATTGCCATCTGTAGGAGCATCATCACTGAGGAGACAGACACTGTGAGTTCACAGCAGACATACCTGACCCACAA
Organism: Pseudomugil gertrudae; assembly: GCA_037177535.1. Taxonomy (NCBI): domain Eukaryota; kingdom Metazoa; phylum Chordata; class Actinopteri; order Atheriniformes; family Pseudomugilidae; genus Pseudomugil; species Pseudomugil gertrudae. The sequence goes on along the minus strand of JBAMHV010000007.1, from coordinate 246,014 downwards.
CTCGCTCTCGTGGAGGTCCATACCTTATGAAGGTGACCTGTTCCTCGTACATCCAGGGCTGCAGCTCCAGACTGGGATACTTTCCAAACGGGGGCACAATCAGGCTGAAAACCAGAGCGATGCAGACAAACACGGCGGGAAGAACGATCTGAAAACACAGAGACGTTTTCCAGGTGGTCTCTGCACAAACGGTGTGATGAGGAAGGTGCTGAGCTTACCTGAGCAAAAAAGCCTTTCCTGGAGCGCCGCGCATACAGAAGACGTTTCCACATCAGAGCCACAAACTGCTGCCGCTTCAGACTCCACCCAGTCACCTGGCACGAACCTTTACCTTCTGTGCAGTTCAGCCAGACCGTCTCCCTGCAGTCTGATAGGACGCAAACGTCACATGACCAAACACCATAACAGCCTCACACACATCCAAGTCAAAGGTAAAAGTAACCCTGTTTCTGCTAGCACCATCACAGCCAAAGAGATGTGTGTCCAGGTGTGTCAATGTGTCCCTTAGTCCAGGTTATGTCCCTCTGATGTTTGTGTCCGGGTGTGTGTGTACCAGGGTCTCCATCAGAGTCGTTGCAGTCATTGTTGTCGTCCTCCGTTAATGGTTTCAGACAGCTCTGATGGTCTCCTCCACCAAAGGCATGATTCCTCCTCCTCCTCTGAACAGGAAGTGTTCCATCTGGACAAAACCACAGAGACTGAACGAGCTTGAACTTTGGACTCATTTTGAAGGACGTCGCTGGCAGAGGTCACTTCCTGCTCACCTGATGGCACCTCGGTGTCGACTCCGTTATCTTCAGCGACCTTCAGGAAAATCTTTAAAGAACATGATAGTTGATGAAAATTTTCACACTCAAAGGAAGAAATCAAAAGTAGGGATGGAGGCGTCATACCTCTTCCAGCGTGGTGTCGGACACGCCGTAGCTGGAGATGCAGAGTTCACCCAGTTTCATGTCAAGGTCTTTGAAAAGCTCCACGAAGGCTCCGTCCTTGGCGGCACTGTATGGCAGGACGTAGGTCAGCTCGTGTCCCAGGTCTTCCACCAGCCGGGCGGCGGGCACGTGGCGCAGGATTAGGTTGGACACCAGAGACTTGTCCGGTGGTACAAAGGGGGTGGTGGAGATGGAGGCCGAGGGGCCGTTCTCTGAGGACAGAGACACGAGAATCAGCTCCACTGGACAGTGCATGAATCAAACGCTCTGTAGGAACAGAGAGCTCACCGATGGTGGCTGCCTCACTTTCATGTTCGCTGCCGAGTCCCGCGTCGCTGCTGCTGACCGAGGCCCCGTCCTCGTCCTGAAACACAGAACCAGGGTCAGGTTCTACCGCACAGTCCTCAGACTGGATCCCAATCTGGTAGATCAGACCTTCTTGCTGAAGGAGACGGTGCTGGAAGAGTTCCTACAGGAGCTGAGGGAAGGTTCCGGTTCTTTCTTCACCAGAGTCAGGTAGTAGCCCGTTCCCAGCTGGTTCTTCAGGTACAGAGACGAGCCCACGCAGCACAGCTTCCCGTGAGAGATGATAGCGATGCGGTCACCCAGCATGTCCGCTTCGTCCATGTGGTGTGTGGACAGGATGATGGTCCGACCTGATGGGACAGCAGACGTTCAACCCGAAGTCTCGCTGGAGACTAAAAACCAAAAACCAGAGTCTCACCCTGTCTGTACTTCAGCAGCAGGTCCCAGATTCCTCTGCGGGCGTAGGGGTCAACGCCAGCTGTCGGCTCATCCAGGATAACCACCTTAGAGCCGCCGACAAAGGCCAGCGCTACAGACAACTTCCTCTGCATGCCGCCGGACAGAGTGCTGGTTCTGGATCTGCGTTTGTGCGGTAAACCTGTGTCCTGCAGGATGTGCTCAATCTCCCCTTTCACCTGCTCCTCCGTCAGACCTTTGAGACGGGCATAAAACCAAATGTGCTCCTCCACGGTGAGCCTGAAGGGCCACAACAGACAAGGTCAGATGACAGAAGGAGCATGAGACACCAGGTGAATGAAGACAATGGAGGACTCACATGCTAAATAGGACATTGTGCTGAGGACAGACACCGAGACTCTGTCTGATACTGCTCAGCTCAGTCCGGATGTCTTTGCCCAGGATGTAGGCAGTGCCAGAGGTGGGAGGGAACAGCCCGGTCAGGATGGACCTGCAGAGAGGACATTTTAGGAAATGCCTACAATGTTTCAGGATGTTGTGCTGAACTGGCCGTAAAGGTTTACTGGTACACCAGTGCAGAAGGCGGTACTGGAACCACATCAGCTACTCACATGGTGGTGGTTTTTCCAGCTCCATTGTGTCCCAGGAAAGATGTGATTTGTCCCTCATAGAATCCAAGCGTCAGTCCGTCCACTGCCAACTTCTTACCGTGTCGGTAAACCTTCACCAGGTTCTCAATATAGACCCCCGGCTCCAGGTGAGCTGGTTCCTCCTCCATACACACCGCTACACACAGGTACACACAACAGAGCTCAGAAAGTCCATTTCTAGTTTGATCCATTTGTGGGTGGAGCAATAGCACCCCCTTATGGCCTCCTGTGGTCACAGCATCCTCACCTGAAGCATTTCCTTTGCGGTTTAGAGGGACTTTATTGGACTTCCCCTCCTTCTCTCCAAACCAGTATGACTTGGTGAATGGGAAGTACCAGGGCCGAGGGATCCCGTACTGACCTACGAACCAACAGGACTTCATTTATACATCCAAACCCACACCTCACTGCTTCCTCCTGCTGACCACAAGCTGGACAAGAAGCGTCATCAGGAGGTAAAAGCTCACCTGGAAACACAGCCTCGATGTACCAGGTGAGGACTCCATACAGGAAGGAGTCGAAATACATCATGAGGATTGTGGTACGGAGGCTGAATTCGTCTTCCTGAAGAGGACTGGACACCAGGTTATTCCACTGGATACCGACTCCCTGCTCCTCAAACAGAGCAAAGTACTCGCAGCCGAACCCAAACGCCACGGGAGACAGGAGGCTCTGTGAGACAGGAGGACATGTGACCCGCTGAAGCCAATCACAACAGGCTGATAAAAGGCGAGGCAGCTCACCGCCAAGACTTTGCCTCCATAGCCGATGTATTCAGACCAGGCGATGCAGAGCACGTAGGGCAGGTAGAGGGTGAAGTAGATGATTCCTCCGCAGGCGGCAGCCAGGTTGGCGCGGGCGAATGCTGTGCTGATGAGGAAGCACTGCATAATGGTGACAACGCCGTACGATGCCAAGAAGAGGAAGATAACGCCGGGGTCGCTGTAAGGCAGCAGGTTTCCCTTCTGTAGAGGACACAGGGACACGTTTGCATCTTCATCACAGAGATGGAGGAGCTTCTGCTACCACAGACATAAATACTACCGGGGCAGTCATGTGAACCCGGGTCTGATCTGAACCCATCTCCTCTGATCAACAAATGTCCTTCATTAGGACACAATGCCACAGGACCGGGACCTTCAGGCCCGTTTTGTTTGTAAGAAGCTTTTAAATGAGGCGCCTGGTCTTTTAGACGGTTCAGTGCTTAACACTGATAAAAACAGCTTTGATCACCTTGAGCAGCAGCACCAGCAGTCCAGCACTGACCAGCAGAGGAATCAGGCTGCTGATGAACCAGCTGAACCACAGGATACCATTGTCCAGGCCCATGATCCTCATGGTCTCCTTCAGCCGGGCTTCCTTCTCGTACACAACGCTCTTCAGGATGATCGACACGGAGTACATCCAGGCCAGCGTCATGAAGAGCGGCATGGAACGGCTCATCACCCGCAGGAAGCTGAGACAAGAGGACAACATTAAGGGCGGCTTTGTAGAGGACAACACCTGTGGACATGGAAGTCATCGTACATGTCGTCCACATAGCAGGGGTATGGCATCTGTTGGATGTACACCCCCGTCTTCTCCTTGGTGCCCGTTATCGCTCGGATGATGCCATGCTCGATGACATCCTGCAGGTAGGAGAACCCGCCCCAGATGTAGCGCATGTCCTCAAACGGGTCAGCGCGAGGACCTGGGTCCCAGTATCTGAAAGAGGAACATCACAGTTCTGCAGGACAGCCTGGGGGTTGGAGCTGAGCATGCAGGAACACATTAAACACGTCTGATATGAACCCAGCGTATGCCTGTCCTTACGCGTCTTTGATTTTATTGGTGCGCTCTACGTTGTCTATGTCCATCCGGATCTTGTAGTTGAGTTTAGATGGGAGCTCGGTGGCGTTGGCGGGAATGTCTGGGAACACAATTCCCGCCCAGAACTTCCGATCCTCCAGAAGCAGCAGGGACTGGTTAATGAGTAGCTCTTCAGTGGAGACCGGCTCCAGTTTGTCCAGGTTCACGCACTAACACACAGAGGACAGGTCATGTGACAGCAGCTCAATCAGCTGATAACTGGCCTGGTGCTGGACAGGACCGAACACGGACCTCCATGAAGCGGGAGATGCTCATGATGGCCTGGTCCGTCTCGTTGAACACTTCTCTCCAGGTGACTGTGCCGCCCGGCCGTGGCTGGTCTGCCTTCTTGGACAGGAAGTCTGAAATGTCAGACACAGTCCAGTCGGTGTTGCTCAGCTGAGCGTGGAAGTAAGCGGCGGTGATGTTGTTCTTCAGCAGAGACTGAAGGAAGAAAACAGGGTTTTGGTTCATTCTGGGTTCAATAAAAACAAAAGGAAAGGTGTAAAGGGAGAAGCAGAACAGGTGAGGTGGTGGGCGGAGCCTGCTCACCCTGATCAGGTTTATGTGCTGGCTGTTCTCCATGAAGTCCCACACTTTGGGCCTGACTTCCTCCCACATACCACCCAGGTCCCTGAACACACCAAGCTCCTGAAAGGTCCGGTTCACCTGAAGGCAACACAGAAGCAAACACAGCTGAGACAGTTCGTTTTCTTCACCTCCTCCATGTGATCGACTGACTGATGAGGTCAGCTGTGGTTAGCTGTGCAGGTAATATGCTAGTTATGTAGTGGTGATGTCAGCAGTGAGGAAAAGAACAGGATGTGATACCTCGTGGATGATCCTCTGTGTGGCAGGGGTGTGGGGGGTGTACAGTATCTTTCCCAGCAGCAGAGGTTTCACAGCCTGCCAGATCATCCGGGACATCGGGTTTGAGTCCATACTTCTGACCAGGCTGTTACAGTACGGAGCTGCAACACACAGAAGGTCTCGGTAAGATGTGAAGAGGACCAGGTCCAGAGATCTACGCGGGTCAGAACCAGCAGGTGGAACATCAGGTGTTCTCCTGATGTCCTAATATTTAAAGAATGCTGCAAAGAGTCAGATGTCTGTGAAACTGTGGACATCCAGATGATTCTGAGTTAAAGAAACCTGACTGGAACAGCGTCACATGTGGGAGATGGACCTCCACCACAGGTACGAGACACCTCGAACGTACCGACCGAAACATGAAAAGCCTGGACCAACCACACGGTGGACCAAACCCCATCAGTTATCCCTGAAATAATGACCCCAGAACAGCTCAGTGTGAATGAAACCTTCACACACAATCTCACCAACCAATCAACAAGGCAAATATCTAAACAGTAAATAAGTACAATCCAAAACATTTTGCTCCCCAACCCCCGCTGAAACCCCTCTGTCCTCCATAGAGCCAAAGCTAAACAATATATAGCCGTACTTTCACTTTTTAAAACAGTGTGTGGACACTAGCTGCTCTGAAGGGTCCTCGGGGTCCCCCGGGCTCTTTGGGGACCCCCAACCTAAGCACACATCTATATGAAATATGGGATTAAGAGATATCAGTTTGGTCAGTATCAATGCTAAAAATGACGAATAATTAAAGAAGCTAAACAATGAGACATGACTGAACATCTCACTGAAATCAGAAAGGACGCTTTACGTTTTACCCCAGTAATGCTCCCAGTAACCGAATGGGAAAGGGCCTTTGATCGCCCCCAATCCCCCCACAGCTCACACAACTCACTTCAGTCAAAGTAACATGCTGCAGAGATTCAGATTCAGTTATTAATGACCACATGGTACAGCTCACATCAGGACAAACAACACAATACAAACAATAAATAAATAAATACATACAGACGTTTCACTTCAGGACCTGGTTCAGAGTTCGTGTAGCAGTTGGTGAAAAATGTTTTTGAATCCGACTGATTTTGAAGTGAGGGACACTAACACACAGGCTTCAGAATAAATATAAACATAGTCAACACTTCCAACCGGAGCCTTTTGTTGCTCATTGTATAACATATTTACACTCTCTGGCCATGTTTACCTAACGCTCCTGTTTGTTTGTTTGTGTTGGTCCACATGAGATGATAATTCCCACCATAAAACCATCACTGAGTCTTTTTCCCAGTATGATCATCCCACACTGCTGTATTTCTAGTAAGAGTCAGAGTGAGTGTCATGTCATGTGCACCCTGAGCCAAACAATCACTCATGTGTTATTCACATGAATACGGCCATATTAAATGTGAGAAGAACATTTTTATGCAAAGGCAGCGTCAGGACTCACTGGAGGAGTTGTCGTAGTGTGCTGTGGCGTCATCCTCGCTGGTGTTGTGGTTCCCAAACAGAGCCTTGTAGTTGCTGTCTTCATACCAGTTGAGAGACTTGATCTGCAGGCCGCCGCCCTCAGGGTGACCACACACGATCCTGGACACGGCCTGGTACATGGTGCTGGGTGATGAGGTGGCGTTTTGTGTCAGGAAGAGGATCTCGTTCCTCAGGTCGATCCAGCTCTTCATCCCAGCTAACTGGAGAACACACACACAGGGAGACTTCTAACATGAGGTCCACAACAGAAGAACCAGGCTGAACCTGAGGTGAGGGACCACAGAGGAAGACCACCGCAGAGACTCCCGTCTCCGAGAGGAAGAAAGAACACAAGGTTTTACACAGGAATCCACTTTGAGCTCATTTGGAAACAAACCCAAAATGAGATGTTCTGATTCTGGATCATTAAAGATCTTTTTGCTTGTGTTTTCTGTGTTAAGACAAAGCTTCATCAGCAACCGTAGCAATCTCAGCAAGGCCAAGACGATACCACAGCGCCCTCTGCTGGATCTCAGGTCTAACTACCAGGGTTTGAGGAAGTTTCTGGAGCCAGAATCAGAACCAGGCCAACAATAGCTATGAAGAAAGGTTTCAGTCACCAGACTGAGCCATGTGGCAGATGAGGACAGCCGGACAGAGGACATGTCTCTTATGTCTCTTTTCTCACAACCAGTATGAACGTCCTGAAACAGGGCTAACCCAAAAATAACTCCACCTCACACATCAGCACAGTTCTCATACAACATCAGCCTCCAGTTATTCCACAACAGGATGTTCTTCAAACTCGGTGCAAGTTCAAGTTAAAACCATATCTGACAGATCAGCAGTTTTTCACATATGATGATGATGATGTCACCTCTGAGGTCACTGCAGGTCATCTGCCACATAACTGAGATCACCTCAGGTCAGAACTCTAAAGACCTTCCATGACCCAAACCTCTGACGGACCACTTCCATGACCCGAACCTCTGACAGACCACTTCCATGACCCGAACCTCTGACGGTCCACTTCCATGACCCAAACCCCTGACGGACCACTTCCATGACCCAAACCCCTGATGGACCACTTCCATGACCCCCCTAACCATCCTGTGCCCCTACATTGTGCCCAGCTGCCCCTTATAGTCCTTAAACTGTACCCAAATTCATCTCAGTGACAAAGTTTCCTCAAAGGACACAATGTCCCCAGTGTCCCTCCAGCCACCTGTGGTTATCAGCACCTCAGCTGGACAATGAGGGACACAGTGTTTGTTGTTGGTTGAGACACCATGAGGAGATAGCCTGCTGAGACATTTTAATCTTTGTTCAGCTGGTTCTGCTTCATCTCTCTGCTGTATAGAAGCTGCTTTTTAATCAGGACACACAAACTCAAGGAACTGCAGAAACTCAAAGAGTCCACAGGAGGACACTGCCTGTAGGACAGGGTAGATGTAGAGTGTGTCTTACCTCCACAGCCAGGAAACCCAAACTGTCCAGAAGTTTGTTGGCTGCCATGGCAACCTGCTGGACGGCCTCCGGATCGGACCGGACGTCCCTCTGAAAGACAGGAGGACATACTGGTTACTCGGCTGACCTCAGGTCTACATCGCGTTCAGCAGCTCTGTAGTTCTGACCCATTAAGCAGAAGCACATCTGATGGTCTGAAGCAAGAAGACCATCTTCATCATCAGAGATCAGAACACCTCAGTGCTTCAGGTCACATGATACCGGAAATGTGAGGACTCGTCAGGTAGCAGGAGCCGTGTGGGATCCTGCATCGGACCAGGTGCTCGTCCCCTAACACCCCAGTAACTGTCTCCTCACTTCCCAGATGTTTACAGATGTTACAGAAGAGATGCTGCATCATGCTAAACATCATCCATGTGTTGCTGCCATCTTTTCCATCAACACGTCTCAGTTTCATCACCTCATATTTAAATATGAAATATTTTATTATACTTTTACAATGTACGCAGCTGTGGAAATGATTTCTAAATAAATGATATGAAACACGTATAAATGAGATATTTTTCTCAAGCCTTCAGACTCTGATGTGTTGTTGTGTGTATTTGTGTCTGTGTTTCCTCATAATTCTCCTAAACCATGTTTCTTCTGACTCATGGAGTTACCGGGTTCTCCCGGCTGCTGGGGAAACCGGTCCGCTCGCAGCAGATTTCTCTAGACAAAAGCCGGCCAGGCCTCAGCGAAGGCTGCTGCCTGGAAATGTGTCTCCAGGCTACAAAACCTGAGCACAAAGAGCCGAGGCAGGCCGGGACACGCCTCCTCCCACACTCTGCAAGCACGCAAAGCACACCTGCTCCGAGTCACCGCCCTCATGAGCGCTGACCTCTGAACTTTTATCTAAAAATGACACAAAAAGCCAGTTTTACCCGGATTGGTTTGAAGAAGTCCAGATTCTCAATGAAGTTCTGTTGGGCCCGGTCCAGCCAGGCTGGCGGCTTCTGACAGATGATGTCCTGCACCTGCATTGCCACCTGCTGGTCTGAGATCCTCACAAAGTCCCCAAACTTCTGTTTGCTCCCCTTCATGGGACACATGTCCCTGAGGTGGACTCCAACTCCAATATGGAGGACCTGAAACAGAACCCGGATCAGCTTATCGGTTCAGGTTGTGAATACCTGTAATGAGGATGTGTTGCATGCCTCACCTTCTCCAGGTTTACGTCGGCCTCGGTGATCTGCTGGATGGCGTTCCATGAGAACGCCTCCTGTAAGAAGCTCGACAGAGTCTCATTGTCTCGCAGGAAATGCTTCAACTTGAAGCCTGTGGGAGGAAAAACAGATTAAACCCGACACCTCCTCCTGTAAATCCTACGCTTTTGTCCCCACACAAATGTCCACAGAGGACTTTATAAAACTTTGGCCCCAGTTTGTAGAAGAACCGAGTCAGCAGGGAAGATGTGTTCATTCAAACTGATCCCCCCCAAGACTGGAGACAAACTCCGGGCATGAAAATCTCATTTCATACAGTTATTAGCCTAAATAAATAAATAAATAAAGGGGGCATCTGAACTTTAGCGGGAACAGAAGTCTGATCCAGGTCTATGATAAAGTTCTCCAGAGGACTTGATGTGTGAAGCTGCAGTAGGAAGTGTTGCCCATATTTGGGCATGTTGTTGAATAATTACAAGCTGCCGGAGGAGATTGGAGTGGTCTCTTCATGTTGTCACATGTCTGTAAACTTTCCATTCAGGTGGATTCAGAACAAGCTGCTTTGGCTTTGTGTAGGTGGATGCAGCCCTCCAATCATCCTGCTGCGGGTCTGAACAGAACCAAACGGACCAATCATCCTGCTGCGGGTCTGAACAGAACCAAACGGACTTCTGCTCTCCTTTATGGGCGTGAGCCGCTGGTTCTCATATGCTGAATCACATGATTCAAACCCAACGTCCTGCTTCTCTCTGCTGATCCAGGAGGAGCCCGCTGTCCAGTTGCCATGACAACAGTGATAGCATTCAGACTTTTCATCAAAACTTCATGTGTTTAAGACACAGGAAGTCACTCCTGCCTGTCAGCATTAAATTGTTAAACTCTACCCTGTAAATGTCACATGATTCAGACTCAGAAACTCTTTCTTTCCCTCAGACTCCTTAACAGCTAAGAGCAGACTGGAGTCTGTAACAATGGACTGTACATTTCCACATTTACTGTTTACATC
>JBAMHV010000007.1:122178-133239 GCA_037177535.1 Pseudomugil gertrudae | reverse complement strand
GGACTCTGTACCCATATCTGACTGGGAGACTGGACTCTGTACCCATATCTGACTGGGAGACTGGACTCTGTACCCATATCTGACTGGGAGACTGGACTCTGTACCCATGTCTGACAGGGAGACTGGACTCTGTACCCATATCTGACTGGTAAAGATGTTTTCTGTATGTAGTATAACGCCTCGATTTCAAATTAGATGTAAACTCCATAAATTCACATGCAGCTCCATCAGCGCAACCCAGACACTGTTTTTATGAGAAATTAAAAATAAATTGTGAATAATTGGCAAATTTACGACTGATTATTTTGAAGGTTACAAACAGCATTTTTGTTGTAGTGCTATAATCTTTATATGTAATTAATCGTTGCTCCTGTTATGAAGATAGGCACACATGAGGCTGACTGTACGTAAAGAATGACAGAAACTGGAATCAGTGGACCAGACCTCTGGTCAGGTTAGTCTAGAAACGCTGTGTGGTGAGAATATTCTAGATGAGCAGCCTCCAAACTGTGTTTGAGCTGCAGCTGGAGGTGCCTGGAGAAAATGGTTGTTGACAAAGCTACTTTGTATTAAAGCTGAATATCTCTGGATGTTTCCCATGACCCATAATAAAGTCTCCAAGTACATATTTATTAGCAAAAAGACTGAATGTAAATTCATAGAAGTCATTTCTGTTTCACATATTTAGTAAAGATGGATTTTAGGTTATTTTTTCCACCTGACATTCATACTTTAGATGCACCTTTTCTGAGCTCATTTAATCTTTCTAACATAACCATTAATGTCTGTAATGAACAATCTTCAAATGTTTTAAAATATATTTTTACTGGTGCACCCAAATGAAAGAGTTTTAGTGCTGCATGCCACTCTGGAGATGAATGTGTAGACACGGGGTCATCTCTGCCAGCATGTGGGAGGTTTGTTTCCATATCTGATGCTAATTAAAACACCAGTTTAAACTCTTCCACCCCAAACTGGGGCTACAGGACGAGACATCCAGGTACAGGGTTGTTACTTCCTGTTACACGGCTTTCTTTGAACAACGAGTTTCATTCTGCAGCACAAAGATTTCCTGCTTTGATGTTAATGATTACAGATTAATTCAGCCATATCACATTTTAAAATAAGGGGTCAATCATAGCTAAAGTTATAGCCTCACGCTGGACTGTAACGTTAACTTTGTTGTTGCTTCCCTTTAGCTCCATGAAACTGCACAGATACTGTGCACGTGTTCAGTCATGGTTTGCTGGAGGCGTTGGTCTACTGAAGCCGGTTTTTAATCTTGCATACTACGATAGGCGAGGAATAAAAGTGTGCACATTTTCCATGATCCATCTTCAATTAAAATAGTGGCATCTGTGGTTTCACTTCTATCCCACAATATTAGCTTTATTTTGATATCAGGATGCTTGTAAATCCAACATCATGTTATTCTGTTGGTGTAAGTCATTTTAATGCCGTAAAAAGACCTTTGGGGTGTAAGTTAACCCCTTCTGTTGACGTTTACTAATTATAATCAGGATCTGATTGCTGGCACAATAATATTCATATCTGTCACACTATCTCTAACAACTGGTTTCTCTACTGTGCATCATCATAACAGACCAGTTCAGAGGCAGCAGTGTTTTTAATGTTTCACAAGTCCACGAGTACTAGCAAGTCAGGGAAAGTTGAGGTTTGGAAAGGGAGTCATTTTGTTCTCATGAATGCTCTGCACATCAGGTTACACATAGAAGACGTTACCCTGATGAGCAGTCTGCACATCAAGCTAAATGTTCTGTAGAAATTCATATTTATTTAAAATGGTGACATTTTATGTGAAAATGCTCTCAAAATGTCATCATTATCATCACTTAGAAATGATTGTGATAAATGATGTTGCACTGAGACACGTGGCAACATTTATATACCTAAACATAAGTGATTGATGCAAACCACTCTGCAGTCCTCATGATGTCTTCCTGATTATGTCTCATTACCATAGTGCACAGGACTGAAGCATGGTGGGTAAGTGCTGTCTCTAATGGAAGACTGGACGTTGGGTAGTAGTGACATACGATTGCTTGGACTGTTCTACTTTATGCCAAAATTATTATTTCATGTCCACTATATGTCTAAACTGCTAACATTTAGGGTTATACTAACTGTACTGGATCAGTTGCCGCAGTCTCAGACTAATAATTAGATCCATGAACGTTATCATATTTATTTTTGCAGGGACAGAACAACCTGTAGGGAACTGATGCAGTGTACACAAGGCTTCTAACCAAAAGCTCATTTACAGCCCCTGATCCACATAAACAGTAAGCACATCACATATGTAGCAAGCTGCGGTATACATAATAACTTTATACATTTATACAAATCAGCCTTCATTAGCCTAACCATTATTTTGAAAGTCCAGCACTTCCTTTCCCGCTACGTCAGTTTGGTGTCCATGGTTTCACACTAGATGATTGGTGAATTTTAGGGCAGCGTAAACACACTCACACACAGTGCGCTGGTTGAGACACAGCCTGCGAGTGTGTTTGGCTGCCATCTTGGAATAATGTGTGTGAAAGCAGAATAAATGTTTTCTTCCAAACAGCTAAAACCCTGTAAGGGTCCTTCGTGTTTCTGTGAACTCTTTAAAATGTTACTGTAGTGGTTTTACACCCCCTCCTGTGCTGAACCCTAAAGTGTGTGAGATTATTTTCCTGTCATACAGAGACCGAGTCCGTCCTGCCACACACACCTGTAGCTGCTCATGTGGGTGCAAACAGAAGAGCCTGTTGTACTCATGTTGATGTTGACTTAAGGTGGATAGAAGCTGTGTAATGTTGACCCCTGCCCCTCTACTGTCTGCCCTAGTGTTTAGACTCGTCAGTGGGGAAGAGGAAAAGAAGCTTGGCTGTTAGCTCTTCTCAGGACCCATCTTTCTCAGGATTAAACCAGGTGTGACTTTACCACAACACCAGCTGCCTCACTACAGCATTTCGCTTTGCTATCATACCTAACCACATTGGTTTGAAGTGATCTAGCACCCATCCTGCACCTGCATAATACATCATATCTGCACTCTTATCACCATTTTGTTTTTCTGCTTAAAGTGGGCACTCTCACTTTAACCAGGGCTCCCAGTTCATGTTGCTCAGGTGGTTTCTTGTCTACAGTCAGGTTCTGCTGTGATGTTAATGATGGGGAGAGTTTACTGAGGATTCACAGGAAACTGCTCATAAATAAAGGTCGGATCACAGATAGTTAAAATGTAACTGGTAGATGTGCTCCACATTACAGAACACTTTGATTTCAGCGAGCAAGACGAAACAAATTCCTCATTTTTATCAGTGATTAACTTTATTCTGATCTCTCTCTGGAACCATATAAAGCTGGATAATAAATAATGGATTAAGTGGAAACTAAAACTTTGGGCCGTCTTTCAGAGATTGTGTCTCAGCTCAGTGACGGCGAGTTGACGCCCCATCATGGCGGCAGCATGGAGCCTCCATCATCACAGCTCCATCATGGTTGCCTCTTGGCTTGGTCACAGTCACATGGTTGAGTTAGGACTCCTTTGCGGCTGCATTACGGCTGTGATGGTGGCATGCTTTCTGCTGCAGAGGGCCTTCACCAGGTGAGGCTTGGATGCCTGGTTGGCCACGTTAGAATAAAGAAACACCTGACTCTGATGAATGCAGAGAAATCCCAGCAAGTTGAATTAAACCACTCATTTGGATGGAGGGAAGAAGTGTTCACCATGACAACAAGGTGGTGACATGTTTAGTTTGTAAATCATGTTGACCACTCGAAGCGCTTTACACTACATGATGCATTCACACACACACACACACTCATCACTTCCAGCTGGTTTCCACATCAAAGTCATGATGCTGACCATGTTTTAGATCGGTTCATTGTAATGAGTCATGACATCCTTAGTGGACAGGCTACAATACTTCTCCTAAATGAGTTGGAAGAGCAGTGTCTTTGCTTTCTGAATCAGTGGAGTATCCAGATGGTGTCCTGGTCTCCTCCTCTAGCCTCTGAACTGGATTAGGTTCCTCTGGGGTGGTTCTTGTGATTTAAGTCTGTGTGATTAACAAAGCTTGGACCTCCTGTGGATGGTCGGTAGCCCTAAACCAACTCATCACAATGTGTTATTTATTCAATGTTTGAAAGGTGTCATGGAAACTCAGCCTGCTTTCTCCAGTTTGATATGAGTGTATTTATGGTAGCAGGTGAGCAGGAAGACGGCAGAGATGCTGTAGACGTGTGCATCTCAGCCTCATGAGGACTGGGTGTGTACTAGGAAATAAAACCCAGCTTGTGTTGGTGTCTCGTTGTGTTTCAACGTTGGCTAATGCGTCACATGGTCTACATGCTGTTTTGTTTCTATAGCAAGCTTGATGCGACTCCACTAACGTGCCATCTCCATGGCATGTTGCAGCTCTGTTCAGTCCCAGTGGATGAGCAAGAGCAAGCTAGCTGCTCACGGTTAGCTTCATGCTGAGACTTGTGAGCTTCTCAGCTAGTGTCACACGGATTGTCTTTATCACAGAGAAAAGTCTATTCAGTACTTTACACGCTGATCCTGTTTATTTTCCTCATGGTTGTAGAAAACGGTGAAGAACAGGACTGGACCGGGTGTCCTGTGCCTCCTCACTGTTTACAGCCTGTAGTCCAGCTGTAAAGCCCCGTTTCTGAACATAGCAACAGTGTGCAGGCTACTATCAGTGGTGCTGAAGTGAGCAGGAACACACCCTGAATGCTATAAACGTGATCAGCTATGTGAGGAAGTCCCATTTTTCTGTTTACAGCAGCTGTTTCACGTCACGATGTCATTAATGATGGGCTTAGCACCACTGGAATCACATTTACCTGGCAAAGGGCTATGAAATAACTAGTTAATGCATTTAGTTTATAACTCCCAGAGACTAAACATCTTCTCTTCTCTTCCTCTCTCACAGCTGTTTCTCATCGACTTTGGTTTGGCAAAGAAGTACAGAGACAACCGTACGCGACAACACATCCCCTACAGAGAAGACAAGAACCTGACCGGCACGGCACGCTATGCCTCCATCAATGCACATTTGGGCATCGAACAGAGGTTTGTTTCCAACACGTGTGCAGGTTCCACTAATACCAGTATTCCCACACATCACGGGACATCATGTGACATTTACAGAGTCCACGGTGCACATATTCTGACCTCAACGTTTATATGCATCATGTCTGAATTCCCTGCTCTTCAGGGCTCTGGTTACAAGCTATTTGTTTGATTCAGAGTGCTGGATGCATCTAAAAGTTGCAGATGGACGATCCTGAGGACCAAACTTGGGCACCTCAGAAACCCAGATGATCCTGGGTTATGAAGTTTGTCTGCTCAGGGATGTTTTTATGAGATAACCTCAGACATTCAGTCTGATGTCCCACATCTTCCTGATGATATCAGTCTCGATATAAAATCCAAATTCCACTTGAATAAATGTGAAGAAACTTGTGTAATTTCTCTGCTACACTGGGGAGGTGCTCCTGATTTAACCAGACGTAGTCATCACACCTGAACCGCCTGAAGTCTGTAGCAGCTAAAAACAATGTTGGTGAAATTAAACACTGTTCTGAGTAAATAAAGCAGCTCCCTTTGCTTTGTTGAAGCATTAAAAACAGGAGCAGCCTCTGTTTACCTCTGTGTTTGAGCACAAACATCATTTTATGTCCACAACACATAAAATAATCCTTAAAAGAAACAAAAGGATGTTTATAGCAGCCGGATGGTATATTATACTGTGGCATCAGCTACTCAGAGCAGCAGTGCTCATAACCAGTTGCACTGGAATGTGTGATAAAAGTAAAGAACTGAGGATTGTGGTGCATTGTTGGACCACTGCTCCATGCAGGTGTATTTAGATGCTTATGTACATACTGTGTAGACTCCTGAAAGCATAATGTGTTCCTGAGCTTCACTCGTATGTTTCATGTGGTCTGACGTAGCTTTCTTTTCTTTCTGGTGCTCTGCTGTCATAACTCTCATGATGGTGTCCAGTCGTCGGGACGATATGGAGTCGCTAGGCTATGTGCTGATGTACTTCAACAGAACCAGTCTGCCGTGGCAAGGACTGAAGGTAAACTTTGTCCTGTTAATTTTTACTCACACTGGTGCGGTTACGCGGTAACGGTGCTAGTTAATGACTTATGGTTTTCTTTGTTCAGGCTGCCACAAAGAAGCAGAAGTATGAGAAGATCTCGGAAAAGAAAATGTCCACCCCTGTTGAAGTTCTCTGTAAGGTAAAAGCTCACCACCCTGCTATCATTTACACACCTGTGTAATTAACTCGTACTGAACGACTGCATACATACAAACTTCCTACATCACAAGTATCACATCCAGGATGCTACAGGGACCTGTAGTAAGTTACTCAAAGCTCCAGTCCAACAATCCCTGATAAATTTAGCTCCTCCTCCAGGTGTTGGATGTTAGCTCCTCCTCCAGGTGTTGGATGTTAGCTCCTCCTCCAGGTGTTGGATGTTAGCTCCTCCTCCAGCTTTGCAGTGTTAAACTACTCCTCCAGATGTGGTGTCTTTGGAGACGGTTCCACAGCTCTTATGATTCCAGACAGAGCGTTTGTATGTGAACTGGTGTATGGTGTGTTTCCAGGGTTTCCCAGCAGAGTTTGCCATGTATCTGAACTACTGCCGTGGATTACGCTTCGAGGAGGCTCCAGACTACATGTACCTGCGTCAGCTGTTTCGCATTCTTTTCAGGTGAAAATGACGGTCCATTATTTCCAACATAGACGCAGTCTGATGTACCAGATGCTGATTCCTCCTGTGCACGGTGCTGCTCTTGTGTTTCTGTTGCAGGACTCTGAACCACCAGTATGACTACACATTTGACTGGACCATGCTGAAACAGAAAGCAGCCCAGCAGGGGGCCTCCTCAGGGGGCCAGGGCCAACAGGCACAAACCCCCACAGGCAAGCAAACTGACAAACCCAAGCCTAACATGAAAGGTTAGTAGCAAACAGCCAAGTGACGTTTTTTACAGACACCAATTGCTCATATTTCATTCAGTCTTGTAAGTAGGCATGAGATATGGATTTAGCTCCTGACCCATACCCCAGTGCCCCTAAAACAAGCTCCAAATTGAAAATGGACCTGGTCTCAACTGGAATGACGAGACCGGGTGGTATAAAGCTTGTTACGAACTCCACGAGAAGCAACGTTTTTCCCCTTCTCTCCATCACAAGAAGAAAAGATGCCATTTTGATTTAAGATGGTACAAGCAGACGTTTTACCTGGACTCTGAGAAGTGTCCTGTGATTGGTCGGACTGTTGAGGTGGGTGTGGTTACCGCAGCATGACGGTTGACGCTTGGACCTTTTCACCGGTGTGTAGCAGTGGACAGTCGTGAACAACCCACCCTGTAGGGGATAAATAATCTCTGCCAGACATCCACAAACATCGCAGCTTCACATGACCCACCCCGATTATAATAACTTCTCTTCTTGCTGTGTGGAGAACGAGGACAAAGCTCTGGCTTCTCGTGGAGATGTAACAAGTTTCATTCTGAGGAGGCACCTAAAATCACAGAAAATCCACAATTAGAAAACACAAAAGGACAATTGGTCTGTCTTTCAGAAGCAAAGACGTCCTTGGGGAATTTGACTACTAACTTTGCTGCCATGCTCTTCTGTTCCTGTGTTGGGGCTGGACGATGGGCTTTCTCCACATTGATCCCATACTGATTTCTCACTATGCTTTACTTCCTCTTCATTAACGCTAGTTTCCACACTGAGATGAAAACACTCTCTTCCTCCCTCCACACTTCCTGTTTGTTCTGATCATGTGACCGCACACCGTTTCTGATCAACTGTAAACGCCTTCTAAATATCAGGTCAGGGCACTTTAGGAGCCTGGAGACAAACCACCAGTTGCTCGGCAAGACGCCACAGGTAACAGGTATCACAGTGACACTTTCCCAGCGTATTGCTCACATTAAAGCTGCTTTATTTTCACACATGTGATAAAATGGGTTTGAAAACTCTGGTGTTTCACACGAAGGGCTGAAAGTTTAGGATATCTGTCGCTTCACATGCCGGAAAATGCTTTGAATAAGCAGGAAATGTTCATGTTGGCCATGTTTTTGGATGAAATAAATCAGGCTGAATGAGAGATACAAAACCGGGATAGGTGGATCCCAGCAGCATTATATTTATATTATAGTCCCACAGAATGAAGGAAACATGAGGTAAAAGCATCAGTATGTGTGTGACGGTGTGTAAATGAAAATGAGCCGCGTGGCTTTCTGAGCAGGGACCGCCATCTCTGCCTGAAGATGGTGCTGTCCATGATGGAGTCTGTCCAGCTGGGAGCCAGGACTCACCCTGCTTTCCTCACCAGCTTCTCCTGAGTCGCTTTGGAGGCTGCAAGTCCAGGAATGTGTCAGCAGCCTGTTGAACTAGCTCAGCTGGTTTATCCTAACAACGTCCCCGAGTGGGGACACCTGTCTTTGGGTGTCTGAGCTTAACTGGTTTAACTCCAGTTAAAGAAGCAGTTTTGTTTCACACCAAACAAGCCTGGTCGGGTCTACGTGTAATCTAAATCATGTGCATCACAGCCTCCTCCGTCTTATATGAGTAGCTCTATAACACTCACCAGACTCCATGGTGTCACCGCGGTGTCGTCCACCATGACGGGAGGAATAACGTAACCGTGGTGTCACCGCGGTGTCGTCCACCATGACGGGAGGAATAACGTAACCGTGGCGGAGTTCAGGGCGCTGGTTGTTTCACCGGCCGTCACAAAGATCAGAAACATGCAGGTTGCTGTTACCGCGGCGTCCCAGCTTCCTCCTCTGATCTATGAAATCTATTTAAGGTTTTATCATATGCTGATCAGCTGATCAATGCTCCAGCTGATCGATGCTCCGTTTGTAGCATTGATCAGCTGATCGATGCTCCAGCTGATCGATGCTCCGTTTGTAGCATTGATCAGCTGATGGATGCTCCGTTTGTAGCATTGATCAGCTGATTGTAGCATTGATCAGCTGATGGATGCTCCGTTTGTAGCATTGATCAGCTGATCGATGCTCCAGCTGATCGATGCTCCGTTTGTAGCATTGATCAGCTGATGGATGCTCCGTTTGTAGCATTGATCAGCTGATTGTAGCATTGATCAGCTGATGGATGCTCCTTTTGTAGCATTGATCAGCTGATGGATGCTCCGTTTGTAGCATTGATCAGCTGATCGATGCTCCAGTTGTTTAAACACAGACTTTGTCTGATTTTCTTCGTTTCATTTATTGTGAATCTCCATAAAGCCAGGAAACACTGAGCCTCCTCCTCACATCACTTAGAGTCCATGTTTCAATGATATGTCAGGTAGCCCCGCCCCCAGGTGCCTGGATTGAACCAGAACCAGGAGCCGGTGGAAAACCGGTGCCGTCTGGGTCTGAACCAGCTTGGTGGGAAAACGCCCTCCAGTATGTCTCATGTTGTTCTGCTCCTTTGCCTTCCTGAGCTGGACTCACAAGTCCTCCTTCAGGTTAGGAGACCTTTAATGTCACTGGTTATCCAGGGTTTGTTAGTCCGTACTGGAACATCATCCATACAGAAGTGATTGTAGTCAGTGGAACATCTTCATCTCGCTGTCGTGTGTCCCGGTCTGTGATGACGACACGCAGCTTCATCGGCTTGTGGAGGGATATAAACGATGACAGAGGTGTGGCTGAACTCTGTGGGTGAGGTCAGGGTTGCACCGCGATGCAAGCCTCCCTCTGCTGGGCTTACCGCAGGCTCTTACATTTCCCATGGTCACTGAAGGTACCAGAGGCTTGAAACTCCACTTTCTTGCTAGCCGCTTAGCTTTTAGCCGCTTAGCTTTTAGCCGCTTAGCTTTTAGCCGCTTAGCTTTTAGCTGCTTAGCTTTTAGCCGCTTAGCTTTTAGCTGCTTAGCTTTTAGCCGCTTAGCTTTTAGCCGCTTAGCTTTTAGCCGCTTAGCTTTTAGCCGCTTAGCTTTTAGCCGCTTAGCTTTTAGCAGCTTAGCTTTTAGCCTAGCGCCGGCTCTGCAGCTCAATATGACTTCCTTACATTTTCATGAAGCAAAGATCCTGTTGCAGTTGGGCTTTGTTCTCAAACTGAGTGAAAAGTTCCTCTAATAAGAATCATATCTATGGGATACGCTAATGATCCGTTTCCAGGGAAACGGAGATAAACTGTAAAAGAAGAGGAGTGCATGGAGCTGCTGGTAAGGCTGGCGCAAGATTTTCATCCAAAGCACGAAGAAAACCTCATTTTGGTTTGAAGAATTCACATTTATATGAATAAAAACACTTTCTGTCACATCCTGTATGTATGAAAAACACGGAGAGTAGATGTTCTGCAAACATGAGCCTTCATCTGACATGTCCCAATGCTTTCAGGGACCAGAAGAAAACAGTGTTGTAGAAAGGACACATAGATCAACAGTGACCGCAGTGTAACATTCACAGATCAGGAGGGTTAAAACAAGATAGCAGGAGATATTCACATCATCTGTCAGATGTCAACCGGGTCTCCTGAACCGGCCGCGGTTCAGGAGACACGTGGCCGGTTCAGGCGACGCGCGGCCAGTTCAGGAGACGCGCAGCCGGTTCAGGCGACGCGCGGCCAGTTCAGGAGATGCGCAGCCGGTTCAGGAGACGCGCGGCCAGTTCAGGAGATGCGCAGCCAGTTCAGGAGACGCGCGGCCAGTTCAGGAGACGCGCAGCCAGTTCAGGAGACGCGCAGCCAGTTCAGGAGATGCGCAGCCGGTTCAGGAGACGCGCGGCCAGTTCAGGAGACGCGCGGCCAGTTCAGGAGACGCGCGGCCAGTTCAGGAGACGTGCGGCCAGTTCAGGAGAGACACTCGGCCGGTTCAGGAGACGCGCTGCCGGTTTAGGAGACACTCGGCCGGTTCAGGAGACGCGCGGCCAGTTCAGGAGACATTAGGCCGGTTCAGGAGACGCGCGGCCGGTTCAGGAGACGCGCGGCCGGTTCAGGAGAGAGACTCGGCCGGTTCAGGAGAGAGACTCGGCCGGTTCAGGAGAGAGACTCGGCCGGTTCA
>JBAMHV010000006.1:27020202-27032082 GCA_037177535.1 Pseudomugil gertrudae | reverse complement strand
GAGGCGTCCAGGAGGCATCCTAACCAGATGCCCGAGCCACCTCATCTGGCTCCTCTCCATGTGGAGGAGCAGCGGCTGAGTCCTTTCCGGATGGCCGAGCTTCTCACCCTATCTCTAAGGGAGACACCGGCGACCCTTTAACAGAAGCTCATTTCGGCCGCCTGTACCCGGGATCTCATTCTTTCAGTCACGACCCACAGCTCGTGTTCATACGTGAGGGTGGGAACATAGAGCGACCGATAAATTGAGAGCTTCTCCTTCCGACTCAGCTCCCTCTTCACCAAGACAGACCGGTGCAGCGTCTGCAAACACAGCACCGATCCACCTGTAGATCTCACATGCCATTCCACCCCCCACCCCACCTGTGAAAAAGACCCGAGATACTTAAACTCCTCCACTTGGGGCAGCATCCTATCCCCCACTCTTAGAGGCCACTCCAACCTTTTGAGAATTGGATCATATCCTTATATGCACAAAGGCAGCATAAACTTGACTTCTTTTGAATAGAGAGAAAAAAGTTCGAAGCACCAAAAGAGCCCAGTCACCAGTACGAATGAGATTTAGAGCTCTTTCAGGAGATACAGCAACTTTACATCAGTGATGCTCCATCATTCATGACTTTATGAGGATGAGGTGGATCGGGAGATTCTCATCATGGACTTAACACACAACTGTGTGATGTTACATGTTAATATAGATGAAAATCTCTGAAAAAAGTTTCAGCCCTATTCAAGCTATCACACCAAGAATTAAAACCGGGGTCTGACTCGGCACTGGAAGATGGACCCATTGAAAAGGTTGAAAGGTTCAGCCTCCTCCAGTTTTAAAATCTGCTCCAGAAGTAATGGTTCTGATCCTGGTTTCATCCTAAGTGCATAAAGAAGGGCAGCTGCAGAGGAGGAAGACCAGAGGGCAAAGAGCATGCAGTCTGCTGTGTAAATTTACTGGTCTGTCACTGCTTTATGTGGCTGAAATGGAAAAGAGAATTGGGGTATGTTTACAGCGCCATAAACCTTCCTTTTAAACCCAAGGACTCGGCCACCCTGAAACTGTAGCACAGCAGCCATAAAACGCAGCCTAACACGTCTTTTAAATTTGATGAAACATTTATTGATTCTTTTAGATCTTGTTTTATTTGCTCTTCTTTTCCACCTCTGGGTTAATAGAGGCGAATCAGAGGACAACGGAGAGATGTGGATGTGTAGAAGGGAAGACAGAGACACAACAACATAAATGAGGAAATAAAACTCACCTCAGTGTTCAGGACTTTCATTTCTCTGTGATAAATTTGTTGTTTCATCTGAATTAGATCCAGCATTGTGTTTTAATATGTTTGCACTGGACGCACTGAAGAGAGAAATGTGTAAAAATGTCATAAACTTAAATTTCAGGTTTAAACATCAAAGACATGAAATATCATCATTAATATAATGAATTATTACTTGAAGTGTACAGATAATACAAAATGTAGTATTGTTATTATTCATATTACTTGTATAATTATTGCTGGTTTTTAATATTGTATTTTATAATTGCATAACTTTATAATTGAAATTGATTATAGATTATATTATATACATAGTTTATTATTAGTAGTAAGGTATCATTGTTATACTAAGTTGTCAGGAGGACTGTTGATTTATTGTATAGTATATAGTAATAATTGTTTATAATGATATAGGTTAGAATATTTGTGATTACTGGGGTGGGATTATATATGATTATGCTTCCTCCCACTCCTTTTGAACAGTTTTTTTCCTTTCATTATGTTTTATCTCTTTTCTTTTTAAATTATGTTCAAATAAATTTTCTCAATAAAAAAAGCTCAGTAATAAGTATAAAACTTAGGTGGATGGATCTAATGAGAATGTTTCGTGAAAAGATGTTGGATGTCCTTATCAGGCCAATTAATACATAAAGATCTGAGGCGTCTTCGAGAAGACATAAAGATGTGTTTTATGTTAATGATCTACGTCTCATACTGATGTAATATCTCTGGGGCGATTTTTATATTGTTAGTTTATGTTATTATTTATCTATACGAATACTATGGATGGCCAAACCTGCCATAAATAGAAATAAATAAATTTATGAGGAAATAAATAGTCATACATCTATCTTCAAGACCTCAAACACACAAAGATAAAATGGAAAGGTTGAATTAAATGCATGAATAAATAATGAGGGGAAATAAAATGAATAGATGTGGATACAAACAAGCAAGGGAAAATGTGAAAAACAAAACAAAAATATATAGCATGATTAATAAGATAAACAAATTGAAAATATAAAATTATCAGAGCTGATTCTCGGATCAGAGCGATCGACCAATACTACCATACTGCTGCCAATGTAGCGGGAGCAGCAGCCTAAGGAGGGAAGCCCAGACTTCCCTCTCCCCAGCCACATTCACCAGCTCATTGAAAGAGATCCTGAGGCGTTCCCGGGCCAGATGTAATCGGTCCAGCATGTGGAGGAGCAGCGGCTCTACTCAGAGTCCCTCAAAGCTTCTCATTCTATCTCTAAGGAAGACACCAGCCACCCTGCGAAGGAAACTCATTTCGGCCACTTGTATGGATTAACCTTATGTTGTAAAATAAGTCGTTGTTGCTATAAGCTAAGTAAATGCATTCATTAGCTACCAAAACCCCTTTTTTATATTGCTTTTGTTGTCTCAACTGTCCAGATGTTAAAGTAAAAAATATTGGCATTTAAGTAATTTTTGCACTCAAAGTTGTTGCACAAAAAGCTTGTTTTCTTCGTTTTTTGGCCAGAAGCAGCACTTTTGCTGCAACTTCACAATGTTCTACTGCAGATTACTAAAGAACAAAAAGGATCGAAACAAACCCTTTTTTCTTATGAAAAAACAGAGTCTGCACATTCTTTTGTTAGTTTCTGTGTTTCTGTAGTATTACAACTCAATATTCTGTGTCCTGAAAGATGAACCAAAAACCTGCAGTATGGAGCTCTTGTTGTGGGAAAAGATCTTGCAGACTCGGTCGCAGTGACATGGCAGCATAAGGTTTATTGGAACAATATACAGACAGACAGAACCATGGCTCCTGATGGTGGGAAGACCCAGTGCAATGTGCATCTTTCACTTATATAGTGCCTTCCATCCAATGAGGGTTACTCTATTTCTGACACCCCAGTATACTCTCACATTTACCTTACATGGTACATCAAGGCTTGCTTACTAGTGATTACACAATGTCATGAGGCCTGCTGAAATGTCATACTATATTCTTAGTGTCATGATTTGGACATTTGGGTGGTGGTTTTATAAGTTTTCCTCATTTTTTTCCTGTTTAGTTTTGTGTTTAGTTATTAGTTTTCTCCTGTGTTTTCTGTCATGTTTTGGACATTTGGGTGGGGGTTGTTTTAGGTTTCCTTGTTTATGTTTTCTTGTAATGATTTGTGTTTAGTATTAATTTCTCATGTGTTTTTAGTTCTGTCTTTAGTTGATTTTTGGGTGGTGGTTTTGGGTTTTCTTGTTTCTGTGTTCTAGTTAGTCTTTGTGTATACTATTGGTTTCACCTGTGTTGGTTTAATTACGTTCAGCTGTTTCTTGTTTAGTTCTGTGTATTTAGTCTTTGGGGTTTTAAGTTCTGGTTGCGGGATCATTGTTTGGCGTTTGGCTTAGTGCTCTTGTGTGTTTCACGGTTCTTATGTCACTACAGTGTGTAGTGTTTTGTTTTTCTTCTTAGTCTTTAGTTTTTGTTCTTTTTTATTATAAGAAATAAATTAATTTTTTTCGTTATGCAATCCTGCTGCCCTCCTGTGTTTCCACCTGTACCTGGGTCCACACCACACTTCCGCGTTGGAAAACCTGACACTTAGATCCACCTGTTTGTCACGATGTGTGTTATGTCACGGTGTGTTCATGTTTTCTTTTTTATTTTGGTTTACTTCCTGTTTTGTCCGTTATGTTTAGTTTAGCTTTCTTGTATTATAGTTTATTGGTTTCACCTGGGTTCATTATGTTCATTCATTCCACCTGTGTGTGTGTTCTGTGTGTGTATTTATATCCCTGGTTTTGTCGGTAGGTTTATGTTTGTTTGTTCGTGTTAGTGTTAGTTGTTCTCAGTTAAGGTTCTCTGGTCAGTGTTTTCACTCTGGATTAATAAACCTCATCACTCCACCTCATCTGCCTTCAGCCTGCTTTGGGTCCAGCCATCTCCCGCCATCCTCCTCCACAGAACAGCATTAACACTGTTGCAGAGAACTCTGCAGAGAGGTTACAACCAGTATCAACTTGTATTCTATGTAGATATCCTAGATATCCTGCTATTGAATAAGTTACCTGTGTTTACAAGCAACATCTAACAAATATTTAAATAAAACAATTAAAATAGAGATTATTCAATTATCATTTCCATTAAATCCTATGTAAAAGTAATGTCAAAGCAAAACATCATCCTGACACCTGATAGGCTGCTTTGATCATGTGACACTGATACTGTTGCTGGGTCCAGTGCAGTTTCATTGCCTAAAACTGTCAAAAGTACATGTGTTAGTGCTAGCTCTAACCATTTAAAAGGCTGAATTAGGACCCAATAGCAGACACGTGTCAGAGAGAAAAAATATAACATTTGTTGATCAATGGTTGTGGAGCAGGCACGAGAGTCCAAGTATAGGGTTCTGTAGGAGAACGGAATAGGAGGGGGTTTAGTTACAGGTGTGCTCGAAGTTTACATAGGCTTGCAGAATTTATTTATATTTTTGCCATTTTTTAAGAGAAAATGATAAAACAAAAATTATTTTCACTCATGCTTAGTGCTTTGATGAAGCCTTTTATTATAAAACTATATAATTTATAAGATCAATAGCAGTCTAAGGACCTTTGTTGCAAACTCAATGAGGCAGTGGCAGACCACCCTGGAGGCAAACTTCCAGCCAATTGCACAAGTCTCCATCAAATGTGGCAAATATCAAGGAGAACCCCTGTCCCCGCTGCTGTTATGTATAGGCCTGAACCCCCTCAGCCAACTAATCAACAAGACTGGCTATGGATACTGACTCCAGAATGGGTCCACCATAAAACCACCTCCTGTACATTGATGACATCAAGCTGTATGCTTAGAGTGAGCGGGACATTGACTCACTGATCCACACCACCAGGATCTACAGCAGGGACATCGGAATGTCATTCAGACTAGAGAAATGTGGGCGGATGATAACAAGAGAGGTAAGGTAATCCATACGGAGGATGTTGAACTCCCAGATGGCAGGATAACAGATGTGGAGGAGAGCTACAAGTACCTGGCCATACCACAAGCGAATAGTAACTATGAAGAAGCCACAAGGAAAGCTGCAACAGCTAAATAACTGCAACGAGTAAGACAAGTACTGAGAAGTCAGCTCAATGGAAAGAACAAGAGCCAAGCAATTGTCAGCTACGCCCTGCCAGTTATCAGATACCCTGCTAGGATAATAAGCTGGCCAAAGTAGGAAGCTCAGACCACGGATGTCAAAACACGGAAGCTGCTCACCGTGCATGGAGGGTTCCACGCCAAATCCAGTGTTCAGCAACGATACACTAAGCGCAAGAAATAAAGAAGAGGACTAGTGAGAAACAAGGCCACTATCCAAGAGGAAACTTCCAAGCTCAACAAATACATCAGGAAGAGGGCATCAAGGGATGAAGCGCTGAGTGAATGTCTCAGACAATGGAGTCAGGAGGAACACAAGATGGAAGAACCATCATGGGAGGAAAAACCCCTGCGTGGGATGTACCACCGGCAGATCACCAAAGTGGCAGATATAAACAAGTCCTATCAGTGGCTGGAGAGGGCTGGACTGAAGGACAGCACAGAGGCAATAATCATGGCAGCACAGGAGCAAGTCCTGAGCACAAGAGCGTTCGAGGCCCAGAAATACCATACCAGGCAGGACCCCAGGTGCAGACTGTGCAAAGGAGCCCCTGAAACAATCCAGCAACTCACAGCTGGTTGCGAGATGATGGCAGGTAAAGAAAACATGGTGCGCTAAAACCAAGTTGCCGGCATAGTATACAGGAACATATGTGCAGAGTATAGACTGGAGACCCCTAAGTCCCAGTGGGAAACACCCCCCAAGGTGGTGGAGAATGAGAAGGCTAAGATCCTCTGGGACTTCCAGATCCAGACGAGTAAGATGGTGGTGGCCAACCAACCAGACATAGGGATCATGGATAAGCAGCCATGGAAAGCTGTAGTGATTGATATATCTAGCCTCAATGATGGAAATATCAGGACAAAAGAGCATGAGAAACTGGAGAAGTACCAAGGCATCAAGCAAGAACTGGAGAAGGCCTGGAGTGTGAAAGCAACAATAGTGGCCATAGTCATGGGAGCACTGGGGGTCTTGTCCCCCACACTGGAGAAGTGGCTCCAACAGATACCTGGAAAAATATTAGACATCTCCACTCAGAAGAGCGCAGTCCTAGGAACAGCTAAGATACTGCCTCAAGCTCCCAGGACTCTGGTAGAGAACCCGAGCTTGAGATGAACAGCCACCCGCCCTACCCAGGGAAGATGGGAAGAGTGGGTTTTCGTTATGGTTTTATATTTTTTGGTCATTCTATGCATATCCTGAACACTTAGTTAGCCCTGCATCCTGCTTTTCTTCTCTGCTTTCGTTCTGTGGACACTAAATGCAGCTGTCTGGGGAGGTCTGTTTTGAGAAAGACTGACTGATCAGGCTGTTAATTCCTAGATTTTAGAATGAGCTTGGTTGCTTCAGATGATTTACATCCCGAGGTCTTCTTAGCCTCGCTCTGCTTTTATTGTTCCATCTTCACAGACACATATTTCATGGTGCAGACACTAATAGCAGCGCTGTGGCTGCAGCTCCTGCAGTGAGTTGATGGCTCACTGTTCTCCTCCTCTAATTGACTGCTTGCTTTAATTCAAAAGGTTGTGCCACATTTATGGATTAGTTTTTCTATTCATATGAAAAATTGACTACTTGGAGTATTCAGTTAAATAAAGATAAAAGAGAGGCACAAATATTCCTGTACAATGTGTAATTATTTACTTTTGCCTACTCTGCATGGGCTGTGAATAAAACAACCACTCTTTCTTTGTTAGGCCTTTCACTTGGATCCAACAATGAATTTTCAGTTGCCTCAGCAGACTAATGGCCTCTTTCATTAAGTCAGAGTTCTGTAATTTAGATTAGTACTGGAGCACAGCAGAAATGTTTTATTTTTCAATTTGTTGAGCTCTATTGAATGAAAATAAGAGAATTTTTTTGGTTCAATCCAAAGTCTGTCCTCGAGGGGAATTCCTGTAGGTTTCCTGGTGTTGCAGCACCGGACTTTGCTTCCTGGGTCAACTCGGTTAGACAAAATTTGACAACAAACTGTTGAGGAGAGATGTAGATCATAATTAATTCATACATCATTCACATGTGCTCATCCGACACCTTGCATGTCGGTGTAAAAGCCCATAGAAAGTCTTCATTAGCAGCAAAATGAGAACAGTGCCATGTTGTGTCTTGTATGACATTTTCATGGCTCTCTATGAAGTAATACAACAATCTGCTGAGTTTTATGAACCAGCAAGACCATTAACCACACTAGAGGTCCCAGAAACACCAAGAAAATGGCTACTATAACAGATGTCCAGTTTGTCCCTGGGTATGGGGTTAAACGGGATGTTCTATAACCTGAACATATTTTCCTCAGTCCACATAAAAGGAATTGTAGGTAGAATTGTGTCTAAAATACGCATTCTAAATAATAAACCCAGCAGACACCAGTAAAAACAGAAAGGACGTGTTTTATTTGTCAGGAGCTTAAACGCTACATTTGCAATAATGCAAAGTGGAAACTGACAGTTTTTGTTCTTACAATCACTTTATAGCTTTGATAAGGCTTATAGCTAAGGTTACACTTCCTCTGCAGGTGGTGAGTTCAATGGAAAACAGGTTCACACTCTGATATCGTACAAACAGATGTGTTTATGTGACCGGGGTGGTGGCCGGGTGGTGGCCAACTACTAAAAGTAATTTCTAAAAACAGCTGTGTCCCCTTTCCGTTGATTACAGCTGGGGTTGATTGGTGACAGGTTCCCAGGCCTTTGGTGAGTATCATGCAAAAAAGTAAAACCACCACAACATGCATAATCCACAAAACAATAAAAACATGCATAAAACCAACCCCTCCAACAATCCAACCCTGCCACATTTACACAAAGTTCACTTTACCCTGCTGACTGGGTATCTGATAACAAGTCCAGCTGCCCCAGCTGACAGTACATGTCAAAACATATTCATAAACAAACACACCCTGCAAATGTACAGATTATCATAACTGATGCAATAATGCCCTTTCCCAGCAGAAATATAAACAGATTTTTAGTCTGTTGATTTTAGACCCAGCAAAGATAGCTAGGTTGAGGCCTATCTGACAGCTTTGTCCAAAGCCTGTAAGTTTTACACGACCTGCTCATTACTACGGAAACAGCACTGTCGAGCACTGTTTCATTGTCTTAACTACTAAAGGCACTTTTCCACTAGTACCTCCTCTACCCGGCCTCACACGACTACACCCAGAAACAGAGCGTTTCCATCAGGATGGGTCGTGCCGTGGGGTTACATGGTACCTACTTCGTTGTGGTTCTAAGCGTGTCGGGTCGTGCGGGTAACGTGACGTCTACAGGCTGGCGTCCATTGATTGGTCTGATGGGATCCAGGGTGTTTGGTCTTGCCTTCGACGATTTCTCCTAATTTGTTTCATGAATCCATTTCCCATAAATAACCATAATACGAGCCCCAGGTAAAAAGTTATCAGGAAGTCTTCTATCTTCGTGTTGGTCTTCTTCTGTGGTGTTCTGCAGACTCCATGACAGAATCTCACCTAAGTTAATTTAGGGCAAGAAAAGTCAGATTTGGTCACATTGGTTAGCTAAACGTAGCCATAATGATTCTGTCCATTACCTGTTAGTTCTATGTGTCTTGTTCATGTGTTGCCCAAGGTAGTGATCAACATTGAGGCAAATCAGAGAGGTGTTCCAGAAAGTAGGATCTGGTAAACTCCGACATTAAGGTTGACCAACCCAGAATCTGCTTATGTTGGTTCCAAAACAGCTGATTAGTGTTCATTCAATAAAACTTCTGTTGGTAATCAGAGTTAATGCGCACACACTGAAAACGTACAGACCTGATCAATGGATCACCGAATTCATGATCCACATGGAAACTGATGGTGAGAAGAAACGAGCAGCTTGAGGGTCTAATGCTGCTTATGTAGAAGTTTTAAAAAGCAACAGAGCAGCATCAATGTCAGAGAGAGAGTTAGCTCGGAAAAAATAAAAATGTGCACGAGTTTATTCATATTTACTCCATTTTATTAAAATTATTAAAATCCTTTTGAAAATGTTGTGTAGCTGTTCCAGCATTACTTTATGTCCTGTCACCAGAAGATGTTGTACAGATGTGTGTGTTTGTGTGTGTGTCGCAGGGAGCTGTACAGATGTGTGTGTTTGTGTGTGTGTTGCAGGGAGCTGTACAGATGTGTGTGTGAGTTTTGCATGAAGCTGTACAGATGTGTGTTTTGCAGGGAGCTGTACAGATGTGTGTGTGTGTTGCAGGGAGCTGTACAGATGTGTGTGTGTGTGTGTTGCAGGGAGCTGTACAGATGTGTGTGTGTTTGTGAGTGTGTGTGTCGCAGGGAGCTGTACAGATGTGTGTGTGTTGCAGGGAGCTGTACAGATGTGTGTGTGTGTCGCAGGGAGCTGTACAGATGTGTGTGTGTGTTGCAGGGAGCTGTACAGATGTGTGTGTGTGTACTACATAAATGAACAACTCCTCTGGATAAAACATGGATATGTGGACATATCACCTTCTCACCTCGTGTACTTTGCACGTCAACGTGCACGGGATCCTCATCACATGCTCAGTGACTTCCCTGCAACCTGCTCTGGGAGAGTACGTTGCTATGGTTACATACCCTGAAAGTCACCTCAGTCTTTGGAGCTGAAAAGGTTATCAGCTAACTTACTCCTAAACTTACCCGGTTATGTCCCATAAGCCGCTTTGTGGAACACTGGTGTCTTACAGGCATGAAGCATGATGACGTTTCACCAACCCCGATGCGAACGCTCACAAGTGAGTCTCAGAGGATTCATCACATCTACACAGAAAAGTGCAACAAGTGGGAAAAAGCAGTTATAAAACCTCCTGATCACTTAATAGATGCATATTTTTAACAGATTTGTTAATCTGTTAGTGTATAATAAGCTAAAGGTGGTACATTTATCATACTCATCAGAATTTTTTAAACTAAAATTAGGTTTGTAATATGGTTTAATGCTGTTAATAAATTACAGATTATATTTAAACAACTAGAATATTTAATGCAGAGCATGGCTTAATGGACCTAATACCTTATAAAGGAAACAAAAATGATTGTTGGCTAATGATGCAAATCAGGATGCCTGCATTCATGTTTTCACCCTTTAACGCAGCGTTTCCCCTTCCACAGGACACCCACCCTGCATGTCTTAGGCTTCTTCTCCAACACATCTGACTCAGGTTCATGAACTTATACGTTCTTTGCAGCTTGTTACCGAGTCATCCATTTAATTCAGGTGTGATAAAGAAGGGTTAGCTCTACAACATGCAGGGGGTCCTGAGGATCTCAATCGAGAAGCGCGGCTTAGTGGTACATCACATAAATCTGAGGAAGAACAATATCATGCAGAGCAGGACTTTACAAAGGTTTCATATTTATTGAACTGTCCTTATGAGATGTTGCTCTCATACAGCACAATATCTCTGGGAGAAATATGTTGACCATGCTGTCCCGCAGTAATCTCTCAGCATCAGGAAGGAACAAATTTACGTTTTCTGCATTCCTAAACACTAACGAGTGCACAAAAACATTTTTAAGGGCTAAAAAGTGGATTTGCATGATATGTCCCCATCAACACGTCCACAACAGCAAAAATTTCAGTTAATTGAAAAATCACTCATCTGTTCACTCCTGTGCTTTACTCCGTGGGCCACATCCTGGACATCTCTGTTAGTGTCACGGCTGCTGCCGTTTGCTGTCACTA
Organism: Pseudomugil gertrudae; assembly: GCA_037177535.1. Lineage (NCBI taxonomy): Eukaryota > Metazoa > Chordata > Actinopteri > Atheriniformes > Pseudomugilidae > Pseudomugil > Pseudomugil gertrudae. The sequence goes on along the minus strand of JBAMHV010000006.1, from coordinate 27,021,040 downwards.
AACACCTGATTTTCACTTTGACATGCAAATCCGGGGGAGGAGGATTCTCATCGGAGATTGGATGCTGAAGTACACACCTCCGCCATTGGACTATGGATTCGCTGCGGCCTCAGCCAATCACCTTGGACTTACGCCTGCTCCCGGAAATAAAAGCTCAGATCTGCTTTTATTCAGCAGGACTGGTTGTTCGACACAGAACGGCTTGTCCTCCGCTTGCTGGACTTTTGACTTAGCGGTATTGTGTTTTGTGCTGGAAACAGTGTTAAACGTGTTGTTGTAGTTTCTTAACTTTGGAGTATGTTGCTCTAGTCCTTGGTTGTGTTTTGTAATGGGTTTTCTGTTTTGTTTACTTTCCTTAGTTGTTGGTTTTGCTGATTAATCTAACAGTATTTAAGTTATTCATTTATGTCCGATTAATCTGGTTATCTTGTATTTGTTTTCTTCATTGCTTTGTTGTGTTGCTTCATAGCAGCTCCGTATTGTAATCTAAACGCCACGAAATAAAAACTGGTGGTAAAACTTAATAGGTGGTGGAGTCCCCCCCCCTTTTTTTGTGCGTCCCTTTCCCTAGCCGAGCTGGGACGTAACAGTTAGCATCGGGAGATCCGTGACGTGTTGCACAGGTCTTTTCCAGGTGTCAGTAAATATACCTTATCTTCTGACAAATCACAGGCTGATCTGTTTGGCATAAAGGCACCGGCAGCTCCTTAGACCCTCCTTCTTGGTAAAACTCCTAAAAAATCCAGTTGTGGGGATAAAACGAAGAAACCTCATGGAGCCCACATTGAAGGGGAGATCCTCTCCCAGGACGGACAGGCAGATGTACCTAGGACTGTTA
>JBAMHV010000006.1:26906545-26927446 GCA_037177535.1 Pseudomugil gertrudae | reverse complement strand
TCTGTTTATTCTTGTATTGTTACAGTTAGTGGTGGATAGTACATTTAGCCACTCTTAATGATACTTCTTTATTTTTTATTATTTTTTTTTAATTATTTTTTGTAATTTCTTTCTGTTTTATTTTTGTAATTTCTTTATTGTAATTTCTGTTTCAATGTCCTGTACATGAAAGGCGCTATATAAATAAACTTGCATTGCCTTGTCCCCAGCTGTTGTAACTGCATGGCAGCTAGAATGCAGGAGCATAATGTTTTTTTTTCTGCCCAAACAAGGACAGTTCTTTAGTTGTTAACCTTTGTCCTCCAGGCTATCCTGGTGTCATTGCATCTAGAAAGGTTGGATGTTTGGACATCACAGCTAAAAACTACTCACCTGTGGGACTGAACTCAGCAGCTTCTCCTGCAGGTAGCTGTATCCCCAACTCTATAAAGAACTTCCCAGGACTTCATTCAGTCTGCCTCTTTCTGTCCTGACTTCTAAGCAACACATCTCTCCATGTGGACCAGGTCACCCCACCAGGATATGGAGAACCACAGCTCTCCTTTTTTCCAGATGTTCCCAGAGGAAGATACTGGAAACATCAGATTGCTTTCCTAAGCCTCCAGATCAGCCTGGTAGAAACCAAATCTTTTCAGAGCCTGCAGTTCTACACTAAGCCCTGTCCCTGCACAACTGTGGTAAATGAACTTAGTGATCCGCTCATTCAAACATGTTTATAAGCTACTGCTGTTGCCCACTTATTAGCTGACCTGTTACCAGGTCCTGTTTACTAGCGACAGTCAAAGCACTTTGGTATTTTTCACACTTTGATCTCACTTTTTCTTCTGATTTGGGTTTTGTTGCTGTGGTTCTTTCTCAGAACATTTTATATACGTTTCTATTGGCATTTTGACTTTGTACTTTTACCAAAAAGCCAAATAGGATATAATCATAACATGTCACATGACTAATATGAGCCAATGACATAGTTCAATTTTAAGACCAGTCAATGAGAGGTAGCCCTCAGCATAAAATCCTCCCTTATATCATCAGGTTTGGTTGCTAATGTTAGGGAAACCACAGTGCAGCAATTCATGGAAAAAGGCAAGGTGAATTTGGAAGTAAGGTGGGTGTGCTTGCAGGCAAAGAATTGCAAAATAAACACTTAAAATATGTATTTTGACATTTTCAGTGGTTTTACTCTGAGTCCCTCCCGGATGGCCGAGCTTCTCACCCTATCTCTAAGGGAGACACGGGCCACCCTGTGGAGGAAGCTCATTTCGGTCGCCTGTACCCGGGATCTAATTTTTTCGCTCACAACCCACACCTCATGACCATAGGTGAGGTAAGGACATAGAGCGATTAGTACATCGAGACCTGAACAAACACACTGACACAAATGCATGATGAGGCATACTATGATTATTTCTGGTTTGGCAATGCATTTCAAAATAAGAGTCTTAAATTAGTTCAGCTGCTAGTTCAGTTCAATTCCATATATATTGATGTTATTGCTACAGGCATTGCTTTAGCTGCTGCAGTTGGGAATGATTGCTATCACAAATGAAAACTCATGTTAATGTGTATTTCTCTTTGGTAGTGGCTGTTACAATGAGGGAACAAACTGCTTATGTGCTATGACTGGTCACCAGCAGAATAGGTGAATGTTCCACTCATGGCCCACATGAGGCTTTTCCTGACAGTTAATAAAAAGTTTATCCTTTTTTGTTTGTATCTAGATACAAGTTCATCTTAAATTTTCTTTTATGAAGATTTTTTTTATCATTTGAATAGTTTTCGGCTGCAGTAGACTGGGTGTGGTGCATCACCCTTACATTAACGAAGGATCCCACAAGACAGACTGGATTAATAAGATATTTAACACGTGAATTATCTTGGAGGAGACTGAATAGAAAGTCCAGTAACCAGGCAAGGGTCAGAACCAGGTAAGCAATCCAATGGGAAATCCAGAAAGGTGGGTAAAGAAGCCGGGGTCGGAGCCTGGATCGAATGGATGAAGCTGTTTTAAGATCCAACGAGGAATGAGTTTGGAGCTGAAGCATATATGGCTGGAGATGTGATTGAAGTCAGGTGGAGATGATTAGTAATCAGGGAACTTGCTGGAGTGGGTGTGTCCATTGTGGAACCTGGAGGTGTAACACTTGTTCAATGCATCCCATAGAAATACTTAAATTAAATACCTTACAATGACTTGATCTTTCTTCCTGACAATGACAAATTTCATAAAGTTTAAAAAAAATAAATAAACCACCATAAACATAGTTTACACACCTGTAATCCTGGTTTCCTACCAAAAAGCGACCAAAAGCTGTCCAGCTTATGCAACTAATGTTTTGAAATGAATTGCTGGCAGAACAGGAAGTGGTGCTATCATGTGACCCATGAGATGCATTCGTTGAAGCCGGTGTTGTACGTTTGTTTATGGTGAGGTATGAACTCTGCAGGCCATTGTTTCTGCTACAAACAGTTCTGGATAATAAAATATTCAAAAGATTTTATTTTAACAAGTTTAGCCTGTAGGTGGTTTACATCACAGTTAAGTAAAAATAATGTTATTTAGAGCTTAAAACACACACACATTCATATTTTGGTACACTACTCCTTTAGTATGCCTTGGAATTAGCTTAGCCCTAAGTGTTAGCTTTGGTATCATCATTCTTAGCCATATAAAGTAGAAATAAAGAAAAGACTGATCTCAGTTTAACCTGTTTGTTAAATGAAATAAATAGCATTACTAAATGCCAGGGAAGCTGCTCCGTTAGCCTAAATTCAGTAGTAAAACTAAGAAAAACAATCATCAAAGTGTCCAAGCAGGAATTGGGTCTGGTGGTTGTGAGCAGAAAAAGGTGAGACAGATAACTTTCAGGTTGTGCACCATGACATCCAATCCCAGCTGCAGTTAGCAAGCCACTGCAGAACTCACACATGCATGTGGTCTCAGAGGAGTTAACCCAAACGTCTCACAAGAAAGAGGCAGATAACGATGACAGACAACAGTTTCTTCTGCTCCTCTGGGATGACAACCCTGGAAAAGGCGTATGTGTTGGGACTCACAACACCACTGATTAAGTGGTATGAAAAGATGTGTGTGTGTGTGTGTGTGTGTGTGTGTGTGTGTGTGTGTGTAGGAGGTAGATTGGAGGTGAAGAAGAACATTGTCAGATTATTTCACTCCCCAAAGGAACAACATCCTACCCCTCAGAACCTGGCCGGGTGCTGCCAATGACATTTTTCCATAATGCTGTAAGTCCGGGCCAGACAGCCGTGCCTGAGCACCAATCATCTGCCTGGCACATCCGAGCTCTGCTGCTAAAATAGGGCTGTCATTTGTACTGCGTCTCTTTCACTGCGTGTCACACTGTTGAAAGAGATTGATATTCTTCCTTTTTTTGCTCCTATTCAGAACTCGGCTCCCGCAGCAGGATTAGCTGATTTGAAACGTTGATGAAGTTCAGACAGCTCCAACTGGGCACAGCCATACATCTTCATTATGCTGTAAAGTGCTCCTAAAACATTATCATTAGTCTCCAAACCACCGCTGTCCAGAGCTGGACTGCCATGTAAAGGCTTGTCATTTTAAAAGAAGGCAGTATGTGGCAGCTTTTTATTCAGCCATATGCTGCTTCAAGACATTCTATAATATGTCTGAGAAAAATGTCAGACTTTGCAAAGCGGAGAGACGTTTAAGACGGCGTAAACATCACGAAGAACCATGCACAGCACATCCACTGTTGATAAGATGCAGAGAAAATAAGAATGCTAAAAAGTCCATCACTGGTCATCCTTGAGTCAGATGTTGTCTTCACAGTTTCTCACTCAGGTAACTTCCATCATTTCACTCTCATAAAAACTGCTCTGATAAACCTTTTATTTTTACCCAATTACATCACATAGACGAGTATGCATACTGCCCACACTGTGTCCTTTGCAAGCTAAGTGTAGGAAGTGATGCGGATGAGTCATGTGAAGATGGAGCTGATGCTGGACAGAAAGTTTTAGAATCTTAAGTTACTCACTCAAGCGTAAACTCTTCTCAGATAAAACATAAAAAAAGGTGTTTTATGCATCGTTCACCGCTTCGTCCACACGAAAGCCACCAGTCACCTGACAGATTCAGAAAGAGAGCAGGGATTCCAACACAACCCGATTTTACAATAAACTCCACAACGAATAATGGAAAAGATTTCTGAATATTTCCTCAAAGATTATATCTGAACCACATCAGCAGATGACTGAAAGCATTTGCATGTGGCCAATCATGTTGCTCTGTTTTAATTGAACTGCAGAGGAAGCAGTAAAATCGCAGCAGATGAAGAGTTTTTCCATCCAAAGTAATGGATTAAATCATCCTGCTGGGATTTGTCTGCTTTCATTGTATGATGGTGGCTGCGTCAGCAGTCTGTAAAGCGGGACAGAGGACAGGAAATGCATCCAGAATGTCTCACCAGCTGCAGCAGAACCAGCAGCGCTGTAAATGTTCAGTTACTGCTGAAATCACGCTGATGTGGAACTGGACGAGATCTGGCAGGAGTTTCTTAAAGCCCTGGATGCTGTGGGGCTGTCTGACACGCCTCTGCAGCATTGCATGGACATCTGGACAGTGCTTCTGGACTGGCAGACTGCAGTCCCCCTATTTAAAGGGGTGGTTGGAGGGTGTGTTCCTATGGCATTGCTCTCCATTGCTAACACCAGCATATCCATGCTAATGGTTAGCAAAAGTAGTATGCAATCCAGTGGATGAGCAGCCTAGACGTGGTAGTTATTAGCCTCTCCATTGATAATTCAGATCAGTTACAGAGCATGTGAAGCGAGTTGCTGCCTTCTCATTTGCCAGCGCCGCCTGCTCAGTTATCTGTGCAGGCTTATCACTAATCAGATCAGTAGGTAGCTTTGAAATACATGTTTCCTCCTGTGATAAAGATATAGCCGCCGCCAGGTGCGCAGTATTTTTAATTTTGGCCCTGATTCCACGCTACATGTTCTAACTACAGGGGGGTCACAGTCCTCAGCCTCCCTTGGAAAGTCTATTCAGGCGTCCTGGAGAGGAGGGTTCGTTGAATAGTTGAACCTCAGACTGAGGAGGAGCAGTGTGGTTTTCTTCTTTCCTGCTCTATATTCAGGGAGCATGGGGTTTGCCTGACCAGTCTACATGCGTTTTGTGGAGAAGGCATTCGACCGTGCCCATAGGGGATTCCTGTGGGGGGTGTTCCAAGAGTATGGGGTACCGGACCCCCTTGTTCAAGGTGTTGAGAGGATCCAATTCGGGAGCCTCAGGATCAGGTCTCTGCTTTTTGTAGATGATGTGGTTCTGTTGGGTTCATCTGGTCCTGATCTCCAGCTATAACTCGAGCGATTCATGGACGAGTGTGAAGCGGCTGGGACGAGAATCAACACCTCCAAATCTGAGAACATGGTTCTAAACTGGAAAAGGGTGGAGTGCTCTCTAAAGGCGCTTTTCCACTAGTACCTACTCTACCCGGCCTCACACGATTATACCCAGAAACAGAGCGGTTCCATTAGGATTTGTCGTGCCGTGCGGTTACATTCTCCGTACCTACTTCGTTGTGGTTCTAAACGTGTCGGGCCGTGCGGGTAGCATGACGTACACAGGCTGGCGTCCATTGATTGGTCTGATGTGATCCAGGGTGTATTCATCTCACAGCTAGCCTGGGAACGCCTTTGGATCCCCCCAGATGAGCTGGTGAATGTGTCTGGGGAGAGGGAAGTCTGAGCTTCCCTCCTTAGGCTGCTGCCCCCACCACCCGACTTCAGATAAGTGACTTCAGAGAATGGATGGATGGGTTACTGATCTGTTCCCAGTTAAACTATCATGTTACTGACCTGTACATGATGGTGTAACCAGGAACAAGTCAGTAACACGATGATTAAACTGGTAACAGTCAATACCATGATTACAAACCTGTTCCCAGTTAAACCATCATGTTACAGACCCTTCTGAGTTAATTACAGGGCATTGTTTGAGTGAAGAGTGGAATTAATAAAAGGAAACAAATGTTCTATCATGTTCTGTGTTATTCAGCATGTTTAGTTGTCAGATCATTGCTCCTGATGGAATCCCTTCATATCAGAGTAATAAACCTGTTAATATATGTGTATTTCCTCATCTGGTCTGGCTAGATTGTTGGTTTCCACATTAGCATTAATATGTTTTATGCGCAGAGGACTGATATAAAAGTAAATCACCAGTTTATCAGAAACATGGAGCACCTTGGTGGGGCAAACTTCAGGAAAAAGAGGACAAGGCATCCACCACACTGATGAACAGAAGACACCAACATACCATTTCAGTAAAAAGTGTCAGGATCTGGGTGGTTTCAGGGTCTTTTGCAGGTTCCACCAAAGGGTACCAGATGATCCCTTTCTAGAGGCTGATTTCCCACAGGTGTGCAGGGAAGCACAACCGTGAAGGATCTGTGATCAAGTCTTGGCACTATATCTCCGTGGTAAAACCCAAGCCCTCCTGTGTTATCCAAATAATTCTCTGAGACTCCTGTGGAGTGGTTAACTCTGTGTTTTTTAGAGAACATTCGATTGGAATCTCTGAAGCTGTCATCCTTAGCTCTTGGGAACCACCCCTTCAATAACCCACTTGGAACTCTTTTGGCAGCTTTCGGGACCTTGAACACCTTCAAACCGTGCAGCCCACCCAACCTCCAACGAAACATCTGGCCCTCTTCTAACCAGATCGTCATCCATAAAGCCTGTGGACCGCCCCGACACAAACATCCAAAACTCAAATAAAACCAATTAACGATTTCACGATTGCTTCTCTTGCATGTGGGTCAAACACCTGAAAATCATGACAAAAAGTCCTTTTCTACACATATCTGCTGAAGTCCCTGCATGTCATGGGACTGGTCTGACCTGGGAATATGTTGAACCACTGGAAGGTTTCTCACCTCAATCTGAAGCAGGGCGTCCTCTCTCTGACGAAGCGCCTCCACGTCTGCCTCACTGATCTCAGACAGGAAGGCCTGATCCGCTTCATCTGGAAGGACTGCATCACCGAACAACAAGCCTTCCTCGTTCAGCTCGCTGGAAGGGGTCTGAGGACTCTGCAGGACCACAGACACAAATATCACACCACAGCCACCCTTCAAAAGTTATCAGGGACTTTTTGTTCTTTCAGCTGACTTTTAGATGCTTTACTTAATATGAGATTAATTTGTTCTTAAAAATTATTTGGAACTCAACATTACGATGATATTTAGGACAACAGGACACCATAGACAAAATCACCTTTTCAGGTCATTTAAGGACAAAAAGTCCTCTCCAAAACACTCTCTACCCCTGTTTTAAAAACCAAACTCCCTTTCAAGGGATTTGGGCCTGCTTCAATTTTTTGTTCTTTAAAATAACATTTGTCATCAGGTGCAGTCATCAAGCCTGCACTCGCATTCATCCCACACGAGCTGAAAGCCTTCTTCTGCTGATAGGACAGCTGACTGACACATTATCTAAGTGGTAGGGAAGCTGCATTGCAATTTGCAACTGTGCGTTTCATAGTTTGCACGAAATATCCTTCATGTCTCCAGCTAATAAAGGCTGTCTCATGGCCCTTGTGTGCAGTAGTTGAAGCCCCATGATAAAGAATCTGGTCTAGAAGATTTGTCTCCAAACTTTGTAAACCAATACTGCAGCATCACATTCAGGAACAAGTCCTGTAAATGTAAAGTAAGAACAGAATTTTGAGGCCAAACTGAAGGATTGTGTGTTCAGAATAAAATGGTGCAGAAACTATTAAAAGAAAATGCAGCTGTTATGTATGAGGAGGGAGTGGATCCATTTTGTTACAGCCAGTAACCCGATAAGCCTTTCCACGGTCAAAGCAATAATGGATTCACTACCACAATAGGAATGATGAAAGAATGATTAAATACCAGCAAATTCTGGTGGCAAACATCCAAAGTCTGCAGCTGAGGATGAAAAGAGGACTGCTTCTCTAACAGCACAAATACACCTCACAAATCCTGTGTGGAGAAGTTGGTGAGCAGTCCGTCACTGTCAGAGCCTCAGTGTCAAACATTTAGTGTTGTTCAGTCACTGAAAACTAAGTGTGCTACTCTGTGATGCGCCAGTTGACCACAGCCCCTGGGGCTTAATGCAGGCCGCTTCCCCAACTCCTGAGAGGTGGAGGTATTTAAAAAAGAAAGAGGTCTGCCTGTGGGGGTGGGGGTTGCTGCCAGGCCCTTGAGGCCCTGGGCCCGCACTCTGCCCTCTGCCCACCCTGGTCAAATGCTGCATTCCCCCTGACCGCAGGGGGCTCTAGCTGGGACGTTTCTCTGTCGCCTCTTGGGCGATGCTGAGTTGGGGTAGGGGTTGTTGTGTGGGGTTGACTGCTGTTTGTCCACATGTTGGGAGGCGGGGGAGGGCCATTCTGGCCTGCCTTCAACCTTTGGGTTGTTTGAGGTTGCTGAATGACATCATCATCTAATTTACATAATCAAACTGATTACCTCTTCTTAGTGCTTTGGGATGCGGAGGGACATGCGCAGTGCAGCTGCTTATCAAAATGAAAGATTTATACTTTTAAAGTCATACTTTAAAAGAATTCACCAAAGAAGTCTGAAAACTCTTTAAATATATTTACAAAGTTGGCAATCAAATTATGATAAATGTAATTCACACAATATCTAATGTGGTAACAGATCATTTCATATAAAAACATTACTTATTGACCTAATGTATGGGTCCTGGCATTTTTAGTTGGTGGTAGTTCTTAAACTGGCTGTGATGGTTTCTCTAGCTACATGAGGGCAACACTATGAAAGAGAGATGGAGATGGACAACAGCATGGGAAGCTGGGCACAGCCACTGGCTCTGACCGACACAGCAAAACAGCAAAGAAGGATCAAAACTAAGATGGGAAAAGAGACAAGTGTGACTAAAGGAGTGAAGATTATGTAAACCTTAGTGCATCATATTAAAGATGGTCAAGAGCGGAAGGCACTGAGGTGAGGTGTGGACCCATGCGCAAGCAGGCAGGATGCAGGATACTTAACGTGCATTTTAATCCAAAGAACAAGAGCATAAAACACAAGTAACTGTAGACTACTGAGGACTAAACAAAGAAAGACTAAGGAAGGCTAACACTATGACTATGAAACATAACCTAATGAAGACTAATGAACCAGAACTGAGAAACCAAAGGACTTAAATACAACTAAACAAGACACAGCTGTACATAATCAAAATCAACACAAGGGAAATAAATTAATCAAAAACAAAGCCAAACAGGAAACCACAAAAACACCACACAAAGTGTTCAAATCATGACAGATTTGTGGAAAAGCTTCAGACTGAAGTCGGACATGAAACTAGCTGCAGTCCTCCTAACAGGTATGTTTCAATTACTTTAACAAACACAGCAAATTCATTGGAAGACAACAGTTTCTGAAAGAGTGTGAGATATGCCCAATTTCACTGCGTGGGTGAGTGGAAGGAGAGCAGATGGGGGGGAAACAGTTAGGGTTGTGGCTTCGCAAACTTCGCACTGTGAGGCTGCAGTGCTACCCACCATGCCATCGTGCACCCCCTTATGAGACATATTTTAGTCAACAAGGTGTCATGAGTTGGACTCTTTGTGTTTTGGTTTCCATTTTGACTTTGTAGTTTTTTCGTCAGCTTTGTTTCATGTTAACTCGTTCACCTGTGTTTATATTTGGTTGACCTGTGTCTAGTTTGGTTCTGTTAGTATTTAAGTCCTGTGGTTTTTAGTTCTGATCACTGGATCATTGAGTTACTTTGGTTCATTAAAAGTATGTTTCCTGCATTCCGCTGCTCTCTGCCTCTTGCCTGCCTGCGCTTTACCATGCCTCACCATTACATAAAGCCCTTCAGAACAAAGGTTGCTTATTTTATGACACTGTCCTCCACTGATCAGTAGTGGTCTGATATGGGCCCAAATGCAGACCAAGAGGCAGGCAGATGCAAAAATACGGATATTTAATATAAACTTAACTAGAAAACAGGACAAGCCTTAGTAATGCTACATCAATTATCCAGCAAGAACAGAAAATACTTGTATAAATGTATAAATACACAGGAAACGAGAAACAGGTGAAAACTAATCAGACAGGTAAACTAAAGAACAGGAAACGAAGTTGGATACAAATTACAAGGAAAACTACTAAATAAAACAAAAAATCAAAACCACAACACAGAAGGTCCGAATCATGACATGAGCTAGTTTCTTTTTAATGTGATTGATAGTAACCGTGCTCGCTAAAAACTCAGTTATGCTTTGAGAAGAAATCAGTGTAAATAGGTTCATAAAACAACTGTAGATATGATTCCATAGTATAATATTGAGCTGCTTTTAATCTGTTTAAATTGATGGATAAAATCTTAGTGTTCATTTGTTTGATGCAGCCAGTCGCTTATAATATAACTGCAGATTGGCTCAGTGCAGAGGATTGAAGGACTTTAGTGACATGCAGAACACACTCCGATATGCAAAAGGAAACAGTATGTACATAGACCTAGATTACTTTTTTGCATGGCTAATATGTTCCACTTTTTTATGGCTGAGTGCATAGCTAATTCCTGGTTGAAAGGCCAGAATGTGTCAGAGAGCAGAGACCAACCTGAGCTGAGTCACAGCACTCAGTATATCGGCTACAGTATGACTCACCAGTCCTCTGCCAGCTTTGCAACAATGTCCTTACTCCCTCACAAACATGCAGTAGTTCCCTCAAACTGCCGGAAAAACAAAGGAACTAACTAATCATTCCAACAATCTGCTGCAGAAACCGTCACATTACAATTTTATTCCTGCTGAGTGTAAAATATATGTCTGGAAAACAGTTAATAACATATGTACACCTATTTATTTGTCTGCTAACACATTATCTAATCAGCCAATCACATGACAGCAAATCAGTGTACACATAGCCAAGTCAGCAGCAGTTGTCTGGACATGAATGTGTGGTTTAGGTCAGAGGTCAATGGAGAATAGACAGACTGGTTAGCGTTATCAGAAAGTCAACAGTAACCTGATTATTGTTGCTGTCCATGTCCATCTCTTTATGAGCACAATGTGTTATGATGGATACTTCCAGCAGAATGATACACCCTGTCACAAAGCTCACATGATCTTCAACCACTTTCTTTCGGTGAAGTACATAAAACTGCACTCTGTATTCTTTCTGAGACCCGGTTAGCACCTAGAGCTCATCAGTTATGTTAGCTAGCAATCACACGTTAGCATCATAACAGTTGGACGAAACAGTTTAAATCTCTATCGTTTTTCTCTCTGCTTCACTCCTGTCCTGCATCTTCATCTCTTTCTTTTCAACTCTGGTTGGGATTTGAATTTATTTCACTGATAAACTTGAATTTGGAGCATTATCAGTAAATCCCGGTGGTAAACAAGCCTCGTTGCCATGGAGACTCTAATAACAAGCCTTGAAAGAGCAGGAAACACAGAAAGACTCCCGTGTAGCACAACTTCCACCAGCGTGAAAAGTCTTCATGAACGACCCAAACTGAAGCTAATTTCTTAAAAAAAGACTCTTGTATTACAAACATCACGAAACATCTTGATAGTTAACACAGAGCTACTGTTTGCTGCCACCTAGTGGTGCATTCCAGAATGAGAATGAGAGATTCTAATCACTGATGTGGTGTAACAGGAGATTCTCATCACGGATGCAGTTTAACGGGAGATTCTCATCACAGGTGCAGCGTAATCGGACATTCTAATCACGGATGTGGTGTAACAAGAGGTTCTCATCAAGGATGCAGCGTGGAATCTTTGTATTTTGTTCTACCTAATATTCCATATTACTTCAGGAATTGACATTAATATTACTTATGAACTACTGGTTTTCACTTCCTTCTATTTCATCTGTCGAAAATAAAACCAGCAAACAACACAAACAAAAAACACAGGATATGTTTCTGCTTCCAGAAAATTCAGTCAGATCAACAATGATCCACTGTGGATGTCAGGATATTATAAATTCAGGTTTCCACCATGAAGCCCTGTCCCTGTGATACTTGCAGACCTTGATAATTTGCTTTTACATGGGTGTAAAATTATAATTCATGCATCTTTCCTTCCTGTAAAAAAGATGGTTTTAAGAGGCTCTTAATGGGAATGATACTTCCTTGCAGAATTATTATAGCTAGTTTTAGCTACAGTTTATTCACCCACACTTTAACATTATCAGGTTAAAGACGCCATCCTTGGATAACCTTGCTGAAACCAGGCATCACTTCCTCTGCAGTGATGTAGGACATCCTAAAGATTTACTCAGAAACAAGTTCATTAATGTCCCATCAGCCCACCATGTGGGAGTAACGCAGCATTATGTTCATATCAAACTTAAGACTAACGTGATCTTTGGCAGGCCTGCAGGTTTCTGAGAGTTTCTTCCAGATGTGAAGAACATAAAAGCTGAATGCTGCCCCATCTTTAGTTTTGAAGCTGAGAACAGAAAATAGATCTGATCCCGATGACCAGAGGGATCTGGTTGGTTTATAACAGAGGTTGAGAACCCATGGCTCGCGAGCCAGGTGTGGCTGTTTTCTGGTTTGCAGATAAAACAAAATATTCTCACTTGTTTTAATCTATCATCGATTTTTCACTGCTCATGTCCTGTCCAGGGCTAGGCAGGAGCAATTGTCCATTATTTTTAATTACATTGGCCGTTGCTGGGTAAACAGGTAAACGCCCCCTTTTGAATCAGTCTGCTCGGTCATTAGCTCAAAGCTAACCCTTCCACAAAGAAGATGGCAAAAAGAAAAAAGATGACGAGTATCGTACATTTCAGAATGAATGGAACAAAGAATTCACCTTTGTGGAGAGAGCAGGTTCTGCGCTGTGTCTAATTTGCAGTGATAAAATTGCATCGATGAAACGGTCTAATATGAAGCGGCACTTCGACACAAAAGTTTTTTTTTTGTTAAAACAAAAAAAACTTTCTGTCTTACAAAAAGAACCGTAAAAAATAAGTTTAAAAAGAAGACAGTATGTACGGAAGCGTTTATCCGCCACAGCAATGTAAAAGTATTGTAACAGTTTCTCGTAAGTATAAACCTTTAACAAAGAAAAAAAAAGTGAGCCATTTATCACAGTTCAGCGTGATTGCAAGATATGCTGTTAATGACACACTGCGCGAAGAAAGTCTTGCTGTTCTGCCAATAAAAGGATCCACAAGAGGTGAGGATTTATTCAAGTCTTTCATGGAGTTTGCTCAAGATAAAAATCTACCTGTGGATAAACTTCTCTCAGTGTCTACTGATGGTGCTCTGTGTATGGTGGGAAAAACAGGATTTGTGGCGCTTCCTCATGAACATGAAAATAGACTCATCCTAAGTTTCTATTGCATTCTCCACCAAGATGTGCTGAGATGTGTGACGGGCAGTTTGGCGAAGTGATGTCGCTGAACTTTATTGTTGCCAGAGCCTTAAATGATCGCCAGTTTAAAACACTGCTGGAGGAAGTTGGAAATAACTATCCTGGTCTGCTTATGCACAGCATTGTGCGTTGGTTGTCGAGAGGGAAGGTGCTTAGCCGGCTTGCCTGAACGAAATGCAGACTTTCCTTGAAATGAAAGACATCGAGCATCCTGAGCTAGCCGAAACTGAGTGGCTCCTCAAGCTTTACTATCTCATAGATATGACTGAACATCTGAACCAGCTCAATGTGAAAATGCAAGGCACTGGAAATACAGAGTTATTTGTTTGCTTTTGAAAACAAGCTAGAGCTCTTCATTATGGAACAGGTTGTTTACTACATTTTGAAAAACTGAGCCAGTTTAAAGATGCATGCACAGCTAGTATTCAAAACTTTGATTTCCACCAGCTAGCTGGCTTCAAATCCAGTCTCCTACACACCTTCAAAGCAGCTTTTTTACTGAACACAGCTAACCTGAGTTACTTTCCTGGTGTCTCCATCGGAGATTTGGAAGCAGAAGTGGCTGACCTGAAGGCCTCAGACATGTGGGTGAACAAGTTAAAGTCACTGAATGAAGATTTGGAAAGAATCACACGACAGAAAGCAGAGTTGGCAAGCACGCACATGTGGACAGAAATTAAAAAAACAGCTGATTCTCAAATCCTGGAACGTGCTTCCTGTCACATACCACACACTGCAGTGTGTGAGTATTGCTGTATTGACCATGTTTGGATCTACATATGCGTGTGAACAGTCATTCTCACATCTTAAAAACATCAAGTCCAATCTACCATCACGTTTAACGGATGAAAGTCTCAATGCTTGCATGAAGCTTAACCTCACCAAGTACCAACCGGACTACAAAGACATCAGCAAATCCATGCAGCAGCAGAAGCCGCGTTATTGGTGAGTATTATAACATTATTTAAAAGAATAAATTGAGAGGCTTAATATACTGACATTTAGTGGAATTTACTTATAAAATATATTATATGGCTCTCACTGAAACAAAATTCCAAATGTTTTGCTTTCATGGCTCTCTTAGTCAAAAAGGTTCCCGACCCCTGGTTTAAACATTTTGCTGTGATTGACAGCTCGTGTAGTGATTCAGAATGTGCTAAACAATTGCTAGTCAACTAAACTGAATATTCATTAAACATTTTTAGTTTATACATTGCAGGTTTATACATGGCAGGATTCTTATAAAGGTAATATTAATATATTTTTATTATTATTTATATCATCTGAATTTGTTAAAGTCCCCCTGGAGTGTTGCCAAGCATCCTAAGAGTTAGATGTAGCCTTATTTGCTCCTGGGATTCATGAGGACATGAAGTTTTAAAACTGGACAGTGGGTGGGTTTGATGTTTAGAGCTGCAGTCACACCGTGAGTCTGGCTGGTGCTTTCCCTGCTGCCTGACAAGTGGAAATGTTCCCAATAGTTAGTGAGAGGCAGCACAAGCAAATCAAAAACACCCAGAATCCAACCACACAACTCCAGATGTCTCCCCGATGAAAGGCTGATGATGCCTGAAATCCTGTCTGCCCAGGCCTCACAATGGAAACACTCCCATCTGAAACCTAATTACAACCAGATGTAGGATGTGTAATAACTGCAGAAGAGCTGCGTCCAGGATGACAAAGCTGAATATGCTAATTAAGGTTTGAATGGAACCTTTATGAGAATCCAGTCAGGAGTTAAATGGCTGACAAAGAAACAAAGGGAGGGTTTTCACCTTCTTCTTGTCTTTCTGAACTGGAGGGAGCAAAGCTCTCGAGCGTTCTGCAATTTTCTGAAAGAAGCAAATGAAGAGATGAGGTCATGAGGACGTTTCACCTTAACAATGAGAGAATACAGGCTGTATATATTTCTGTATCTGCAAGCAGTGTGTGATGTTTTTTCTGCATAGCAGCTGTGAGATTCATGTCTGATACCTTTTGAAGTTCCCCGTAGCGCTGCACAGACTCAGAGAGCTCCGTCTTTAGTCTGGTAAGGCGCAGACGGTCTTGCTGTGAAACAAAACAAGATTAGCTCTAATTAGTTAAAAAGGTTGTTTTATTAGCCGTTTGTTCTGCAAAAAGACAGTTAAAGAGGAAGGAATGAGGCACAGAGTACCCGCGAGGAGCCACTGATGATATCAGAGAGCTGTTTGATGAGCTGGCTTGTGCTGGTAATGACTTTGTTGGTTTGCTGCTGAGTGGAGTGTCTGTGAAAGACAAGAGACAAACAAAGACAATGTTTAGTTGGACACCAAACTGAAAAGATCATTTCCAACAACACATAGCAGGCTTTTAATGTCTGATCATGTGATACACGTTTAATAAAAAAAAACTGAGTCAGCAGTTACAATCAGCATTACAACAGCCTCCAGTCCACGATCCAGGGCTTTCCAGAATATCCTGAACCATACTGGTTTCCTGGATGACGTTACCAGAGTCTCTTATGGTTTTGTTATGGCCCTAGGCCTGATGGGCCTATGTACATAGGGATTTTCCAGTGCCTATTGTTGATTGGCTGGCATCCCTCGGCTCTGCCCATACCATCATGCCTCAGGTAAATTGGTGGATGTCTTCCCAGTCTCATCATCCATTGGCCATCCTTAGTACATCTCCCTACTTGAAGACTGTCATCACTTTCATTCAGGGCAGCTGTGTCTGACTGTGACAGCTAACATTTAGATCAGGGGTGTCAAGCTCCAGTCCTCGAGGGCCAGAATCCAGCAGGTTTTGCTGTTTACCTGCACTTAACACACCTGATTCAAATCAAATAGGTCGAACAGCTTCTTGTCAACCTATTAAGTAATTTCAGTCAGCTGTGTCGAAACATGGAGACAATAAAAACCTGCTGGATACCGGCCCCCGAGGACCTGAGTTTGACACCCCTTATTTAGATGATGAAACATCTAATATTACACATTTACCACTCAGTCACATGTACATGTGTGTGTGTTTATTTAGGGGGTCGTGGATCAAACAGGTTTGGAACCACTGGTTTATGCAGGGAGAGTATTTCCATCTTAATGACGTGATCATCTAAAAGAGTGCCACTCCAAACTAAGCCACCCTCGCAGATGTGCTCTATGAGCAGGGAGGGCATAAACAAGATGCAAAAGATTTTAAAGCTCTTCTACCGGAAAAAAAACGCTCAATGTAGCCATGTTTACATGCAGTGTGCAAACAATGCATGTAAAAGCACAGTGGCACAGAGTTAGCACACATTAGCTTACTCTCTGTCCCACCACAATGACATTTTCCTGCTAAAGAACAAACAAAGGAAGACCAAACACAACAAACAAACAACTGTATTTGAAGTTTTAATAGTTTAGTATATATTTGTACTACTCAGGCATGATTTACCTGATTGGAGTCAGGTGTCTTTTGACAGCCAATGAGGCAACACAGCTTTCTACCTCTGGTTTCCATGTTTTCTGAGGTTTGACGTTAACGGTTTTTGAATCTTTGGATCCCAAGGTCACCATTAAACTTTGAATCGTGGTTTAAATTCTAATTATCTGTAATTAAAACTCTGCTGCTGTAGTGTGTCAGAAGTTCCACCTTCAGCTCTCTGGTCTGTGCTGCTGGTTGTTGGTATGCGGTGCTCATTGCACGAACTGAAACATGCTTCATTTATCTCAAATCTCACAGAAAATATTGTTGCTGTATTAAAAAATAAGAACATGATTCAATTTAAAAAGTCCATTTTCAGAATAATTGTATCTCTCTGCACCAGCTGGATAAGCAGTATGTTGCTTTGGCTTATATGTGACCAGTGTGGTGGTTGGGTATTAACTCAGGTTGGATAGAGGTGAACAGAGTAACAGCCTAATCCGCTCCGTTCCTCCATGTTTCTTCTGTCAAACTCTGCAGAGGTGAAAGGTTGTACTTATGACTGTGCTGCACGTTCGGTGGATGGCCAGGTTAAATTAAATATCTGTGTTGTCAGGCCATCCTCTCTCGCCACATTGGGTTGCTCTAGAGACACGCCCAACAGCACCGTCTTCCTCTGCTGCTTAAATGTTGATCTGCATGAAAGAGGTGGCAGACGGACCACAGTCAGGAAAACCTGGAATTATACCCAACGCGTCTGCATCCTATTAAAGTCATTATTAAAGAAATCGCTTTGTGTTTGAGTTTGCTTAATGAGAAATAAATAAAATACTGAATAAAACCTTTAAAAGTTACAACTTGTGCTACTGCTTCCCCGTGTAATCAGCTAGTCCAGTACTATCCCCATGAGGCATTCTGTGTATACAGCACACACACACACACACAGGGAAGATTTACAAGTCTTAAACCTGAGCTTGATGTGTCATCATCTCGCAGTAAAGAAGACATGGGACAGATTATATTGAAATCAGAGCCAGCTTTACTGCATCATGTTCCCTCTAAAGTAAAACAGCGAGCACTGAGGGTCCGGCTGGCACGCTGCACGGGGGAGTTGGAAGAATGTCAAAGAATTTCAATACAAGCAGCAGAGATGTGAAGAAATGTGACGTATCGGAAACATCTGAATCCAAACGTCCACGAAATTATTTTCCAAAGTATCGAATATTCCGAAAAATACTAAATTCCTGAAATAACTGTGAAAATTTATTTCCCTTCCTGGAAACTTTATCCTCAATATCAGGACTACACAAGTTCATTCGTCAGGATTAGCATCCTGCAGCTTTCAGATGCATGCATCCCTTCTCCAACTGAATCAGGTGAATTGTCCCTTCTGGTTTATTCCTTCCTGACTCACTTCATTTCTGTCTCATCACACTTATAAACTATAAATGATGCTTTTCTTTAAATATTTTGGTAACAACGTGAATGTTATCTGTTTTTGTCTGAAAGCATTTCTTTCAGGAACCCTTCTCCAGCTTTTTAGTCATAATCAGAATTTAGGCCCATTCTGAAACTTTACATGATAAGAAGCTGCATGTATTTTATCATGAAAGGTAATAAACTGTATCTTTACACCTCCAGGGGTTGTGAAACCAACAGATCTGAGCGAGTTAGTTTTACCTGAATTAGACAACAATAATGCGATAAAGCTGAAATCATTTTAACACAGCCGGTGCCGACTGAGGTGAGAAATGAAAATGAACATGTGTGGTATATAAAGAGAGGAAGACAGCGGTCTGTAATGGGTGGAGTTTGTGCCTGAATTGTTCATCACATTAAAAAACACAGACATCCCCCTGCAGTAATCCCCCTTCTCATGTGGCCTGTTGAATTGATTTTAGATCTTAGATTGATCTGAATCTTTAAAAGAAAAGGAGAAAAAGAAGAAAACAGTTGAAACTCCTGATTATAAACGGACCCCTAAGCTTCCATTAGAAACTAGCAAAGCACTCTGGCAGCACCATGATGTTACTGAAAACTTCAAAGTGATCCAGAATCCAGGATCTTTTCCGGATCTTCACCAAAAGTTAATCATTTGTTCCCAGTGACACTCCCAACATATCCTAAAAAAATCATCAAAATCCATCAATAACTTTTTGAGTTATGTTGCTAAGAGACAAACAAACAAACACAAGGTGGAGGTAATAAAAGAAAGCTTGGATTAGCTTTTATTAGATGCAGCGGACGTGTTAGCAGACCAACTTGAGCCTTTCAGTGATGGTGTTAGTTTGAGCGAAGCTCTCCTCGTACAGCTTGGCTTTCTTTGGCTACGTTAGATGTCCCCACACTGGTCCATATTAGCAGTGACCAAACGAAACCCAGAGAACCTCCAGGTCACACTGCTGCCTAAATGCAAGGTCAAAAATATCAAACTCAGCTTGTTATCATGGTTTTTGTTTTGGATGAGGAACTAAATAAGAGATGAAAAACAAATGAATACACATAATGACACCAGATTCTTCTGGCCTGCAGCTTTGATTTATTTTCCCTCCTGACATACATTTGTAAAATAAGTTAAGTATGTTTGGTGAGTGGGCCCAGTTTGCACTTGTATTTAATTTAAAATATCTAAAGTGACACAGAGTTGTTAGCTGTGAAAATACAGGTTTCAGATATTTAAGTTCACGTCTGTGTGACACTGAGGGTTAACTAACAGTTAAAGTGTCTAATTATTCTGGGATTTGCGAAAGTGTTAGCCTGAACATATCTATGTGAGAGTACAAGCAGCATTTATATGTGAAGAACTCGGGGCCAAAGCAAGAACAAAGATTATTAATGGGCTCCAAGAAGATCCCAAGTAGACCAAGATCTGAGTCCAGAGATTCAGTTTGCTGACTGTGTGTGACAGAGCATCTGTGGTAAAAAAAACAACAAAAAGGGTGAATTTTAAGGTTTTTTTGTAATTGATTGACTAGCACGGCATCCCAGAAAGCTGTTATGTTTCTGTGCTTTTGTGATTTATTTCATCTCCTTCTGTATGAAGCCATTTATAACATTTGCTCGACAGTGCTCTTCTTCCTTTTGGTTGTCTTCAGTAAAAGTGTCCGAATCATCTATGAATGAATGAATATTTAGAAATTAATGAGCACAACTGAGCTAAAATGTATTTTTAAAGGTTTTATGGGACCAGATGGATGTGACTGTGGCTGCATCAAACAACATGCTCTTCCATCAGTCAGATGCCAACGACGTGGGGGACATGCTGGTAAGGCCTGCTTTTCATACATCTTTATACATTTTAAGATGGAAGATGAACCGAAACAAGTTTCTGGCAGAAAGTTTCTTTAGGCAGAAGAACGGGTTTACAGAAAGCCATGATCTTTATGCAGGGTGATGCTCCATCACATAAATATAAGACATCAAAGGCTTCTGAGGTGTCATAGTAACGACCTGGTCCCTTCGCTCACCTGGCTTTAATCCTATTAGGAAACATCTGAGTTTTACCTATCCGGAAGATTCAACATTACTGTTTTTTCTTTGGAAAAGATTGGAAGGAAAGAGCATTTGCATGGCACATATGACATTTTTAATCAAAAGCAGCAGGTTTAAGTGGGTTTTAAGCATGGAAACATCTGATAAGCTGGTGAAATGCCATCCTGTAGTCAAGGCTTTTATTTATCCAGTGCATTCAGGGCTACAGTACACACAGGACAAAGATCCAGTCAGATAAAAGCCCTCATGGGACAAACATGCGAGAACATGAAAGCATGGCATTTCTCAGGATCCCACAAGCAGGACTGGACACCAGCTTCTGATCAAACACTTTCAAAGAGTTTGACAAAGAGAAGTTGCTTTTTCTGACTTTCAGAAAAGACTTTCCACTTTACGTTTTCAAAACACCTTTTCCAAAAACAATATTTAGCTACAGAAAATGGAGACAGGTCAGGCACAAGCAGAAGACAGCCACAGAAGTTTGTTTAGACCACCCATCATGCCCGCCATGCCGACCATGACTGCCACCCCCACCATGCCCGCAATCCCCACCATGCCCGCCATGCCCACCATGCCCACCACGACTGCCACCCCCACCATGCCCGCAATCCCCACCATGCCCGCCATGCCCACCATGCCCACCACGACTGCCACCCCCA
>JBAMHV010000006.1:26891293-26902168 GCA_037177535.1 Pseudomugil gertrudae | reverse complement strand
CCTTAATCCTGCCGATTTTGCATCGAGGGGACAGAAAGTGAGCACCTTTGTGAAAAACAAAACATGGATTTTTGGACTGGCCTTTCTCACTGAGCCAGTTGACTGCTGGCTGAGAAACTTGGATCACTTGAGCGATGTCAACGCAGCAGACCCTGAGCTCAAGAAAACTTGTGCTATAACTAATGTTCTCACAGTTTAAAAAAGGGACATGATGAAGGATCTAGTAGAGCACTACTCCTTCTTTCTGTGATTAAAAAGAGCAGTGGCATGGATTCTAAAGGTAAAACACATTACTGTTACTGGCCAGAGAAAGAAAGTGCTCCACAAGTGTTCCAGACAAAAAGCAACAAACAAGGCAATGTGACAAATTAATAAAAGGTCAAAAAATGAGTCCTAACAATGTCAGTCTTACAGTTGATGATCTGGAAAAGGCTGAGCTTGAAATTATACGTCACCCCCAGAGAAAAATGTTTGGAAAGGAAATCTTTGCTTTGCAAAATGACAAACGGGTCACATATATAAACTCAATCCAAAGCTTCAAGATGGCATCCTTCGTATGACATAGATTACATAGAACAGCAATGCCTGAGGAAGCAAAACACCCTGCCATTATATACAAGAACCTGCGGGTGTCAGAGCTTATCTTTTGTGCTATCCATGAAGAAGTTGGTCATAGTGGGCGGAACTATATCCTGTCAAAGCTGCGCCAAAGGTATTGGATTCCAGGTGCCAGTGCAGCAATCAAGAGAAACCTGTCCAAATGTATTGTATGTAGATGGCTTCGTGGCTTAACAGGACAACAAAAAATGGCTGACCTACCCAGGACTCAGCAAAAGGCATTGAGTGGATCTTTAATCCTCCAGCTGCATCCCACCATGGAGGTGTGTGGGAACGTTTAATCAGGTCAATGAGGAAGATTCTTTATGCCACTCTGAAAATGCAAAAGTTAGATAGTGAGGGCCTACAGACTTGCTGAGGCCATAATTAACAGTCGGCCGATCACTACATCATCTAGTGACCCAAATGACCTAGAGGCACCCCAAATCACCTCCTGTTACTAAGGACCAAACCTTCTCTGCCTCCAGGACTGTTCCAAAGGGATGAGCTTTACACACGTCAAAGATGGAAACAGGTGGAATATATGGCAGACTTGTTCTGGAAGCACTGGATAAAAGAATACTTGCCTGAGCTTCAAAGGAGACAAAGTGGTCACGTGTTTCACGCAACTTTATGCCTGGAGACATAGTGCTGATCTTGGATGAGACTGCACCAAGAAACTAATGGATGATAGGCAGAATCACACATTCTGTAACAAATGAACATGGACTGGTTCGTCGTGTCCGCGTGAAGACTAAGACCAGCGAGTTGGAAAGACCTATCACAAAGATTTGTCTACTCCTGAAATGTGAATGAGGCAGTAATAAAGACTGCACTCCATCGGTGTGTCAAGTACTGGTGACCTCTGACACCACAAAAGACTTATTACAAGATGTTCAAAGGACTCTGTGGAGACTCATTGTTTGATTTAGTTGGTAATTGTTTCTAAGTTTAGAAAACAATTAGGGGCTGGATATGTATGAAGCAAACAATTGTTTTTAGTATTCTAAATTGTTTTTGCTATTTCTAAAGGATGACCTAATTCAATTCTTATGGTAAACAATAAGTTTATTATGTTTAAGTACAAATTGATTTATATTAGAGTGAATTGAGTAGCTTTTATTTTGTTGGATATTAAGTACTGTGCCTTTAAGATGATTTCAGTGAGTAGTGACAGAGCAGAATATGTTTGTTTTTTTTTTAGAGAGCATTGTGATAACTGTGGAGCCACACGGTTTTCTTACTGTGTCCAAATATGGAGTTTATTATCCAGCAAGTTCAAACATCTTGTCATTAACATTTGTTCAACAAATAAAACACCTTTATTTTTTAACTTCAAACCAAGACTGACTAGAGCTAGATAATTCCAAGACGCATAAGACACGCCTAGGCCACGGCCACTATATCACATTGCGGCAGTAACAGAGGCCAAACACAGTTATATTCCATATCAGCAGAAGGACTTCTAAAGATGCAGATATCAAGTGGAGCTGGCCTTCCCAGACTAAAAACTCTCTGACCAGATGATCCAATACATTTAGGATTGCTTACAGCCTCAAACCCTCCACCCATAGGAAAACTAGTGAGGACATGTTTCCAAGGGAGATGGTGGCCACAAAAATGGATAAATGCACCTATTTATCAACCTGTGTATGCATGCTGGCATGGTTCATGAAAGTAAATGCTTATTTCACATTTGAAATAAATAACATTCAAAATAACATGAGTTGTGAATGCACATCAATGAAATAAAACTTAATTAAAAATCTAGTAAAATCACTAAACCCTATATTGTGGCCTCTGGGGACAGGAAATACACTCCCTATCCTACAAACACAGCAGCTTAGACAGCTGCCAGATGACAAACTGTATGCTGCATGCCTGAGCTGATGCTGCAGCACACCTGGTTCCAGGTGTTTACATTCAAGGCAAATATGTCGTTCCAAGCTGGATGGGACAACAGCAGCACTCCATCTAAACCATTGCACCAAAGCCTTTCTATGTCACAGCATTTTATTGACTACTTTTACATTTTTGGGAACACAAGCATCTTTTTAAAGCAAATGGATCACGTTTTAACAATTCAGGGCTGAAACTGTTGACTTCCAACTTGTTTTTTTTCCTGTGTCATCCTCCAAGCCAAGACTGAGATACTGGAGCAGCAATTTCACAGGGTGGACTAAACCGAACCCAGCAGAAACCCAGATATAGAGCTGCATCTACCCCCCCTGAGCGGAGATGGAGAAAAACACATTCACAGGTTCATCATGACATATATAAAGAAAAATTACACTCTTTTATTTCACAACTGAGAATTGCTATTTCTCTGACATTAGCTAACACTGTCCTGATGTTCGGGCTTTATTCGCTACAGTCGACAGGCTGTCAGTAGCGCCTGATACTTTTTCCACCAAGACCTGTAACGAGTTTGTCAGACAATTAGTTCACCAATAGCAGGACACCATATCCACTGTTTTATTATCTGTACATATAACTTATTGCTTTTTAATATTACAACTCCAAAAGCACATCTTAAGTCTCCAAAACCAATAAGTATTAAAATGTATAAGTAAATGAATCGGTGGCCTGGCACACTGGGAACCACCACCATCGAAACAGCCAGCCATGGGTGACAATAAAAGCAAACATAAAACTATTTAAGTGCGTAGTATTTAAACTATCTAAATAATCAAGTGATAAACTATGAAAAAAATAGGTAAATAAAAGTAAAATATTATTAATAATAACAATAATCTTATTGTATCTTCTTATTTCTTCTTATAATCTTATTGAGTAGAAAATATCATCCAAAAGCTGCACTTAAAAGGTCTTGAACCTCTTCTATATCTGTAGTCTCTGCAGCCCTGAGGTTCTCTGGCAGGCTGTTTCACAGACGGGGCATCGTGATGACACGGGGCCTCACCGTAAGTTTTGGGAACACATTAAAAGCCGGTAGGCCGGTGCCAGAGGAGCTCCGGTCTGTGATAGTCATATCTAAAAAGCAGGTCAGATAAATAGGAAAGTCTAAGACCATTAAGACATTTAGGAATCAATCAGTGGATTACTGGATAGTTTTTATGGATCAGACGGGACTTTATAACCCTTGCATATTATCTAAGTCTTTTTTTAAGCTCTTTTTGTTTCCTCTTGCTGGATCAAGATCCTCACTGAACCCAAGTCCTCTGCCTTTTGCACTGCCCCTCCTCCCCCTCTTCCTCTGCTCTGCGTTGGCTCTGAGGAACAGGACCGACATGATAGGATCTATTTCCATAAATGTCACAATTTGAAGAAATAGTGAAAAACTCAAACTTTCATAAGATGTTTAAGTGGAACATTTTTGCAATGCAAACATAATCTTTTTAAATCTAACTTTTATTTAGTACACCTTCACATGCGTCAAATAAATCAGTAAATCATGAAAACTGTAATGGTTTACAACATGTCGCAATGGAGTGATGCGGAGGTGTGAACCCGAAGGCAGTCAGGAGGCAGGAAGCAGATGCAATGCCAAATGATCAGGTTTTATTGCCAGAAACGAGGGAACTAAACAGAACCAACACATTCAGAGGATGAAAACTAATGATGGCTATTAAAGACTACTGATGAACCGCGAGGACAAACTGAAACCAGGAAGTATAAATACACAGACGGGAATGACAAGACACAGGTGAGATGAATAAGCTAAATGAAACCAGGTTGAATCCAAACAAACCTATGAGAACTTAAATAAATTTGAGTGTCTATTAACAAAACCCATCTTTTCAAGAAAAGTCTTGTAAAATCTGCTGAGCCTAAAAAACAAAGGGGCAATTCAAATGTACATTTTTTGATTTATGTATTAACTTATATAGGTTCCACAAGTGCAGCCGGTACATTACGCCGGTAAAAGCATCGCTGCACGAGGACTGGCTCTAGCAGAGTTAAAGTTCTGAACTCCTCAGCAACATAAATGTGCATGTAAAGCAGAGCTTCCACCTACGGCGGAGCATTGCAGCGTAGGTTTGAGAAGCACAGCGGAGCCTGCTGCTTGTGTAGGAGGACGAGGTGAAGAGCTGCATCAGCACCATCCCAGTCTGAATCTGAAACATAGACGTGGCATTTTCTACCCTTGTCCTGTACGAGTGATGAAGGCTGATGTCAGAGCAGGTGCAGTTGTGTGAGGAGGAGGAGGCTGCAACGACTCTCCCTATTGGAGCAGGTTTGTGAGGTTCAACATGAAAACACATCATTCTGCGCTGAAAGCTGAATGTTGGGAAAGTCTGGATGTGATTAATGTGCTGTGGGAGAATTATACTCCTGCAAGACTCGTGTCCTAGTGATGGATACGATATGTGTACAGCACAGTGTGTTACACAGAGTGAAAAGCAGATGAACCCTTAAAGCGCCAGCTTCTTTAAGGTAAACTGTAAAATTCCTTATCAGAGGTTTAATAGTTATCAAATCTTAGTTTCCATGATACATCAAAGTGATTTTTCCATCACTGTGACATGCATGTGGACCTACACTGCTCATGCTGATGTTTCAGTGTTGTGGTTTTGTTGTGACCTTGTAACATCTCAGGGATTGTGCAGTATATTTCTAATATAAACGTCACTCTCACTGTTGCTAGATGATCAATCATCATCCTCAGGAGGCAAACAATCCCTCATGAAAACATTTCCATTTGTTGGGTGTTTTCTGCGTAATCCTTTGACCAGAGGCGTCTCCAGCTTTTCAGGACAACCCGGGCTTAGCCCAGACCATAGAGGCTAGATATAGGACTAAGCTAAGGGCTGTCCATCACATACAAGCGAGTGGAATCATTGAGGTGTATTTTAACAACAAAATCCATCCAAACATCCATTATCTACCGCTTATACCCTGAACGGGGTGACGAGGTTTAACAATTAATTCCTCAAATGATTCGTTTCACAATATAAACCCAATAGTCCGGTCAGGTTTTTTTGTTTTAAAATGTCTCAGCATGTATTTATCTCTATATTTACAATTATCCGGTTGTTCACCAGTCAAAATAAATTTTTTCATATTATTCTCCATCCAATATAAACATATTTTTCAGCTGTTTTTATTCTTTACAAGTTCACAGAGATGTTCAGTGATGTATTACTACAAGATAAATGCAGTTATATATTGTGAAATGATTTTATTTCATAACCATATAGTTTAAACATCAACACAACTTAAACCATCCAGTGACTACATTACCCATCTCCACCTGCTCCACAGTTTCTGCTCTGCACTGCAGTCTGTGTGTTCCATGCAGCTATTGTCATTATAACCTCATCATGCTTCTGTGTTAAGATTCATTCTCAGATGTTTTAAAAGGTCTGTAGTTTTCACACTTATCCGCTTATTTATGGAGCTTAAATATTCCCATCATCACTGTGTGTCAGAGTGAACAGAGAGCAGGGGGGTGTCCCCTTCCACTGGGATCCCAATCAGGGTGGAGGTTAGCACACTGTGAGCTACATTGATTGGTTAAAATAATCATTACTTTCAATCCTGCAGGAAAAACATCTAAGGCATCATGAAAGTGCAGCAAAGTCTGGAACTGCAGAGCAGCTGGGATCCTCTATCAGACCAGAATGGGACAGCATAAAGATCCAGCAACTGGTCCCCTCAATTCGCAGGCGTTTACAGGTTAAAACAAGCAGGATGCTAACACTGCTGAACATCACCCTGGAGCTACCTTTACAGATCACATTAACAATCAGCTCATATTTTCTATCATATGATGAAATGTCTCAGTTTCATCATATGATGTTTTTACTGGGAATAAAATATGACCCGATGAGATTCCGGCTTGTTACATTTTACACAGCTTGCTGACATTGTTAAAGTTGCAGGAATATTCTATGAATCAAGCTAATTATGCAAAGATAATATTGTCATAATGTATTTATATGTGTTTCTGGCTGCATTGTTATTGTGCAGCGTTCCACAGAAGGTATAAGGCACCTCTGATGTCCTTGTGAAATGGTCGTCATTCAAAGGTGCTCT
This sequence comes from Pseudomugil gertrudae, assembly GCA_037177535.1. Classification (NCBI taxonomy): domain Eukaryota; kingdom Metazoa; phylum Chordata; class Actinopteri; order Atheriniformes; family Pseudomugilidae; genus Pseudomugil; species Pseudomugil gertrudae. Next base: position 26,895,571 of record JBAMHV010000006.1, on the reverse strand, counting down.
CCAAATGTGGCCTCCTTCTTCACTGGTGTGTTACTGCCAGAACACCAGCGAGCGCCGGCAATGTGCTAACAAAGACAATGACACTCAGAGAGTGCCAGCCATTAATCTACTTAGAATTGTTGCCTTGTGCATTTCCACGATTACAGGGTTGGGTCAAATTCTATTAACCCTGAGAGTTGAGATTTTCTTGCCTGAAGAAAGGCATGCAGATGGAGGGTTGCCATTTAATTCAAGAGCACAAAAACAAGTCTGGCTTTGAAATGGAGCAGCATATTTACAGTTTACAGCCTTACAACAATCAAAAGATCAGAGTTGCATGCACTAATTTTTATCCAGCATCGAGAATAAAAAATGTTTCAGGCAAACCAGCAGGAATAAAACTGAATGTAAAGCAGAAAAATGACTCGTAAAGCTTATTTTATTTGTGCATGTTCAAAGGTGTCTGAAAAAGGCAGGAAATTTGCATGTGTTAGTTTGTAAAAGATATGATTTAAAATGCAGAAATGAAGCTTTTAATTATATAAAGTGAAGACGTCACAACTGAAACAAGACAGTAACATAAGATGACAATCTGAAAACCAGGTTCACTTACACAGAGGGACTAATAAGGAACAGGTGAAGTGAACAAACATCCCTAAAAACAAAGCTACAAAACCTAAACCCAGAAATTATGACAGTCTGTTCTCATTTTCTGCTTTATAAAACAAAATAATAAACATAGCTTTATAAAGCAGTTTTTAGTGACTGTGATGGGATGATGAACAGCCACCACGAACATGTAAACAAGTGCTTGTAAACGGTCAAACCGCTACAGCAATGTTGGACAGTGGGAGTTTTACTTCCCTGGTAAGCAGACATTTGGCATCATTAAATGCTTTGGACTATGACAATATGCTAAATATAACGTGTGCCCATGAAGATAACCATACTTAACCACATACAAAAATCACGCTATGTCTAGATGAGAGACTCAAGTCTATCATGTCATTCTCCTGAAAGAGAGAAGGACAGAGATCTGCCCTTCAGCACCTGTAGATGTGGTCATCTCTGACAACCAGGGAGAAGACCTAGGATATGACGCATCAACTCGTGCTGTTAATCCCGACCTACAGCATCTGTCCCCACAGAGAGTCAGATCTTCAACAGATTTTCCGCACTGTCCAGGGGCTGTTTCCTATGAAGCCAGAACGCACAGCACTAATCCAGCACTACATCTGGTTGAAGACATCAACCCCCATCAGACAATGTCCCTACATGATTCCACAGCAGCTCATCAGGAAGCTGAAGCAAGAGATCTCCACAATGTTGGACCTAGTCATAATAGAACCATCCACTTCTGAATGGTGTTGCCAGAGGGTCCTCCTCACTAAAAAGGATGGCGCCCTGCGCCCATCCGTTGACTTTTGAAAACTCAGTGCTGTTTCTGCCTTCGATGCCTATCCAATGCTGCGCATTGATGAGTTACTCGATCGTCTTGGGTCTGCAGTCTACATCACCACCTTGGACCTCTGCAAGGGACATTGGCAAGTGCTACTGGAACCATCATGCCAGCCTTACACTGCTTTCAGGACCCCGTCTGGTCTGTACCAGTTTAAGGTGATGCCGTTTGGACTAGATGGAGCACCTGCTACCTTTCAACGGCTTATGAGCCAAGTTTTAAGGCAATGTGACTACTGTAATGCTGCATATCTTGCTGATGTTGTGATCTACAGTCAGATGTGGAATGACCATCTCAGAGACCTGTCAAAAGTCCTAGGAGCCATTCAGAGAGCAGGACTGACTTTAAATGTGGAAAAATATGTTTGGGCCAACACTAAGATCAGATACCTGGGATATTGCATTGGGGGGGAAGTTCGTCCACAGATTGACAAAGGTACGATCGTTTCTTGGACTCAACGGATGGTACCGAAGGATCGTCCCTCACTTTGCCAGCATCACTGCCCCTTTAACTGCCCTCACAGCCAAAACACAGAGAAACCCCCTTAAATGGACAGAAAGTGGTGAACAGTTTTCCAGGACCTTCATGGCAGCATGGTTTGCATGTTTTACCCATGTATGTGTGGGTTCTCTCCGGGTACTCTGGCTTCCTTCCCAGAAGACATGCATGTTAGGTTAATATCTATGGTTACAATGACTGCTTATCATATGTAAGTCGTTTTGGATAAACGCGTCTGCCATATGACTGTATAGTAGTGTAGTATAGCATAGTAGTGATTGCTCCCACCTGGGCTGCATGGAGTCTAACACTGGGTCTTACAATGGTGGGATGGAACCTGACCCACCTCGACCTGGATGCTGGGTGGTTGCTGTGGCGGCATTGTTGATAAGAGATTAGGATACTGGCTACTAATGTGGCTGGATTCTAACAATAACACTGTTTCCTCACAACATTGGTACCGAGTCCGATTACTTCTCTTTTCTTTTATATTTATTTTTTATTCACTAATATATTACCAGTTTCAGTTAAGACACAGAAGTTAAGAGTCATATTGACGGTGGGGTGTGGAGTGGGGTGGTGGATGTCTTTATGTGTGAGTGTGCCTGAGTGTTGGTGAATGTAATGAAAGAGGGGGTGTTCTTTTTATAACATTGGTGTTGTCTTTTTGGTTGTTTTATTTAATTGATTTTATCATGTAAAGCACTTTGCCTTTGTAATTTGCCTGTGGCATTAAAAGCGCTTTATAAATAAATTAAGTTTGAAGTTATATTGTGCTCAGAATCCAGGAAAGGACAGCTAGAGTTTCCTCTACTCATGCTGTCTCTCTTTGGTGTCAGTGCGTATGGAAACAGCCCACAGGACTCTGCTAACCACATCTGTTTAATTTCAGGACTGCTAATAGGCGGTGGATCCCTGCTCCCATGTACCATGTGCAACAGGAATTGTAGTTGGCTACGAAAGACTTTCCCCTTCATGTTGAACTTCTAGTTGGCTCTACATTTCATCTACTCCTTCCACATCACTAAGGTGGTTATTCCAGTGGCTGTTCCTCCCGGTCTGCTCAGTTTACCCAGCTTTCATGGTTACTGGGTTAAACCTGTGTCCTTGTCATGCCTTGCTCCATTATTTTTTCTGCTTCTATAATCTTGTAAGGTGATATTGGCTGACTTGAAAGGCTTTAACAAATACATTGTATTATTTTTATTTACTGTAGCAGCTTAAAAATAACAGAACTTCCAATTACACACTAAATAAATGTTTGGCATATAACAACAGCAGGGCTGATGACTACTTCAGAACATTGATACCTGCCTAAAAACACCAAACATTTCACTAGAAGCCATCTGCATCAGCTGGAGGAACTGCTGCTGTTTCTCGCCCAGCATCAATAAAGCAGGAGGAAAACAGGAAGTTAAAAATAAAGGCAGCCAAGCATTGAAGGCTTCCAAAGCCATCGTAAAATTGTTCAATAGAATTGATGCCATGCCAGTAAAAACAGTGGGATGTAATGCATTTTAAACAGATGCAATCATTTTAAATTGGACACTTTGTCATCAATGTGGAATCTGGTCATTTCTGGCAGCTCGAGTAAAAAAACAACAATCAATATGTTAGAGTGTAAAGAAACAGAAAGAAAATAAGCTGGACTGTACTCACAAACTCTGTCGCAGCTCTGCTGAATCTCTGGATGTGCCCAGAGACTGAAGATTTTTCTCCAAAGTGACAACTGGAGAAACAGACAAAGCAAAAATCAGATATAACCTGGTCTCGAAAACATGCACTTCAGTGTGAACACCAAGGTGAACTTCCTGTTCACTGCATACATCTGATTTCCTAACAGCTTAAACTACCATTCAGGGCTACTTTAAACTCTATGTTGAAAGAAATCTCATACCAACAACAAATATTCAGAACTACTAATAAGAGCCATTATAACCATAAACTGAAGCTTCAAAGCTTTATGACAAGCAAACATATGTCCCAAACCTAATGCAAAGAACATTTTACACATGGTCATATTTTCATATAAATGTAATAAAATAACACATAAATGACTGAATATGCCCAGCCCATATAGACTTATATGATACTATCAACACCCATAGCAAAGCAAAAGTGAAGATGAGATCTCCTGTATGTCTCATTTACATCTCCTAGATATAAATGAGCATTAAATGAGACCAAACCAGTTTTCTCATTCTTTTTAAATATCTCTCCTGAGAAATAAGTCTCACAGCGAGCACAATGTAAGCTCTCTAAATCCTCTCATGTCTGTCTCTTTTTCTGATCTCAGCTAAGACAAAAATGAGAAGTATTGTGGCACTCTCATTTATGTCTCA
>JBAMHV010000006.1:26780389-26795808 GCA_037177535.1 Pseudomugil gertrudae | reverse complement strand
CCCATCCAGTTACCGTCCAGTAAAACCAGTAACAGACCCCACGCTCCCATCCAGTTACCGTCCAGTAAAACCAGTAAATAGATTATTCTACTATTCATCAATATCTATAATCATTTATTTATTTGCAGAAAAATAATTTAATCGGGTAAACTGGAAGCCCCCCCCCCACATAAATTCTTATCAATATCAGATCACTGTGAGTGGTAAAACACACACACACACACACACACACACAGTAATGCACATTAATTTTGACTCACAAGAATATCCAATACAACAGAATCAATAGAATAACATAAATCAATCAATAATATCTATAAATCAATAGAAAACAATAGAATCACAGCCCCCCCCCCACCCCCCCCCCCTCTGTTTACTTCTCTGTGTTTATCTAACCTCTCTGGTCCTCCTAAACAATGCAAACACTGTAACACAAACATTTATTGAAAATAAACAAACATAAACAAAGAGGATGTTTTCTACGCTCCTCCTCACAGAGCAGCGTTGCTTTAATGCGGGACATTGTTTATAAAAACACATTTGCGCACATGCAGGTGGTCTCACAGCACAACTGACGCAGTTTGACTCCAGAAGAGGGGGCTGAAGGCTGAATGTTCTCCCTTCAGCTCACACTGACAGGAAGTCACCGATTTATCTTCACAATAAGAGCATTTACAAAAGAATGTGTCTGACATAATATTTATACAGAGGGTCAATGATTCATTTAGCTCATAACAAACAAACAATAACAAAACTTCTGATTTTATTTTAAAAGACTTTGTTTTGCTGCAACAATTATTTTAGTTAAATATTTAAATATCACAAAACGTTTGAATAATACAACAGATTTCCAGTTTAGTCCATTTGAAAGTGTTTATCTGGTGACTCGCGTGCGATCACGTGCACTCCTCATGCGCGCGCGTTCACCATTATTGTGAAACATTTGCCTGGAAGTCATTTTGCTGCTTTTGGCTCACTTGACGACAGCGCGAGCCCCGGGTTTCCAAATAAGGAATCCGCTGTCGTTGCGCGCGGACACACGGACAGACAAGGACGCTCGTGAGCCGCGAGCTGAAGACGGCGGTTCCCGAGACGGGCGCGAGCCTCCCTTTGACTCGCTTCACCTGGAAGAGCGAGCCACGCGCACACCGGGAGGATTTCACGTTTGGAAAATTGCCCAACTTTTGATTTTTTTACTTGTGTGGAAATAAAACAAACAAACAAGTGAGAGAAGAGAAACAACAAACAACAAAAGCGGATATTTCCGAGAGAAGTTTCCTTCTGGAGAATTGTGTCAGGATTTGTGGAACTCCTCTCGGAGTTCTCCTCTTTACTGCACGCGCACGCGCCTGCTATTTATTTAGCTCAGTGAGTAAATGATGTGTTCAGGGGACTAAAACCGGGACCTGATGCCTTTTGGGATTGGTACGGCACCGTGAACGCAGCGCGCGCTGGCCACACGCATCAAATGGACTAACGTGCGCAAGGTAAATAATAATACATCTGTTTTTAAACACGCCACATTGTATGTTTGTGACCTCTAACTGCTTCAGATTATCGCCTTAAAGTTGTGCGCACGTTTTGCGCCATATCACCGCTGGCTTGAGAGAAAGTGCGCAAACAGGGAGCCTGAAATGTTCCAAAGGTGAGCTTGTGGTGAGGTTAGGGAGCAGTTGGCACCGCTGGTGTCTGGGCTTCCCCATCAGTGCGCAGACACGGAGCAGGGCGCAAACACGGCGCAGGGCGCAGACACGGAGCAGGGCGCAGACACGGAGCAGGGCGCAAACACGGCGCAGGGCGCGTTCCTCTGGGATGCGGTGGCGCGTGCTGCGCCCAGACCCAACCAGCAGCACAGGCTTTCATTCAGCTGAGGTTAAATGAGGGGAAGAAGGTCGCGGAGAATCGTCTGACACTGATGATTTTCTGCAGGATTTCTGTCTCACACACGCACACACACACACACACACACACACACGCACGGGGAAAATCTCCTCTTCATGAGATGTTTTATTTCCTCTCTCTTGTAGGAATTGTTTTATCAGAAAACGATGTGTGTGTGTGTGTGTGTGTGTGTGTGTGTGTGTGTGTGTGTGTGTGTGTGTGTGGGGGGGTGAAGTCTGTTGCTTTTATGGAAAAACAAAAACACTAATATAAGCTATCAGTGTGTTTTGGACCATCTGAGTCCATCCTTTCTCCTTCAAAGTCTTCAGGGTCAGTGAACTTTGAATCATCCTGGAAACAGAAAACAAACATTTGACCTGCACAAACAGATAAATAAGAAATGCTTCTGGAAGGAACCGCAGCCTTTCCAGAGGAGACACGTAGCTGTAGCTGTGGCGTATTTCCCATCAGCACGATGGCCGGCGCCCATCATCACAGAATAAGTCGTCCAAGCAGCCACCCACGTATCTCCTCCAGCTGCTCGAGGACTTCATGATGTGCAGGAGAAAATCTACTGAAACTTTGTGACACCATCTGGAAACACTGCATGTCTCATCACTGAATTTAAAAAAACAAATGAAAACCTTAAAATAAATCAGATTTTTGTATAAAAAGCTCAGATATTGCTGTTAAACATCCTGCCGCAGGCTGGACTGATGCTCGGACAATGAGTGAAGATTTCTTCTAAAAGCATCTTTTGATTTCATATATTTTCTATTTTCTGAGCTTTGGTAAAGAATTCACACCACGTATTTATTCAGCGGCAGAGATTTGGTGCATCAGGGATTTAAAGGTCAACTTTTGTTCATCATTAAAAGCAACAGTGTTGCGATTATCCCGAGAGTCCGTCTGCGTTTTGTTCTGTTAAATCCAAGCTGGATGTGTCCTCTGTCCCTGTCCACGGTCTTCTAAACCCGGACACGATTGACCAACGTCGCTGCGGCTGCATTTCCTCTCAGATAGTTGTGGCCCAGTGGTGTGAACTTGTTTCTGACGTGGTACTTGTGTGGAATCTTCCGGCTGACTGTCCAGGACCTGTTTCATACTGTGACCGTGCAGGGTCATGTTCAGGGTCAGGTAGAGAGACCCCCTGCCTTCTCCCCTCTCTAGCAGCTAGCAAACTCCCCGGGCTCGGCCGGGTAGCGTGATAAGACAACACGGGCCTTTTCAGGGCCATTCATGCATGTTAACCTTTGTTTCTGTGTCCACATCCTCCCACAGCCTCAGACCCACCGCTCTTGACTTGCTTTCTCTCCCCTCCATCTTCTCATCCTCTGATCACTCTTTTTTCGAACAAGGCCGCAGTGTCCGAGGCGATGCGCCGTCACAGGAGCTCATATCTTAGTTTGTGACATGAGCGGGATAAAGAGGAGACAGCGAGGGGAAAACACAGCGTGCCATTGAACGAGAGGGGATGAATAGATGGGCAACAATGAGACAGTCAGAGGGGTGATAAAGGAAGGATTAGGAGTGTGGATGTGGTGCCAGCAGCAGCTTCTGTGGCCTCTGAACTCTGCACATCTTTGTGCTGATAGCCATCATGCTGAGGACTAACTCCACATCCTGAAAGGTCCTAGCAGCTTCTCATCACTACTATGGAGACCATATCGTTGCTGGGAGTGACTTGGATGCTGACAGAACCTGCAGAACTGTTGGTTAACCTAATTTGGGGCAAAGCAAGGCAAGATAATTAATGAGGCATTGCAAAGCAGGAAGAACCGAAGCTGATGACCACAGACTGGCACCGCGAAGAGCCTCTGAACCATGTGGAGGACTGCAGATCGCTACAGCCCACTTTAATAATCCCATGTTGCATTAGATACGGCAGCGTGTTTAGCTGGCAGAATGCGGCTGTAATGACAGCTTTGTAACGTCATGCTGTGATTGGATAGCTGGTCGTTAGGCTGAAACTTGCCAAACACGAACTGTTTGAGTTCTTCCATTTTACCTGTTTTCTTCTTCAGCTCATTCATGCATGAAAGCAGCGACAGCCGTGTGGAGAGGAGTGATCATTTAATCCTTCCTGTTGCTACGGTACAAAAGCAGCGCAAGGTGCCGGCTCTTTTGTCTGCACACAACCACTGAGACAGCAGCCGAGGAGAAACTGAGCTGAACACTGGCCGCTTGACAAAAGCATTTCTAAGCATCAGAATACAAACGCCTTGTGGAGTATGGACTGTAAAACTTAGACCGTGTTTGACTGGCCAGCATCTCTGTAGATATTACATCTGTCTCAGCTGCAGGGAAGACTGCTAGCATAGCATCCAGAGCTTTGACCTTGCACAAACCCACGAACACAAGCCCTTTTGGATCAAAACCGCACCCTCAAACCTCATATACCCGATTCATTTCTACCTTTAAGATGCTACACAGTCAACAGGCTGTAGTGGATGTAAAGGTGCTCTAATTACGCCTGTTTCAGGGAGCACGTTGTGCTGCACAGGCAATTGATTTATCCAAAGCACTGGCTAAGACCGAACCCAGATGGCTTAAGAGTATTGAGTTATCAGAAGAGACAACAACACGGCCTGATCACTGCTCTATTGATTATTGTAACACTGTTAAAGAGGATTAAGATCCCGATGTGTGGCGTAATGGTCATAAATACGTGAAAATGGGATCGTTTAGAAAATGATGGGTTTTCTGAACAGCGAGCGGCAGCTTGTGGCGAACATGGCTGAGCATAAGAGCAAGGTGAAACACTTAATGATGCAGTTAATGGAAAAGTCACACGTTAATTTCAGGTCTGAAGAGGAACACAGACCTTTCTTTAACTTCCTGCTCAGGCAGGGGGGGATCATTTCCATGCACTGTGCAGGGGCATGCCTCACAGATCTACAGTCACCTCTCTGTAAAATGGATGTGGACTGTGGCACAGACGGCACCTTTATGCTCAGCTCAGCTCCGGAGGCACTTAGCAGCTGTACTTTGATATGATGAAAAGGAAGCAGGATGAAGGTCCTGATGGGTTTTAACGCTGAAAGAGGAGAAACTTGTAGTTGATATTAAATCCTTCATTAACATTTATTTAGAAGGTCATTCCTCTTATGGAAGGACCATCTGCTTTATCAGGACCACCTTCTAGTACAGAGCTGCACTCGCTCTCCTTCATGTTAGCGTTGCTCAGACTTCATATTCACAAGAAATCATTGTAAAAGCAGGTGGGGACGATGTGTGACGTGGTGCATCATCCTGCTGGAAGTTTCCATCAGACGTGGACTTGGTCAGCAGCGATACTCTGTGGGCTGTGAGGGTTTCACCATGACGGTACGAAGGGGGTCAAAGTGGGACCGGTGTGGTCTTCTGCAGTCGTAGAACATCTGCTTCGCGGTTCAGAGATGATATTCTGCGTATCTTAGCTGGAACCAGTGCTGATTTGACCTCCATCATCTCCACCCAGTCTGGCCATTCTCCTCTGGCATCTACAACTGGATACTTGCTCTTCTCCAGAACATTCTCTGTAAACCCTGGAGATGGTTGTGTGTCTCAGTAAATACTCCGATCGACAACATGCCATGTTCACGCTGAAACTCAGTTTGATCCTCAGCGCGGCTACATGCTGCCGCGTGATTGCCTGGTTGGATATGTGTGTGATTGGTTGGTTGGTGTGAGGCATACACACGAGGTTTGGTGCATATTTGTGCTCTCTCCTGTCAGAAACCAGGCAGATTCCAGTCTCAGAGGATAGTTTTGTATGTGTTTCTAAGAGTATAATCACCAAGGTGCAAGCTTCGGGTGAGTTTTAGCACCCCTGCTGAGAAACGCGTGCAGCTCATAAATCCACAGATTCCTCTGGAGGAAAAGGCTTTGCTGTGGTGTGCAGAGCTCTGTGTGCCGGTGGAAGCCTGGTGTAGTAGCAGTTGCTGTATGTTTGGATCAGAGCTGCACAGCTGTGAGTGGAGGATTCGCTTGCCTGCAATTTTTATGGTGATGTTAGCACGTCTGAGTGAGAAGCAGAGGAAACACCTTCACGCTCTGGCTTGGTGTGATGATGGAAGCGGCGCATGCTTTCAGCCATGTTAACCCAACATTATGATGTTGGATCCTATTTTGAGCCAGTCATGCTGCACTGGAGGCTTCATCTGGACTTTTCTTCACTACCACATCAGCTCTTTCTGTCCTGCATGCAGTGAAGTGAAGAAATGCTGCAGAAACGAAGCACATGCATGTGTGCACGCTCCCCCGCACAGATATACTGTACAACGACACCTTGCTGGCGAATTCACAGATGGTTCGTTCTGCTTCCTCCACAGCTTTCTCAGCAGTGGCGTGACCCTCTGTTTGGCTGAAAGTGGGAGTTGTCATCAACACATTATGGTGTAATTTCTGCATTTATTACACTTCTGGCATGTCTCTGATTTATGAAACCACCGCAGGCCTCCTCAGAGTCTCACAATTTGCTGAAACATTTAGGGTGTTTTTATTATTCCACGTAGAAACGGATGATTGTAAATGCAGATTGAACATTTGCAGATGGCTGCTGCATATGTTTGATGTCTGTTTATTTTAATGGGGACAGCTCAGCTGCTCCTCTTGGCATATTTCAATAACAGAGGTACAGGTAGTTTCACAGTGCCGGATGAAATGATCTTTTCTTTATCCTCCGTGATGAGACCAAGAGAAATCTTTGATCTGGAGTGGCTAGATAATCATCCGTAGCTGAGCCCTGATTTCCATCTCTATTCAGCTCTCCCCTGGAAGCTCCATAAGAAGCCATCAACCCTGGAACTAATCAGAGTTATTACCACTCTCCCCATCGCAGCACTCTTCTTCAGATCCGTTTTAGTGCTGATTGTTCTGTGTTGATGTTGCACACTCACTTCTGTTTGCTCATTCTGAAAATGTGTTGGACAGAGGAGTGCCGCATTGTGTTTGATCAGGGTCCTCATGGCGTCATGACACCTGCAGAGAAGCTCTAATCTGCTTCGACCTATCACATTGGAGCAGAGGTTAGGTGTTACAGATTAGTAACACATCAATACCAGACCCAACATGTCCGGACTCCATTCTTACTGTGTTTCTTATTTTATATAGCTCTGACTGTCATTATGTACATTATTTAAATGTTGCTCAGCAGCATCGTGGGAATCAGACACCACATTTCATTACTTTTTTCCAGCCCTGAACATCATGAGACAGCTGAGTTTGGCTCTGTGGCATCATGGGACGCACACACTGCACGAGTCTTGGATGACTTGGCCATGCAGACTCTCTGATGACTTGCAAGAGGATGAGGGTCAACGTCTCTTACTGTCTGGAGAGATCGTGCAGAAGAGACGGGAAGGACACGATGCTGGTGCTCAGCCTTGTGTTGGGTTAACATGGCTGAAAGCATGCGCCGCTTCCATCATCACACTGAGCCAGAGCGTGAAGGTGTTTCCTCTGCTTCTCGCTCAGACGTGCTAACATCACCATAAAAATAGCAGGCAAGCGAATCCTCCACTCACAGCTGTGCAGCTCTGATCCGAACATACAGCAACTGCTACTACACCAGGCTTCCACCGACACCATCACACAACCAGACCATGATAAAACCAGCACCCGACACGTTCCACAGCTTTAAGGGTCCTCTAAGCTCTTTCTCCACCATCATGTTTGGGTCGGTGTGGGACAGTTTACCTCCACCTGGTTGAAATGTCTTTGTGCCTTAAAGACTTCCAGTCTACTTTTATATGATCCTAATTCCATAAACACCTCCGTCTGTTACCTTTTAACCTGGATGGAACTGGTTTAATGCTAACGGCATGAGACACGGAGCAGGTTTCCTCTGCTGTGATGACCACACGTCCAGCAGGGCTTTGCTAAAGATCTTTCCTGCCTTCTGATTGGTCAGTGTGTGGTCAGGACCTTTCGGGAACCTTCACGTTTCCGGTTTGGACCAAAGGAAAGTGCTCCTGGTTGCTGTGCAGATGGCTTTAGTCTGACATGGTTCATCTTTACCATCCTGCACTCTGACTCCTAAAACAGATGTTTGCCAGATGTGAGAAGCAGCTTCTCCAGGTTCCTCCAGGTATTGCTCATCCAGAGAACGTCTGCAGGCACGCCCTGCGACACAAACGCCTTTGTGAACGTTTTGTCTTCCCCGAAACGGCGGAGTTGAAACGTGCAGTTGTCGGCTGTGCTGTAGAGCAGCGACGCTTAAGCCAAGCATTTATTTGTTACCTCTCTGTGTTCTACTTCATTAACATCTACATCCTGTTTTCCTGCACACACAACGTTGCAGCTGCTACTCAGCTACCAGTATTTTGTCAACACGAGCGTTTGTTAATTTGCCGTGTTGCTCGTTCATGTGGTGCTAATGATGGATGAAATCAAAGATCTTCCTTTCTCCTCTCACCTAACATTTCATCTTTCCATTTTCTCACACTTCCCATTCCTCTTTCTCCTCCTTTTGTTCAAACCACCTCGTTTTCTCGCTCCTCTCCTCCTGTCTCCTTAAATCTCACTTCTCCTTCATCTTACGTTCCTTTCTTCACCTCTTTTCTTCTTGGTCCAGGGTCTGTCCCCTCATCTTGTTATGTTTTTTATTTCCCTCGAGCTCAAACGATACACAGTGTGTCAGAGCAATCTGCATGTATGAAAAGGAAATGAAGGAAAAAAATGTCTAATATTTGCCATTGATAAGACAAAACCACTGGATCAGGCAGGCTGTTTACATCTATAACATTTGAAACTCCAAGCTGGGCTTCATCATGTAAAACTACATGTAGACGCTGAACCCATTTAATCCCTGTCAGCATGCAGACATGATGTTTTTAATCTCAGGTGTCAGATTATGAGGCTAAAACGATGTCAGATGAATGTTATCAATAGATACAGCAGCATAAAGAGCAACCAGAAGAAGCATTGATTACCCATGTCCCTTTTCTGGCATGTGTTGGCTTTCAGGAGGAGAAACATTGGCACTGAAACAAACTCACAACAGAAACCACTTAAATATTTACACGTCTCCTCGTTTCCAGTTATTTCTGCTAATATTTATCCTCACAAAGCCAACTCCATCTCCGCCGCATCAGAAACATCTTCTCGGCTTCATTCCAGCCAAAGACGATCATTTTCCTTCTTTTCTGTTCACTTGTTGATCGCCGGCTCCTGATTGGATAGCAGCATCAATTTAAGCTCTCTCATTGGTGGGAATTTTGACAGGAAGTCCATCTTCATTTCCAGATGAAAATAGAGGTCTCTTAGCAACATAGTGATGAGGATGTGATAAATAATGGTGTTACCATGATTCATTGTGGATTTACCGCAGTAAACACTACATGTTTCGTCTGGATTGTAAACTTCCTGGATGATAAACGCTGGAAAATGTCTGCAGATCACCTGAAGGGTAAGATATAATCCCTATTTACCCCACAGAGTTACACACTTCTGTTCTGATGATAGAAGTGATAAACCTGAGGATCAGGTGGAGTTTTAATGCTTAAATATGATTCAATTCAATACAAACAAAAAGCAGCTTATTTTTCCAGGAAGTTTTTTAATCAGTTTTGTTCGTTGGCTTTGGCCAGTTACGCAGTTTTAATGGTGACAGGTCAGATCTTTGTTGGAGGCTTCATCCCTTTCTGGCTTCGGTTTACTGTGTTTTTGTTTTGTACATAAAAGGTCAGCTGTTTGCTGCAGGGGGCAGGAGGGGAGATGGTGGGACTTATTCAGGTCTGGCTCAGGGTCACAGAGAAACAGGAGCCAGAAGCCACATAGAAGTTACATTTTGTGTTATGTCATTTTCTCCACCGTCTGCCTGCATTGCAGCAGCCGATTAGAGTTTTTTATGAAGATGAAACCAAAGTTTCTGCAACAGGATCAATTTCTGTCGTCTGCTCATCAGTCCTGGCAGTGAAATGGGAAACAACATGCTTGACTTCCTGTGCACGTTGTACATTTTCCCTCACAAAAAGAACATTAGAAGAAGCAATCTGAAAAGTTTTAGTAGCAGCTCAACTTTCCGTCAGCACAAGAGCAGAAAAACAGGCGAATTAGACGGAGATGCCACAGTCCATTACTTTAATGTGGGCCTGCGTTGTAGGAAGGGAATCCTGTTCTTTCGCTTAGAGAGAAAACCTCACGAGCAAACAGCCAACACGTGCACCTGAAAGCATCCTCTGAGGCAGGTGGTTCCTGAAGCCACGGTTGGACCACTGCCTAACGAGCTCAGATGCAGATCTGCTGCATCATCATCATCAGGGTCGTCCATCAGAGGTCATACAGCAGGACAACTCCATTATTTTATCCTCCACATTTGTTTGCTGTTAGCCTCTGTTGGCTGTAAAGCGATGTTGCATGAAGCTTCTGGTCCCCACAGGCGATGATAATAATCACATTTAATAACTGATTAAACTTTCATACCTTAAAGGATTTTGGATCACGGTAACTGCTCTGCGTTACAGGTTTGTGCTCAACGAAATCCGTTTTTCTCCAACGTAACAGATGCTGCTTCCGCTGGATTGATGCTCCTACAATCTCATTCCACGGACGGGATTTTCCAAGGCGCCAGGTTGTTGCAGGCTTTTCTACGTGCTGTACAGGATTCTCCACGGCTTTTTGAAGCCCTTCTCCTGCTCTCTGATTTCACTGCTGTTTGTTTAAGGACGGAGGTTTCATTGTTAACTATGTGTAAAGAGATTTCATCTTGTCCTGTGACGTCCGGACATGAAAACCTTTTCAGAGAGATTTGTTTCTATGTGCACTATCTGCGGGTTAGTACCATGCTTCGGTTTCGTGCAGTTCTCAGGGCGATGGAACCATGTAGCTGCTCGCTCAGCGCCTACACTTCACCTGTTCTTTAAGCTGCATGTAACAGTTCCTGCCTTCATCTCAGAGGAGGAAAGCCTTTTCCTCTCCCCATCATAGTATAATAAACATTTCCCTCTCTGTTAAAATTTTCTGTATCTTCAACATAAAATAAAGAGGTAATGTTAGTAACTACAACATGATTGTCACATTAAGCTTGTAAATAAAATGAAAGAAGTTCTGGATGCTGGTCTTTGATTATTTTCTTTAGCTTTTTGAGCTTTTAGTCTTAAAAATGTTCTCTTTGTTGTTTCCCTTCAGACCTGCAGATGAACATCATGACTTACAGCCAGCACACGCACAATTACCTCTTAGTCACGTCTTCTTTGCTGAATGGTTACAAGTTGTGTTCAAGGGCAGAACATCTTTTCAATGTGACGTGATTATTTAAGCTGTAGCAAAATGTAATTTGTTATTAGTTTGATCACTGCGAGTATATTATGTGGCAGGTAAAATAAAACGTGAGGTACGGCAGGCCCTGAAGGCCGCGGTACTGACAGAGGAAACCGTGATGTATCGTTTATTCCTGTGAGCGTTGAAGGCACGAGACAAAGACATGAGTTTTTATTTAACACAAGTGATTTTAAAATGAACACTGGAATAGCTTTGTTTGGAACAGGAGCTGAAGGAAGCACGAGTTCACATGCTTCACACAGTCTTGTTAAGAGGGAAACATGGCGAGTTCATAATGAATTACAACCCTTCACTCCAAATTGGCTGAATATACCTGGATAACTATGTAAAGGTCTGTGACACGCTCAGCATGATGCTCATTTCAGAGCAACGTGTGTTTGGATGACCGAGGATGACAAACTCTCCTCTGATGTGTATGAAACATCTGATCTTCACAAACATCCATGAGGTGGATGAAGGCTCCTCTCAGACCCTATAGGTGTCAGGAAGGGTCTCAGTATAGATCATAGACCGCATGTGGATTATGGACCTAGCCTCCCTGTAGGCTTCTGAAGAGCAAACTGAAGCTCGTTGGGCGGTTCCATAATCCTCATTTTGGCAGCATCATGCATGTCATCACTCCTAAAAGCATATGGGGAAAGAGCTGGAGTTGAGAGGGAGCAGTGAACAAGCCAACCAGCTAACAGAGAAAGGTGGGTTTAGTTTAGGTGCCTAAACATCACGTCTGTGCTACTCTGCCTTCTTTAACAGATAACAGATACCTGTCAATCAAACTTCCAGGAGGTGTTCCCAACACAATACATCAGACAGGTGCAGATCCCGGCAAAATTCCGAATACTACCATCCAGCAACTTTTCATCACTGCAAGATAGAAACATGCAACAAACAACATCCTAAAGCCAGACACGAGATCCATCATCACTGACTCTGGAGTCTAAAAGTGTCCATAGAAAAGCAAAGCAGGACTAGAACATCGGCTGGGTTTTCTAATTCACCGTATCAGCATCATGGCCCTGTGTTGTCCTGCCACTTCATGGACCAGCACTTTTACTTTTAGTTGTTCTGCACCTCGTACACCGGGTTTAGATCCATGTTCTGTTTTAGCTTGTCTGTGTCTTGCGTGTGATTATCAGCTTTGTTTTCCTGTAAAGGCCAGTCTATTCTCCTCTTCCTCTCTAGCCACTCTTCATCCTCTCTGTCCCCTCCTGTCAGGGCGAGCATGCATTCATCCATTTTTTCTCTACACTTCTTAGTCCGATGCAGGGTTGCAGGAAGCTGGAGTCTATCCCTGCAGTTTGCTGACGAGAGGCAGGTACACCTGAACAGGTCACTGGTCTTATCACAAGTTAGGTCCAAAATTGTTCTGTAAATTCAGAAATAAACAATTTAAGCTTCCAGAGCTCTGACTTGTAGTTCCAGTGGACGAGATGTGTTAAAGCCGCTCCAGCAACACCAACATCCATCCACTTTCTACCGCTTCTCCCTGAAGCGGGGGTGGGGGTGGGGGGTGCTGACATCGGGCGAGAGGCGGGGTACACCTGGACAGGTCGCCAGTTCATCACAGCCTTTCAATATCATTTCCTTTCAATGTACAAACCCGAGGGTTGATGATGAAACAAAGTCATGGTGGACCCCTCCTTGTGTCCTGTGCATAGACCGCTTGTTGTTATTTTTGTTTGCAGTTTCAGATGATAATAAATAGTTTTAATGATGCAGAGAAGCCAGATAACATCATGGATCATTTCAACCATATGTTCTATATTGTTTGCCTTTTAACTCTTGGCTGTGTCCATTAACCCCCTCAGAGATAATGACATGCGTATATTACATGATAGGATAAGTCAGAAGGAGTTATGAAACCATAGTAAGATGATCACTGGGTATGTGTGAGATGTTTATCTATACGTGGCCACGGCTCCTTATGTTGAGGTGGGAAACCATGAAAGTATTACTAGAGGTGGCTGGTGTGCTCCCCAGACTTGTCCCTGAGGACATGCTTGTGGATGAACTGCAGTGATAGTGCTTGGCATTGGGTAATTGTGCCCTAAAGGCACATCTAATCTTTCTTTTTTCTTTTCTAAACTTGAGGAATCAGAGCAACGCCCCATGGGTGTTAAAATGAGTGCAGCTTAGCAAGTGGAGAAGGCAAGAGAAAAAGAGATGATAGAGATTTAAAAAAGATGCTTATATTCCAGTTTCATGGCAGGTTCACAGTGAGACCAGCGAGCGTCTGACAAGATGCAACGCTTTGCCCCCTAGTGGAGTCTGGCGGGACGGCAGAGCTTTTACTTTCCTTCATGGACCAGCAAAATATTTTTCCTTTGGTTTAACTAATATAAACTGTCATTTATCATATGGAATGATGCAGTTGGAGTCAGTTTAAAGCATTAAAGGCACTAAACCAAGGGTGTCCAAGTCCAGCTCTACCATCATGCAAATTAGATCCAAGGTCCTGTCAGAGGATCCCGATTTTCAGCAACCGCTTTGAATTTAAATCACTCCATATTATTCATTATCTGTTTTTATTCAGGACAAAAAACTGTCATGATAGCATGTATTTACTGTAATCCAACTAATGCTGCCAGTGGCCCGGATAAAATGGGCTTTGGTAAATATAAGGAAAGCAAACAATTATAACAGAAGTCAAACAATTAGTGAGATAAAAAAACATCTATGAGACTCCATAAAACAGTTTCTAGAAAAGTTCGGCCCAAAACCCTCCTGTGGCCTTACGGCCCAGCCAATCCCTGTCCATGGACAGCGCGTGCATGGATACAGACCTCATTTCCACCTGACTGCAGCTGGAAATCCAGCTGAGCCTAATTTAGCATGTAGAATTAACGGGTATGATTAATGACAGAAGATCGTCTCAGGGAGACGAGTGGTCAAAAGTTTAAAAACAACATAGTGGTTGCAGGGAGCAGTCAGTGTTGCATTATTCACAGTGAAACACATTATATTTACAAAATACACAACAATCTTATGAGCAGCTACTATTCAGGTCTATTTATATTTATAAATGTACTTTATTTGTTTTTTTTCTCCAGCAAAACAAAATTTACTTCCTGTCATGTGATTAGTGATGATTAAGACAGAGAACATAATTTGTGCATGTGTGTGTGTGTGTGTGAGTGTGTGTGTGTGGGTGTGTGTGTGTGATAAGCTCATCGCAGCAACATACTGATTCATTGCTCAAACATATGAAGACAATACACATCAACATCTCCCAGTCCATTCCAGTTATTTATTCTCCTCTATGCAAACATGTGCCAGTCATAGTATGCACACACACACACATACACACACACACACACACACACACAGCCGCAGACTAAATTAAGCTTTGTTTAGAGGTTTATGCTCTTGTCTGTGACACGACGCAGCGTTGGGATGGGAATGAAATCTGGCCGGACAGATGTATGCTGGGAGGAGGAAAGAGGAAGGACATTTTTGGGGAAGAGGAAATGGGGATGAAGGGAGGTGTCTGTCAGTCAGGATGTTCCCGGCAAACAGAGTGGTAAATATTTCAGCCGTCATGGCCGAGTGTAGGCAGCTGCTCCCTTTTTGCATGGCAATGAGAAGGAAGGAGGAGAGCTTGTTTCAATGAAGCCCTTCAACCGTGGGAATTCTCCACACACACACACACACACACACACACACACCAGACGAGTGAAGACCACAGGACAGTGCCGGTCTGTACTTGGTGGCTCGTTTGTCCTCATTCCCAGGGTGCAGCTCAGCTGAAGCTCAGATCAGCTCTTCCTCTCCTTCTCATACACAGATATTTTTACAGGAAGAGCAAACTTTGGACTTTCTGCAGAAATACTTGAAATGTTATTCATTTGAAATATTTAGTGATTAGTGACATATTTTTATATGAAATGTCTGAATATTTTAATCCGGTTTGTGGTGATCTACCTACAGGTATACAGGTACAAGTCTTTTTCACTCACCTGAGGTTGAATGTTATTTTTCACACACACATATAAACGTTTCACACACACACACACACACGTGCCACATCTGAAAACCTCACTTTCATCTAGAAACAGGCGTTTAAACAGGTGTAAATAAACAGGTATTTCCAGCTTTTTCAGTTTATTCTTATCATCCATCCATTCCACCTATTTATAATGCAGAGTGGCTCAGGAAAAGAAAATAATCTTTATTAATCCCAGAGTTTACAGTGGTATGCCAGTGATCCAGGGTGTGTTACTGGTGATCCAGGGTGTGTTACTGGTGATCCAGGGTGTGTTACTGGTGATCCAGGGTGT
>JBAMHV010000006.1:26712935-26731654 GCA_037177535.1 Pseudomugil gertrudae | reverse complement strand
CATTTTTTTCCTCCTCCTTAACATCGGGCAGGAAAGACAAAGAAATTTCAGCTTCTTGTTCTTGCTGGAAAAGAGGGAAGCTTATCTGTAAGTGGACCCCCCCCCCCCACCCCCACCCCCCCCCCCCCCTTTTCATCTGCCTCGTTCCTTCATTTGACAGAAGGAGCTTCTGTCCTTTGCTCCACACAGCAGCTAATCTCTTTCTGCATTCACAGAGAATATTTGTTAACAATAAAGCTGGTTTGAATGAGGAGAAGCTGAAGGTTATTCTGCTGTATTAGAATGACGTTAATACCCCTAAAAACCGGCAAAAATGCTGGTTTTTTTTTTCAGATTGTCTGCTCTGTGTTAAGTTAGTTTGATCATGGAGAATAACAGATTTACTTTAAGTTTACATGAAGTCTGAAAGAAAACGTCCTACCTCTGAAATGAATGCGGTGATATGGAAATGATTCAGTGATGGATATGAATGAATTATTCAGACATGTTTAGAAAATCACTTCTCCATTAAGATGTGACATTAAATTACATGTTATTCTCATAATCTCACATTTAATTAAAACTCTGCTTTCCTGTATTTTTACAAGTGAGGAAACCTTTTATAATGAAGAATTAAAGTAAGCCTAAATATGCCTGCAGACATGCAAAAAGCAGAAAAATACACATGGACAAATGAAGGAGGAAATGCAGGGTTTAAAATGATGGGGACGTAAACGTGGTCATGAATAAAATACAGCAACAACAAACAAAAATGTTGGCTTGAATAATACATAAATTAAATATTTTGGGGTAAGAAAAGATAAATAATACAGAAACAAACACTCGCATAATGGAGAAAGGGTCTGTCTTAACCATTTATGCCTCCATGAAACCGCAAACAAAAATACATATTTTGCAACTTAAAGTGTTTGTTTGACTTTTTAACAAAATGTGGAAAACAGAAATAAATAATTTACGTAAACGTGTACTTAATCGCCATCTGATATGTCAGCGTTGTAGTGCAGAAAGTGTCCACCAGGGGACAGAAGACAGGTCCATTTTTTCCTGACAGGTTCATCAGAAGGTATTGCAGAAGTATGCATCAATTATCATAATTACACATTAACAAGTTAATACATTTAAGTTAAGAGGAAGACATCTGTAGCACTTTGTATTACAGATTGGTAATTATATGGTAATAGTGTGGTAATATCATGGTAAGGACAAATAAATGACTACATATTTACAGAGAATACTCCATAATAACCAGTAGGAATGACCATGTAATATCCTAGTAGTAACACTGGATACATGAAGTTGAAAGGCTAATATGTTGCCAGTTACTCACAACAATGGGGGAGTAACAGATTTAAAAAGAAAGTGAAAATATGGGGTATTGTTATGTTAATACTGTGGTAATTATTACCTAATTATAAGAGACTGGCTTCTATGTAATAACAAACCAAGTCTGTAAAATGATCCACTTAACTATAACTATAACCTGGAAACAACATCAGTAGTTTCCATGTAATAACCATAAATCAGGTCTGTACAGTGTCTCATTGCTTGTTTCTGTATTATTACATGGTAATATTAAATTACAACAGACATCACCACATAAAACAATATTAAAACAATAGCCTGGAAAGAAAATCAGTAGTATCTATATAACAACCAGGACATTTAAAAACACGGGTATGTGTGTATGTGCAGATGAGCGAGAAACTCTGGTGATTGAATTGATATTAATGTATCAGTCGGGGGTTTGACCTCCAGTGGTCACTCTGAATGGTAATGGTAATATAAAATATATTTGCATTAAGCAGCAGTCCTTTATCAGTCAGTGTGTTTGAACTTCACACAGTTCTGCAACCCCCATCCTCTGCAACCCCCATCGCTTCACGTCCGAGCTGCAACATGTTGCCCTCCTACAAACTGCAATCATTTCATAACTGGCAGCTATTTAAACAACAGTGTTACAGTTAGCACCAGTCCCACCTACACTAACTCTGATACAGTATATACTATATATATATATATATATATATAGTATAGTATATATAGAACGCTGCAAACCTCTGATGTCCCCTATGAGGCCAATAGCAGATCTGTCCCCCTGCTTAGAGACATCTTCATTTTCTTTGCCGTTAATGTGGGCTAGAATAATATTTATCATTCATTCATCATTTTCTATATCGCTTAGTCTGATTCAAGCTGGAGCCTATCGCAGCAATTAGCACATTTTGGTGCAAAGTATTGTATTTATAAAATTAACTTAAATGGAATAAGTGCGTTCCGCAGCACCAACTTTGAACATTGCATAATAACATTTTGGAGGGAAAACCAACAGCACAGTGGATGAGATTATGAATTTAAGCCACATTTGACACGTATGTTATCATTCCTATTAGACTTTGTATCCTCGTAATAAAAAACACAGAAGCTTGGATTATTATAGACATGCTCCCTTTATTCCATAAATACATATTCAAGCACCAGAGCTCAGTATGTTCATACTAATTAATATATTGCTATGGTGCTTATTGTTACATTAATGGTGAGAGGGTGTGTAGTAATTAGTGTGATTACTGTGTAGGCATGTAAATATTTTAGCGTAATGCTTCACAGAGGATGAGCTTGTGCTACTTGCAGACCAGCAGCAGGATCAGGATGATTGTTTAAGGAGCACAAAGATCTCCTGGTCCATGCTGATTCCTACGAGCTCTCACATCTATGTACTGAACTGGGTCCAGTCTTAGATCCACCGACCCACTGGAACCACTGGATCCCAGTGAGAACCAGTTTGTCTGTGTGAATCGTAAAAATGTGCATTTGGTTATTTGTGACTCAGAGATATGGTTCTGATTGCACAGTGGCCTGGGTCCATGTGGAGAACACGCTGCAGGCAGAAGCTGCGTGATGGCTGCTCCAGGTGACAGTGACGACCCACCGAGGCGCTGCTCCTCACGCTGTTTGCCAACCCGCAGAGTGCAAAGGAGGCGCTTTGATGTGGTCCATGCTTATATGCGTTATTGTGGAGCGAGCCATCGGCATCTTCGTCCGGAATCGTCCTTTAATTGACAAACAAATGTTGTGTCCTGGATTAAACCAATACGGGACACGCTTTGTTCCGTATTTTTATAATTGTCCAATAGCCTACACATCTCGGTCACACATATCAACATTAAATCTAAAATCAATTAACAAAATGAAACAGGAAATACATCGGGTAGAAAAGATGTCATTTCCTGCGTGATCTTCGCACCCCCTGTTTGTGACTGCATGTTGGACAGTCAGTGTTGCCTACAGACAGACTTAGAGGACCTCAGAGGACTTTTAAAAGTGTCCACTGTACCTGCTATTCTACGTCCTCAAAAGCAGAAGTGCTTACAGAATTACAGACGTGAGTGGGAGGTGGCGCGTATCGGCTGGATGTCGTCAGTGAAGATGCTTACAAAGCAAACTGCAGCTCGTGTCGACGGGTATTTCAGTCGCACACGGTGGGCTGTCCGTTATCCATCAGCATGCATCAGGAGAGCAACACAACAGATCCTCCGACCTCCATCATATCCTGGGACTGATACGGTATGGGATCATGTCACGACTGAGTCAGCTTTCAGTTCTGCTCTAACCAGAACATGTCTTTGCTTTGTATGTCCCAAATATACACGCTTTAGTAGCCTGCACTATTAGTTTGATTGATTGTGTGTGTGATCATTTATTTATAGTAAAGTATATACAAAACACATTTTTAAATGGATAAACAGTTAATGAATAAATATAAACATATAGGAAAAAGCTTTATATAAAAATCTAGCCAATCCATTTCCTGGATTAAAATCTTTCTAGAGCTTTATGTTTATTATGTCAAAATGTTTTTAAAAAGGAAATTGTGTTAAGTGATAATAAATTATTTTATTAGTGTTAAACTGTTGTTGACATGACTTCCCTTTTACATCAGCACTTTGAAAGACAATGAGCTACTCAGTGCTCTGAACTAACAAGAAGTACACATGGAAATTAATATTAAAGTAATTCAGTGAAGTTTAAATATGATCAAATGCAAAGATGAGAGAAACACTGATGAACCAAAGACTGTTGAGGGACGAAATAATGTTTAGCACTTTTTTTTCACAAATTTGAGAGAGCTTACAAGTGCTGTTATCTGTTAGTTTAGTTTTCTTCCTCTCTAAGTACAAATGTATCCAAAGACCTGCCACTTTATTTATTCTATTGTTTAGTAGTTTATTTGGTGCACACTCTATCCCACCAGTGCTGTTGCAATGTAAATGATCACACAGTGATAACTAGGTGAACATAGCTATGCTGTGTGCTTATGGTGCTTTATTATATATTTGCTTTACATGTTAGTAGAGGGCCCTGTGATGGACTGGCGACCTGTCCAGGTGTACCCCGCCTCTCGCTCGTTGTGAGCTGGGATTGGCTCCAGCCCCCCTGCAACCCCGTTAAGGGAAAAGCGGTAGATAATGGATGGATGGCTGGATGTTAGTAGAGATCCATACAAAGACAGCATTATTTAGCCTATTTAGCAACACTTAATATCCAACAATGTTGCACAGGAAAGAATGTATTCATTTGTAATGAAACATTTTTAATAAATTGTTGTTTGATCACTCACTTACTTAAGAAACTAGCACAAAACACATTAGGCTACTCCTGAGAGTGTCCCACCCAACTGGATCAGGGCTGTGGTGATTATGGCCAGAGAAGCTGTGGTGGGTGTCCCTTATTTTAATTTCTGAAAGGTGGCAACCCTGATCGGGATGGTATGCCGTAACCCGGCTCGGCCTTTTGTGCACAGCAGTTCCTCTCATGAGTAAGGAAGCTGGCTCTCTGTTCCAAAGTTAAAAACATCCACAGAATATATAGAAAATACACTCTCTCTTCACAAGAACAGTATAAAGTAGAGAGAAAAAAGTTTTTCACTACTAAATTTGGCGCACATGAGGGAGTGTCTTGTCATGCCTACATGCTGCAATAAAAGGTCAGGTGAACCCCTGATAAATATTTTCATCGCGTCTCTGTGGAAGGATGGACATCACCCGTACCAGACAAACTGAGGAGCGTCAGCAGGTAACAGAGGCTCTCATCAGAGACAGACAGTTCCAGAAAGTAAAAACAAGTGGTCAGACATTAAAGTGTAGAGAAAATTGCATTTCCATCCACAGGAAGGAGTGTGCACACCACCGTGGAAGCTCTCTGCTGCTCACTCCCACAGATTAGAATCTGGTGGAGAAAATGAGTAAATCCACAGCAAACCAAATGCAGCAAAGGCACCGGATGAGGTTATAAATGAACATGTGAAACGTCTTAAACTCCACTTTATTTACTAGTAATATATTGTTGTTCCTGTGTGTCCCTGCTGAGTTTGCAGTGCTGCAGCTGGTTGGACAGCGTAAGGACAGCACCTGGAGGGACACAATTAGCACCATCATGAAAGTGGTGCAGGAGTTGGGAAAAAATAAACATCACCTACCATAAATTACACTAAACAAAAACTTTGTGAATAAATAAGAGTTCTTCCACACTGTGTGTGTGTTGCATCACTTCCAAATGCTGCATAAAGCAGCGGAATTCGGTTCTACTACGAGGGGACGGGTTTGAGGAGAGGGACATTGCTTGTCTTTGGTAGTCATGGCATGTTCTCATTGTGTGCTATATTATGTGCATTGTCTTACACACCTTTACAGGTGTATAACAGACTTCTTGTATCATCAGGACATCTCCACCTGCCCTTCATCAGCTTGATGTCCCGCTCCACCACGGCGTGTCTGACTGTGGTGTACATAGTTCCGTTCCTCTGGGTTGGGAAACGGAATAAGCTCCCTTTGGAAGATGCCGGTTTTCAACGTTTGCAAAGGGACTGGCATGGTGTGGTTCTTCCTGATGCACAGCGGGGACCTGTCCAGCACACCGATCCAAGAGCTGCTCATTATCTGTAAAAGTCCACTCACTCCGGAGGCTTCCACAGGCTATGTCCTCCAGAAGGGACAAAAAAAAACAAGTTTTCCTGCCGGGATAGATATAAAGTCTTCAAACAGGGACAGATAAAACATGTCTTCCAGCAGGGACAGATAAAACATGTCTTCCAGCAGGGACAGATAAAACATGTCTTCCAACAGGGACAAATAAAACATGTCTTCCAGCAGGGACAGATGAAACATGTCTTCCAACAGGGACAGATAAAACATGTCTTCCAACAGGGACAGGTAAAACATGTCTTCCAGCAGGGACAGATAAAACATGTCTTCCAACAGGGACAGATAAAACATGTCTACCAGCAGGGACAGATAAAACATGTCTTCCAACAGGGACAAATAAAACATGTCTTCCAGCAGGGACAGATGAAACATGTCTTCCAACAGGGACAGATAAAACATGTCTTCCAACAGGGACAGGTAAAATATGTCTTCCAACAGGGACAGATAAAACGTCTTCCAACAGGAACAGATATAACATGTCTTCCAACAGGAACAGATATAACATGTCTTCCAACAGGGACAGATAAAACGTCTTCCAACAGGGACAGATAAAACATGTCTTCCAGCAGGGACAGATAAAACATGTCTTCCAACAGGGACAGATATAACGTCTTCCAACAGGGACAGATATAACGTCGTCCAACAGGGACAGATATAACGTCTTCCAAAAGGGACAGATATAATGTCTTCCAACAGGGACAGATAAAACATGTCTTCCAACAGGGACAGATATAACGTCTTCCAACAGGGACAGATATAACGTCTTCAAACAGGGACAGATAAAACATGTCTTCCAGCAGGGACAAATATAACATGTCTTCCAACAGGAACAGATATAATGTCTTCCAGCAGGGACAGATAAAACATGTATTCCAGCAGGGACAGATAAAACATGTCTTCCAGCAAGGACATATATAACGTGTCTTCCAACAGGGACAGATAAAACATGTCTTCCAGCAGGGACAAATATAACATGTCTTCCAACAGGGACAGATAAAACATGTCTCCCAACAGGGACAGATAAAGCATGTCTTCCAGCAGGGACATATAAAATATGTCTTCCAGCAGGGACAGATAACAAATGTCTTCCAGCAGGGACAGATATGTCATCCAACAAGGACAAATAAAACATGTCTTCCAACAGGGACAGATAAAACATGTCTTCCAGCAGGGACATATAAAACATGTCTTCCAGCAGGGAAAGATAACAAATGTCTTCCAGCAGGGACAGATATGTCGTCCAACAATGACAAATAAAACATGTCTTCCAACAGGGACAGATAACACTTGTCTTCCAGCAGGGACAGATATGTCATCCAACAAGGACTAATAAAACATGTCTTCCAACAGGGACATATAAAACATGTCTTCCAGCAGGGACAGATAAAACATGTCTTCCAGCAGAGAGAGATAATACATGTCTTCCAACAAGGACAGATTAAACATGTCTTCCAGCAGAGACAGATAAAGCATGTTTAGTGGCAGAATGTATTTTAGTGGCAGAACATATTTTAGTGAGAGAATGTTTTTAGTGACAGAACATATTTTAGTGGCAGAACATTTTTTAGGGACAGAACGTATTTTAGTGGCAGAACGTATTTTAGTGAGAGAATGTTTTTTTAGTGACAGAACTTATTTTAGTGGCAGAACGTATTTTAGTGACAGAACGTATTTTAGTGACAGAACATATTTTAGTCACAAAACATTTTTTAGTCACAAAACATTTTTTAGTGACAGAACATATTTTTGTGGGAGAACGTATTTTAGTGACAGAACGTATTTTAGTGGCAGAACGTATTTTAGTGAGAGAATGTTTTTTAGTGACATAACATATTTTAGTGAGAGAATGTTTTTTAGTGACAGAACGTATTTTAGTGACATAACGTATTTTAGTGAGAGAACATATTTTAGTAGCAGAACATATTTTATTCACAGAACATTTTTTAGTGATAACATATTTTTGTGGCAGAACATTTTTTAATGACAGAACGTATTTTAGTGGCAGAACGTATTTTAGTGAGAGAATGTTTTTTTTAGTGACAGAACATATTTTAGTGACAGAACGTATTTTAGTGGCAGAACATTTTTTAGTGGCAGAACATATTTTATTGGCAGAACATTTTTTAGTGGCAGAACTTATTTTAGTGGCAGAACGTATTTTAGTGAGAGAATGTTTTTTAGTGACAGAACGTATTTTAGTGGCAGAACGTATTTTAGTGGCAGAACATATTTTAGTGAGAGAATGTTTTTTAGTGACAGAACATATTTTAGTCACAGAACATTTTTTAGTGACAGAACATATTTTTGTGGGAGAACGTATTTTAGTGACAACATATTTTAGTTACAGAACGTATTTTAGTGGCAGAACGTATTTTAGTGACAGAACGTATTTTAGTGGCAGAACATATTTTAGTGGCAAAACGTATTTTAGTGACAGAAATATTTTAGTGGCAGAACATATTTTAGTGAGAGAATGTTTTTTAGTGACAGAACATATTTTAGTGACAGAACGTATTTTAGTGGCAGAACATTTTTTAGTGGCAGAACGTATTTTAGTGGCAGAACGTATTTTAGTGGCAGAACATATTTTAGTGGCAGAACATATTTTAGTGGCAGAACGTATTTTAGTGGCAGAGAGTATTTTTGTGGCAGAACCTATTTTAGTGAGAGAACGTATTTTACTGGCAGAACATTATTTAGTGGCAGAACATTTTTTAGTGGCAGAACTTATTTTAGTGACAGAACGTATTTTAGTGAGAGAATGTTTTTTAGTGACAGAACATATTTTAGTGACAGAACATATTTTTGTGGGAGAATGTATTTTAGTGTCAGAACATATTTTAGTAACAGAACGTATTTTAGTGGCAGAACGTATTTTAGTGACAGAACGTATTTTAGTGGCAGAACATTTTTTAGTGGCAAAACGTATTTTAGTGACAGAACGTATTTTAGTGGCAGAACATATTTTAGTGACAGAACGTATTTTAGGGGCAGAACATTTTTTAGTGGCAGAACATATTTTAGTCTGTCTTTCTCCAGTAACAGCGACTGCATCCAGCAGTGATGTTTAAGGGACGTTTTGCATATCTGAGAGGCTGGTTCTCTATGAGGTTCCACATGCAATTATACTGGAGGCCTCTCAGGGGTCATTAAAATGGAAAGAGCTTAGCTCGCTATGAGCATGTTCAGTCTGGATGAATGTTCCTTTCTGTATAAAGAATTCAGGGAAAACCTGTGCTACAGCTTTTCAGTTCTTTGGAGTTGTATTCTTGTTTTTCTGCCTTTCTGACACCATGAAGCACATGAAGGGTAATGTAGAATCCAACCAGATACCTTCTATAAGGTTCCAACCTGGTTGTAACTGAAGTGGGCCAGCTTGATGAGCTGGAGAGTATTACTGAAAGATGGGAATCGATGTATAAGTCTCTGGTTTTAACTGAGTTTTAAGCAAATCCATTCATTGCTTTGTTTTCTGTACATAATCAGCCTTAGAGGTGTACAACAATAAACACATTATGAATAACAAAATGCACAGTATATGAGCAGAAAGGGTTAATCGTTTAAAGTAGAGGCTATTTTCACTGCATTGTTTTTCCATTTGCACTTTTTCTCTACATGCTGCCTCTTACTGCCTCTGATTCCTCTTCCTACCGCTCTTAGCACTTGTTGTGCTGACATGTTTAGGATGACACACAGCTGCAGGGTGTGTGTGTGTGTGTGTGTGTGTGAGCATGTCTGACTCTTTTGACTCAATCAAGTGCTCTCCACAGTGCTCTCTCTCATCCAAGGCTCACCCCAAAGGAAATTGATTTCCAAGTAATTAAAACTGTGTGTGTCTGGATGTTGGCCAACTTCATGTTCTATTCATGCAGATTAATACATATTTGTCATCGCCTGTGGGGGTTTAAAGACATCTGTCTGTGCCATTAAACATTTATGAGCATGCAGGACATAGAGGAGGAGAGAGATTTACCTGATACTCCTCATATCAGCACACATCTTAATAAAGTACATGAAATCACAATGGCCAAACAGGGAGTTTCACAATGACAACAGCATTCATCACACCTCTATTTTAGAGGAAAGCATCCCCTCAGCTCTGCTTTCACCGTGAGATACCATCAGTCTGTGATGTTCATCGCATACTGTTGCAGGTTACTTCTCTTTGTGCTCACTCCTCTTGTCACATCCTCCGAGCATCTGCTCCCATGATAGCTCTCAGGCCTTTTTGACAAACCAGATCCTTTACATGCAATTTTTTCAGACAGCAGAGGTAGATACATGGCAGCTGTTCTGGACTGCAGTGGATGACTGTGTTACTACGTTCCAGCTGTTAGCAAACTATTGAGGGTGTAATGGAACCAACAACACCATTCATGAGGCTGTGTTATTCAGTCGGATTATATCTTGGATTTTGTGGAAAGCACAAAACATTTTGTGCTTTCCACAAAATCCAAGATATAATAACAGAGTTAATAACATAAATAAGAGTGTAAAATGTGTTTTTGAAACCCTAATAACGGGTTTTATCCTGTTTTTATGCATCTTACATGTTTAATTTCTATGATCGCTTTGCTTTTAAACTCACCGTCCACTTTATCAGATCCACCAGTTCAGCTGCTTGTTATTACATATCAGTCAGGTACATGGCAACTCAACACATTTAGACATTTTTACACAGTCAATATTAAACTGAGCATCTGAATGAGGAAGAAAAGGGGTTTAAGCGACTGAATTAGGCATGCTTGTTGGTGTGTGTATTTGCTAGGATTTTCACACAACCATGAAAGGAGTAAATATCTGTAAATCCAACAGATGTAAAGCCATCTGTGGGGTTTACAGAGAATGTCTGAAGAAAAGAAGAACACCAGTAGCCTGTAGCAGTGCTGTCAGCTAAAAACAGGAAACAATTCACACAATCTCACCAAAACTGGACAACAAAAGATGGAAAAACATTGCTCCACAGCTCCACATTCAGATGAAAGGATCCGAATCTGCTGGAAACATCATGACAACACCTCTAATTCCATTGGATAAAACTTATACTTTTGCTTGCGGTTATGTGAATTCGCCATGACGCTAAATTCTAGACTCCACACGCTAATTAGTACACGCTAATTGAGATCTTAGTAGATTCGGCCCAAAGAGTATTCATCACATCCATGACACATTCATGCTAATCCGTGACAAAGGTCTGTATACATGGCATGCCAGAGTCTGGCCCTTAAGATCTGTTATGGTGCAACTTCTTTCAGCTGCAAGCTGTCCGCAACAAACCTGAGTGAAAAGTCTCATGGTCAGACCTTTGCAGAGCTGAATGACATTCACCTGAGACAATTCACCCTTTTCATGCAGAGATGTGTCTAAAGCATGCAGGGTAGTAGACATTGTCAACTGAAGACCTCTGTCCCACTGAATGTGAGGGAGGGGCTGTGAACAGAAAATCTGACATGCAAAGACATTTACAGTATGATGTATGGTGTGTGAGTGTGTGAGTGTGTGTGTGTGTGTGTGTGTGTGTGTGAGAGAGAGAGAGAGAGAGAGAGAGAGGGAGAGAGAGAGAAAAGTGTGGTGACCCGCCTTTCTGCATATTAAAACTGAATGACAGATGTCACCAGATAAAACTGTTGATTGTTCAGTACATGCATCCTGTTCCTCTAAGTGAACATAAATAACGGTGTCTGGGGATGTGTTTGTGTGTGTTAGCCCAATCTTACACACACTGCTCCTGACCTGCTTGTTGGTGTTGCTACAGCAACAGGGCCTGTTGGTAATATTATAACAGAGACCTTCTGCTACTGAGTCACACTGAAACAGTCAGAGCTGACAGATAACTGAGAGCTTAAAAACCAAGCTCTGCTCACAAACTAAACGTCTTCTCAAAAGAGTGATTGAACCACGAGTACCACCAGGGTCAGAGAAACACACAGATGTAGCTTATTTTACACTAATAGGAACAACATTTTCATGAGAATCTGATCTGAGAATCCAGGTTTCTGTTGAGTAAAGCACATAAAATTACCAACCAAGACAGATGTTTATAGACCTGCTGTGCAGGCAGAGTCAAAGCTGCAGGCAGTGTAGACCCCACAGTGAAAATCTATAGTATTGTGTGTACCCCAATACTTTCAGCATAGACACCCAGAATTAGCATCTTATTGCAGATAAAGAGCTAAAAATTTGCAGGAATTACAAGCAATGTTGTTAAATCAGCTTTGACAGGGATGATGCATTCTGTTTGCATCGTGCCTAAAATGATGTCATGTTGTTAAACAGCATCAGTGTAGATTTACCTGTTAGGTCGAGACGGCACACCTCCAGCACAGCGGGATGCGTTTGATGTCTTTGGAAAGTTTGGAAACGGTGGTTTCATTGTGATCTACACACAAGAAGAATGCAGTTAGGCTGTGTGTTCTGGAGATGCAGGGTAAAAAATGCCATCTGCGCTGAACCAG
Organism: Pseudomugil gertrudae; assembly: GCA_037177535.1. Taxonomy (NCBI): domain Eukaryota; kingdom Metazoa; phylum Chordata; class Actinopteri; order Atheriniformes; family Pseudomugilidae; genus Pseudomugil; species Pseudomugil gertrudae. Next base: position 26,719,218 of record JBAMHV010000006.1, on the reverse strand, counting down.
AGAAGACAGGTGTGGTTTCATGTGTGTGTCCAGGTGGCTGGAGTGTGTGGGGCCAGTGGGCCCAGTGCAGCAGCGAGTGCGGAGGGGGGATCCAGGCTCGGACTCGGACCTGTCAGTCACCTCCAGAGGAGTCATTTCTGTGTGAGGGTGTCTTAGAGGAGGGACGGCCCTGCAACTCTCAGTCCTGCACAGGTAAACGTCTCCTTCTGGGACTTTGTCTCCGTGTATCCACGTTTCCATGACAACCAAACTGATTTTTTTCTTTACATTTCCTGTCTGAACATCTCATTTATCTGGTCTTGTGTTCATCCTCTGTAACTGATTGTGTTGACTTGAAGGAGTGCATGTTGGAAAGGGGACTTTGATCGATGACAAATAAAAACATGGTCAACCTTTTTAATGACTGCATGCAGGCAACCAAATCATTACTCCCAAACACAACTAAAAGGTCTCAGGAGGTCATCTTCTGACTTCTTTTATGTACAATCCCAGCACCCAAACCTTGGGATGCTGTAATTAATGTAAAAAAACAGATTTATGAGTCTTACACATTTATTATTTCTTGCTTGTTGAATTTAAACAACATGAAACTGAGAAATTTGATAACTTCATGGAAAATATGAGCTGATTGTGAATCTGATGCAGCAACTCTGTAATGAGTTGCAACAGGAGCAACCAAAGGTTGGAAAACATTTGGAGGAGCATTTGACAGGTAATTAGGTCAAGTAGCAACAGGTCAGCAAATATAACCAAATATAAAAGCAGCATTTCAGAGAGGCGGAGTCTCAGATGGAAAGATGGACAGAAACTCGGGCTGAAAATATTCATCGCACCATCTACAGTTTCACAGATCATCAGAAGATTAAGAGAATCAGGAGGGATCTCTGTATGCTTGGGACCAGGCTGGATGCTGGTGACCTTCTGCAATAAAAGCAGACATGATCCTCTGCTGGAAATCTCTGCATAGACTCAGGAAGACCACACTGTCTGTGAACACAGTTCACTCTGAATGCAGGTTAAAGTTCCACCATGCACAGAAGAAGCCATGTGTAACCAGGATGTAACCATGTTAAAACAAGACGATGCTAAACATAATTGTACGTTTACAGATGCTTTGCTGCATCAGATTCACAAGCAGTTTGTACTTTCTGAAACAATAAAATGTCTCAGTGTCATTATCGGATTCATTGTTTTTCTTTTACTGGGGATAAAAAATGGATTTATGAGATTTGGATTATTATATATTGTTATTTTGCAAACAGCTCTGGAATTGTGCTTTTACCTTTATGAAGACATTTACCCAGAAATGCTTGTAGAAAATGTTTGTCTGCTAGAGTTGTGCAGATAGAGCTGTTTTATTTTCACCCTGCAGACAGTCGTCACTGCAGGCAGGTTTGTGTGTTATTGTCTAGTTTTTCAGGTGTGTGAAGCATCAGATAAACAACAGTAAAAACAACAAGCGCACTGCACACATGAGCACAACAACAGCACGACACAAGTCCCAAGTTTGGCTGATGCTGTTCTGGGTGACCAATCACGTCACGGTTGTACCCTGAATATAAGCCTTTAATGAAGGTGATGTGGTTGCTAACCCCCCCCACCCCCCTCCTCCCTCCTGGCCTTGCCTCACCCTCCTTTAGGCAAAGGTCGTCATCACTCTCGCAGCCAATCACTTCGCTCTGTGGACAGCCGCAAGCGTGACGATGCGGAGAAGCCCCGCGGTGGACCGAAGAGCCCTCAGGCAGGTAAGACAACGGGACGCAGAGGGATCCCATGCATCAGTCACTGTGGCAGCTTGGGTGACACCCATACTGGCTCAACATACACATATGACTTATTTAGAACACACACATCTATCAAAATCTCCCATTTGAGTGCCTTGTCCACAGTGGACTAAACTTCCAACATGGACCCTGACTGAACAGTGCGTTTCATGTGAGGCTGTAACAGAACATTGTGCCTGATCTGTAAATGATTTAATCAAACCGAAACCTTCTACTCTGTTTATGTGATACTGCACCCAAAAACCCTGAACGGCTTCTAAAGAAAATGCTGTGGCATTGGGAATTTCCTAATCCGTGTGTAGGATACCTGTTTCATGTCTCAGAGAATGAGAATATGTTCAGGTAGTTCCACGTGGATGAAAGGCAGGGATTGCACCCACAGACTACATCCATTTATTTTCTACACCTGCTCCATCTTGTTCAGGGTCGTGAGTTGACTGAGTCGATCTCAGCTGTCATCAGGAAAAAGGCTGAACCAAGCTTGGACACCATCAATCCATCACGGGGCAAAAAAACCCATCAATCCTCACATAGTCAACCTGGCGGCACTACAGGCTCGTATTGTTCAGGGCTGCGGTAGAACATGTAAACTGTAAAACTCAAGAGTTATGGGCATGGTAAGGGATGCATACAGAACCACCGCTTGGCGATCAGTGCTTTATTCATCTGATAGCTGGAGGTTAATGTGGCAACACAGACTGATTTTGAGTGAAGTATCACTTTATTTCCCCACTTCCTGTTGAGTTTTCCTCTCCCTACTCTCCCACCCAGTTGTCGCTTATTGGTTTGCTCTGACCCTTAATTTAGCAGAAGCTGCCAGCAAAAAGATGAGTGACATATCCTACTCTGGTAGCATTTACTTCCTCAGGGAGTCAATGTAAGGGATATGACACCAGAGTCTCACACATGATGAAGAACAAGCAGACAGAAAGCTGAGCTGCATTTCAGGGGCCGCCTCCTTCAAAGGGGTAGAAACAGCAGACAGGTTGGCTAACATGAAAAGTAGAGTCCGCCTTGTCTCCAAGAACAGAAGAGCTTCGTTCTTTTAGGATATGTGGAATCTTTGATGAGAGCAGCCCCTAAAATGTTGCACAGACCCTTTATTCAACCATGACCCTTCCTCTTTTGGCCATGGAAGATAGATCCCGCATGATAATTAGTTCTGGCCCTTTCCTTTTCCTCTTCTTTTTCCCCCCTATCCTCCCATCATCTACCCATCCCTTCTTCCTCAGAAGACTCAGTTTCAGGTGATGAGTGGTCACCGTGGAGTGTGTGTTCTGCCACGTGTGGGGAGGGCTGGCAGAGTCGCACTCGTTTCTGTGTGTCCTCCTCCTACAGCACCCAATGCAGTGGGCCACTGCGAGAGCAGAGACCTTGCAACAACTCTGCTGTCTGTCCAGGTAAGCTTCACCCCCACCGGCGCTCGCCCAGCCCTCTCCAGACACCCCCGATCCCACCCTTACGAGACCTGACTCACCACACAAGCAGAAATCTAAATCTGGACGAGTCCTACCCTCACCCTCCAGTTATGGCACGTAGTTCACTCAGCATAGCAGAACCCAGACTTCAAGGAAAAGACATGTCATGTGCAATCTCTGGGAAAGTCCGAGCCTTGAAACTGTCTCCTGTCTTGTCTGACTGGAAATCACACCCAACCTGCTCTGGTTGCAGTGCACGGCGTGTGGGACGAGTGGTCCCCCTGGAGTTTGTGTTCGTCCACCTGTGGGCGAGGTTACAGAGCCCGAACACGAACCTGTACACCCCCACAGTTTGGGGGAGATGCCTGCGATGGTCCAGAGAAACAGACCAAATTCTGTAATATTGCTGTCTGTCCGGGTGAGAAACAGAAGCAAACAAACACACGCTCAGAGACTCATTTCACTTATTTTTGTGTTCCTACTCATAAAAATTTTTTCTCTGGCCCCCTCAGTGGATGGAGTCTGGAATGATTGGTCCAACTGGAGCCCCTGCTCTGCATCTTGTTCAAATGGGACGATACAGCGAAGGAGGGAGTGTAATGGCCCTTCCTACGGAGGCTCTGAGTGCAGGGGACCGGGGGTGGAGACCGTGGACTGCTTCCTCGGGGAGTGTCCTGGTACAACATCTCTCTCAGTCCACATTTATCACAAAGACAGTTCTTCTGTCTCACACTCGCATTGCATCTCTTGTTTCAGTGGATGGCACGTGGCAGCCGTGGTCCTTGTGGTCCGGTTGCAGTAAAACATGTGGAGGGGGAAACCAGCAGAGAAACAGGATTTGTTATGGACCCTTTTTTGAAGGTCAGCCTTGTTCTGGAGAACGTGAAGGAGTTCGCAGCTGTAATGAAAAGAAATGTCCAGGTGAGTGACTGCTGCATGCTGCAGCTGCTGTGTACGTTGTGAGCCAGTTTTACAGCATTTAGTTGTACTTCTCTGTGAACAGAACCGCATGAAATATGTGCAGAAGACAATTTTGCCAATGTTATGTGGAAGATGACTCCAGCTGGAGATACAGCTGGGGTTCGCTGTCCTCCCAATGCCATGGGTGAGCTCAGGCTATGCGCATTCACAAAGGTCCCATTTTAAAACGTAGTAAGAGACGTAATCTTCATTTGTTTGATTAATTCTCTTTGGTTTATGTTCAGGACTCATCCTGCGCCGGTGTGCGTTGGATGAAGAGGGAATCGCTTACTGGGAGAATCCCACTTACATGAAATGCATTTCCAATGACTATCGCAGTATACAAACTTTAGTGAGTGTTCTTTTTGCTTTAACATCCCTGGTAGCTTGACGTTAACAGAAGTAAAAAGAAGCAACTTTTTCCCCTAGACTCGGGAACACCTGTCCAAAGCTCAGCGAGGCCTTGTGGGAGATGGTGTCTCAGAAGTGATGACTAAGCTGAGGGTCACCTCCAGCGATGGGACCAGCTATAGCGGGGACCTGCTGGCCATCTTGGATGTGTTGAAGAACATGACAGAGATTTTCAGGAGGGCTTACTACAGCCCCAGCAGTGGAGACATGAGGGTAATTCCTGAATAGATGCTGTTTGTTGAACTATGGTTTTTGACACGATGTGAGGTAGATAAATGTAGAGACATGCTGACAGTAAAAACAGTAATCTGACCCAAACCTCCATCACAGACACGTTTTCATCATGTTTGCTCGTACAGTTTTTTTAAAGACTGCTATAAGTTGTACATTTCTAAAGATGAAATGTGATTCAGGGTTAATCCAAAACTTTGCAAGAAGGTCATCACTGACATCTTACTGCAGGGCTCTGAAATTCACTTTCATTTGTTCAGCTTCGTGACATTTTTACTGATCTAGTTTAAACATATAAACCATTACAAACGAATCCATAAGTCCAGTTCATAAGAAATGTTTGTATAAACCAGTTCATAAAATAATGAAATCAAAATCAAATCCTTCATCCTGACCTGCACAATGAGACGAGAAAGGTCCAGTACCAGTACCAGGAGGGAAAACCTCCACCAGGACTTTGTACCTGAAACTAAATGTGTGTGTTGCATTGTGTAACGAAGCAGAACGTGTGTATGTGTGTGTGTTGCATCATGTAACAAAGCAGAACGTGTGTGTGTGTGTTGCATCATGTAACGAAGCAGAATGTCTGTGTGTGTGTTGCATTGTGTAACGAAGCAAAATGTGTGTGTGTGTTGCATCATGTAACAAAGCAGAACGTGTGTGTGTGTGTTGCATCATGTAACAAAGCAGAATGTGTGTGTGTGTGTGTGTGTGTTGCATCATGTAACAAAGCAGAACGTGTGTGTGTGTGTGTTGCATCATGTAACAAAGCAGAATGTGTGTGTGGGTGTTGCATCATGTAACGAAGCAGAATGTGTGTGTGTGTGTGTGTGTTGCATCATGTAACAAAGCAGAACGTGTGTGTGTGTGTTGCATCATGTAACGAAGCAGAACGGGTGTGTGTGTTGCATCATGTAACAAAGCAGAACGTGTGTGTGTGTGTGTTGCATCATGTAACAAAGCAGAATGTGTGTGTGTGTGTTGCATCATGTAACAATGCAGAATGTGTGTGTGTGTGTGTGTTGCATCATGTAACAAAGCAGAACGTGTGCGTGTGTGTTGCATCATGAAACAAAGCAGAACGTGTGCGTGTGTGTTGCATCATGTAACGAAGCAGAATGTGTGTGTGTGTGTGTGTGTGTGTGTGTTGCATCATGTAACAAAGCAGAACGTGTGTGTGTGTGTTGCATCATGTAACAAAGCAGAATGTGTGTGTGTGTTGCATCATGTAACAAAGCAGAATGTGTGTGTATGTTGCATCATGTAACGAAGCAGAACGTGTGTGTGTGTTGCATCATGTAACGAAGCAGAATGTGTGTGTGTGTGTGTGTGTGTGTGTGTTGCATCATGTAACAAAGAAGAACGTGTGTGTGTGTTGCATCATGTAACGAAGCAGAATGTGTGTGTGTGTGTGTGTGTGTGTGTGTGTGTTGCATCATGTAACAAAGCAGAACGTGTGTGTGTGTGTTGCATCATGTA
>JBAMHV010000006.1:26694131-26705305 GCA_037177535.1 Pseudomugil gertrudae | reverse complement strand
TACTTCTCATTTTTGTCTTAGCTGAGATCAGAAAAAGAGACAGACATGAGAGAATTTAGAGAGCTTACATTGTGCTCGCTGTGAGACTTATTTCTAAGGAGATCATATTTGAGAACAATGAGAAATCTGCTTTGGTCTCATTTAATGCTCATTTATATGTAGGAGATGTAAATGAGACATAAAGGAGATCTCATCTTTAATTTTGCTTTGCTATGGGTTGGTACATTGAACACAAAGATCCTAATGAGAGGCAGAAAGTGTGCAGGAACCGAGTTTTAATACCAAAAACTGACCTTACAAAGACAAAAAACAGCAAAACATGATGATAGTATGGGAAGAGAAACTAATGGTGCTATCCCACTGGTACCTACTCGACTACACAGTTTCAGGCTTTTGCATTTAGATTTTTACGTCCGAATAGACACTTTAGTGGTACCTACTTTACCCACCTAATTCAGCCTCACATCGTGACATCTACGGGTGGACGTAATGATGTCACTAGGTAGCAACTCCCAACTCTGGTTAAAAATAATGTATCATGGAACATGGATTTATAGACATTATGCCTATAGGTTCAAAAGAAGACCAACTCCCAATAAAACACCACCAGCATCAGTGATCATCATATTTATAATTCTAACAGTCATTATTACATAGTTGTTTGCTAATCAACAAAAGAAGACCCTGCACATTTAAAATGTCTTTAGTCAGTGAGTGACTGTGGTTCAAGACAAAGTGCAGAAGGGTCGGAGATCGGTTAAATGTTATGTAATGCTGTAAACATGTCATTGCTACTTTTTAACAGTAAGGTTAGCATGTACACAATCACAACAGTGTCCTTCATTGTTGTGTTTGTATCGTATACAGACGGATTCACAGTGGGGGGGCTCCCACACTGGAGAGTCCCGAATTGTAATAGAAAATTAGTAAAGTAGTGTCTCTCCGGGTAGAGTAGAACAGAGTAGATACTAGTTAAGGGCACTGAGGAAAACCACTAAGGACCAGGTAAATGGGTGAGCAAATGAAACCAGGTCTGCTGAACAGGAAGTAAAAGAGAACAAAACACAGTAGAGTGATACTCTTAAAATAAGACACCAAAACCCACCATAAACTACGACACACAAACAGCTGAAGTGACTCAAATAAACAGGACACACAATGTCTTGACATCACCCTCAAACGTAGTTCTGAATACAACCCTACTTTCAAACAGTTGGATCAAATCACACCAGCCCATATTCTTCCTAATAGAAGATTAAAAACATGTTACTGAGAAATCTGATCATTTAATGGAAAATGGTAATTTGTTCCAGCAAGACGTCTTTAAAATGTTGAGAAGCAACAAAAGGCCAGATTAGAGAAATAACTGGACAGGTCGGTAGCGTGAGTGTTACTGACTGATGTGGAGACTGCATGGAAACATCACAAATATATCTTTTAGTCAATAATCTATGGACTGTCTCTGTTCCAGTTTTAAGCATCCACAAGCGACCCGTGATGGGTCATGCTGACATCAACTTCCCAATGAAAGGGTGGAGGGGTATGGTGGATTGGGCTCGCAGCTCCGAGGACAGAGTCAGCATCCCCAAGAACACCCTATCCACTGGCAAGCCAGGTGAGAGATGTGGTTCTGTTAGCACTAACTGTCTGTTACAAAACTGACGGACTCGAGACACAGGGGCCCACAAACAAAAGGAAAAGGAGAAAATCACTGCCACCCGGGTGAAACCCAAACAGTGGTGACAATGCCATGCATCACACTTCTGGACAGCTGGTCTCAAAGAAACGTGATTGGGTTTGATGTTGGATGGAATATTAGCATTTCCACTGCAGTTTGTGACAGATAAAGCAGGGTAGATGAAACATTGAGAGAATTGTGTGTTGTGTGTCACTATCCTGAGTTCATCCTGGTTTAAAAACAATTAAACATCTTGGTGAATATCATCATTTGATGGCAGACCTGAAGGCTAATCTAAAAAAAACAGGTTCTGCTTGATAAGTCAATGAAACACAGTTGACCACTTTTCTACTTTCTTGTGTCACATCACAAGTCCCTGTGTGTGTGTGTGTGTGTCTATGTCAACAAGGGTGAGATTTCACATGTAAGAATGTCACCTGTTGCTTGGCTGGAGAAGGTCAGCGATTTTCACCTCAATATGCTAGTTCCACAGGGAATGAATCAAGAAGATGTGATGTTGTTCTTCATGTGTCTTCGTGCCATGAGTCCTGCATGTGTCAGTGTGCACAGGCTTAGCTGTGAGGAAGCTGCAGAAACAGCGTTCACTGGCATTAATCTGCAGACCCAGACACACGCAGAGATGCTTGTATTTCATGTTGCAAATAAAACATGCATGAAAATAACAAAATGATTTCCCAACACCCGCTGTTCAGCTGCTGCTCAACACAAAGGAACATTGTTGTCAGAAAGGCCAGAGTGCGTGTTAATAAAAGCCCATCTGCTTTAACAGTTTGATGGCACCAAATTGCAGAGGAGCAAACCACTTACTTATTGCTTACAGACAAAGGAAATCATAGAAACACGTTGGTCCTAAAGATGAGACAAAACAATAATACAAGCTTCATAACACATCTGTGTATAGCTCAGATGTGCTGCTTTTTAATAACATAAATTTAATTGATCTGGTCTCAGAGAGATGCATCTGTTAATGCCATGTCACATCTGTTTGAGGGCTAAAGCTCCAAAACCAGGGATCTTTGCATCCACTGTGTGAGAAGAATGATTCATAAAGGCAGTGAGGGATTGTGTGTCAGACAGAAGGTGTTATAAATGGCTTCCTTTGTGGTTTAAGGTCAGACTTTTCATTTTCATAACAGTTCAGTGCTTCTCCCACGCACTTCACAGAAAGACTTCATAAGGACATGCTCTCACTTCTCCACCAAAGAAAAAGAAGTTATCACACTTCTTCATTCCTGTTTTAATTAATCCACTTCATTTGTATCAATATTAGCTTAATCCAGGATGTACAGGCCCTCCTGGAAGATTCAGGTCAGGTCAGATGGGATACACAGAAGGATTTTTCATGTGGACCTACAGAGAGTGGGACCGCCTCTGTAGCAGCTCTGGATGCTTCCGTCAGAGCATTTCCAGGGTTGATTCCTCATATAGCTGTGTGTGTGAGATCAATGATCCATCATTCAATAAAAGTGCTGTGATTGTTTCCAGCTGTGATGCAGGAGAAAAGATTAATGTCCTGTCTCATCTGAACTGCAGAGTTTATTCTCTGCGTGCCAGGAGATGACAGCTTCACACTTTTCAGGAGCAATCAGGTTATTTATCAGCCGGGAGGTTTTCCACCATTTAAATCAGCAAGTATGCTAATGAGGCTGTCGTTCCTAATCAAGAGTCAACAGGAGCCAATCAGGTGCAATTAGAGCTAATTTCCTCACAAGCTGGGAAAAGTGTGTCCAAGTCGTAAAAGTCACACTAGCAGCAGCCTAGACGTTGCCTCGGGCGAGGACCAGTTCACACCATTTAAACTGGATGTGGTGTCTTTTCACATGTCACCTGTTTGTCTGCAGAGATGCCTCACATCACCTCTGCTGATATGAATGTTTCATAGATAAATTCTTATTGGCTTGAAATGAATTAAACAGAATTAGATTAGATTTGAACATTTCTTCAGTTTCCTGTGAAATGATGTGTTTTAATAGAATAATGCATCAAACACTGCTCCGACTTGTGTGTCACATTATCTCTCACACACACCTGAACATCTGGATGTTCAGCTCCGGATTCAGGGCAACACTGTCAGAGAAACACCAGAGCTATTTTACCAAAGAACCCTTCCTCCAAACACACTAAGTTTTTATGGGTTGGTAATTACATGGTTCATTTCTCTCACTTCTCCAAAGACGACAGAAGAAAACTGCTGTAAAAAATATTTACACTATTTCCATCTGGGAAAGTGACATGTCTGTTCCTGTTTTCTGCCTTCACTCTCCTAAAATTACTCTGGCTTGTCGGGTTTTTGCCTCGCTGACACAATCCATTCATGTTATTTTGAACTTGTGTTATGTTGCGGATTTTATGGCTGTTGTAGCTTCTGAGGAAGGATCTGCTGCACAGATGGATATTAATGTTTGCTGTTAAACAAAAGTGACCGCTCCTCCCGTCACTCTGCTCCGTTATCCCATCCAGCACTGAGACACTCACAACCAGAGCAACACTACTACAGAGGGCTGGCTGGGCAGTGGGATGGAGACAATGAGGAGCTAATCAGGAGGTTTGGGAGGAATTCTTCAGGGCCACATACATTTTTAGCCAGTAAGAAAAAAGTTTATAAGTAAGTACAGAATTACACTTTTATCCAAGGAGTTACTGGATACGAGATTATTTATTCCTTGTATAATTAACATATAAGTTTCAGAAACTACTTCTTCCTCCACTTGAGGAAGAAGTAGTTCGCTCACTGCTCTCTGTCCAGTCTGACACGCAGTGATGATGGAGATATTTCAGCTCCATAAAAAGCAAATTCAAATGCACAGATTCAAATGCATGTGGAAACCACAAACCTCCTCAAACATCTGAGAATGAATCAGAACACAGAAGCAGACGTGATGAAGTTGTGATGAGGAGGACAGTTGCTGCATATCAGAGACAGATGTTAGAGGCAGGTAGGCCTACATGCCGGTTCAGAGGGAGGAAGTGTGGAGCTAGATGTGTAACTTTGTCGCTGGATGTGGGGAAGGGATTTACATCCATCTGCTGGTTAAGATATTGTGTTTATGTTGCTGCCAACAATGTTTAAAGATCTGTGATCGACTGGCAACCTGTCCAGGTGTATCCCACCTCGTGTACCAGCATCCAGCTACCCGCAATCCTTCGTTGGAATAAGCGGTATTAAAAATGGATGGATGGATATCTAAGGATGTCAAAAGACATGTTTTTACATGTTTTGCTGGGTCCGTATATAAAGAGCTGTCTTGGCTGGGTGTCACAAAGTGTGGTCAGAGTGCACAGCCACCACGTTGTGAATGTGCCCCAGTCATATTGGCCCCAGAGGCCCCAGAGCGTCTGAAAGATGAACTAAAGTTGCCTTGCAAATAAGTTGCTCCCATTTTAGGATCAGTTTTGGTCTTTTGATATGTGTAATGTGGTAAAATGTACCTCATATGCCATTTCCTATTTCTGACCATGGTCAGAATACTCCAATCTGATTGGCTGCATGGTGTCCGTTGTAAAGTGATAATGGACACCTGAAAAAGAAAGTTCTGTTCAAATAGCTTGATTGTTCTAAATTATTGCACAGGCCCAATGCTAGTTGGTAACCATAGCAACAGAAACTCAGAACATGTGACCACCATTCAAACTTTTTATTGTTAAAAATGTGACGCATTTCTGAATCTTGCCTGAGAATGGGTACGGGGTCCTGCGGTCTACCTTAATGACAACTAAATGGATGAGGAGGTCTATTCCTCCACTATCTTGTAGTTTTTTATTTATTTTCAGATACGTTTTATGCTTCAGGAGTTACGATCATCAGAAGTGTGCATGTAACATCCTGTAGGTGGCAAAATGTTTGAAGCTGCAGCCTCATCCAACCGAGCTGCAGGTTCTGTGTGCAGAGCAAGTTACCCTGGCAACGGCTCATAGCGTCACAACAACAGATATTAAATAGTCTGTTCAGCTGCTTGTTGTGAGAAACGTACTATTTTAACGATAGAAACTTCCATTAACATATCACCAATTGATTTATTATTTATTTCTTTTGTAAGTGGCCATGGTATACACGGGATAATGTCCTTTGAGGTGTCATTATCAGCAAATAATGGACAATGCGGAGAGAACTGTCTGTCACAGGTTGAGTTCGGTTTATTTAGTTCCAGTTTTATTTTGGTATTTCCGGTGTTTGGTTTCATATGTTCCTGTTTAGCTTTCTTACTTCACCTGGTTTCATTTAGTTCATTCATCTCACATGTGTCTAGTTTGTTTTATGTGTATTTATACTCCCGGGTTTCTGTTCTCAGTGTGCTTCATAGTATTCAGTCGTTAATCACCAGTCTGTGGTTGTCATCTCTTGGAACCTGTCCATCCAGCATTACCACTGTCTGCTGTCTCATGCATGCCTTTTTGGGGCCACACGATCTCTGCCTTCCCTCCGAGTCTCCATACATGACAGTCTGATGCAAAGCTCTGTGTCAACCATTATTTTCTGATAATGGACACCTCATCGGGCATTATCCATTACATATGTACTATACATTCCATACTCTAAAAAAAAACCTTGAGAACCTTGCTTTGAACCACATTCCATGTTGGGAATCATCCATTCCATCACATCCCAAAGCTGCTCTCCTGCATCGTAAATAGGCGACAGGTTACAGTGAACTCATCATCATGTTGAAGGAAGCTGCTGGAGATGAGCTGGATGACATGGTGCGTCCTCCTGCTGGAGTTATCCATCAGACAATGCACTGTGCTCATAAAGGGATGGACGTGGTCAGCAACACTCAAGTAGGCTGTGGTGGTTAAACCATGTCATGGTACTAAGGGGGTTAGAGTGGGACAAGAAAATAACCCCCCCTCCATTATACCACCAGGAGCTTGAAAGTTTATCCAAGACAGGATGGCTCCATGTATTCATGATGTTTCCTGCAGATTCTGATCCTTCCATCTGAATGTGGAGCTGAAATGGAGACTCATCAGACCAGCAACATGTCTCCATCTCTAATGTCCAGTTCTGGTGACTCTGTGTGAAATGTAGTCTTGGTTTCCTGTTGTTAGCCGACAGGAGTGGAACCCGGCGTGTTCTTCTGTTGTCGTAGAACATCTGCTTCAAGGTTGGACGTGTTGTGTGTTCAGAGATGATATTCTGCATTTTTTGGTTGAAACCAGTGCTCTGACCTCTGACATCAACAACTGGATTTTTTCTTTTCTTCAGACATTCTCCGGAAACCCTAGAGATGGTCTTATCATCCTAGTTGATAATGTATAGTTTCTTTAATTCAGCAGCTGAGCAGGTTTATGATAAATTTGATATTTTTCCAGGATTATTTACTTATTCATCAATTATTTACATCTGACTTTTTTCTCTTTCTGCTATTTGGTTTCTAACATCCTCAGTTTGACTTTCTGTGGAGGAATAGTGTGACTTTACATGTTGTGTAGCCTTTCACACAACCAGCTTTATCTTACAGAAACACACTTGACACTTACATTTCATGACCATTTCTTTGTAAACTTGTATGTTTCACTGTTTCAGTCTTGCAGACAGACACGTAACTTATTGAATCCCTGGTGTAAGTCATGCCCACCCCCCCACACACCCCCAAGGCTAGTTCTTGTTGGGCACAGACAATCTGGCTGAGCATATTGAATAGGCCAGCTAAAGAGTGCACGAGCAAGACACTTAATACTTTATCCCCATCTCACTTCCACATGTCTCGCTTGGTCCCCCTGCCAATGCCCATGGGAGCTCAGCTGTTGTCTTGGAGCCATGGTCTCTGCCTACTGCCTGGCGCGACACTGCGTGCTCGCAGGCTGTCATGCAGCATGCTGGAGAAGAAGAGCTGGATGTCTTCAGATGGCCCGGCAGATGGAGTCATGTGGAGTTTTTTCCAGAGTGTGCACATGTGCATGTGGCTTCTCAAGCCAGTCTGTCTGCTTTATCGAGCCCAGTTGTCAAGTTTTGACAAATTTCCTCCCATGTTGCACTGCTGTCTCTTATATGGAAATGGTAGAAACCATATGTGGATAAGTGCAGATGCAGAGGAGCCAGTGGATCTCATAGGCAGAATACTGAAGATGCTTTCTCACCGGCTGATCAGCATTTCAGATGGATTCAGGATGAACTCAGGTCTCATGTTCTGGGTGACAGTCTACTTCAGGCAGCATGCCCAGTCTGTCATTTGAAAACATGAAAATAGCATTGATTTATAGCTTCAGGAGTGTGTCAGTGTCTTGCTCATACTCTCTTAGATCTGAATTATGTATTTTCTTTTCTATTTTACTCTATTATATTCTACAATCACCCAAAGCGACTTATACATGATAAGCAGTCATTATAACCATAGCTATTAACCTAACATGCATGTCTTGTGGGTGGGAGGAAGCCAGAGTACCCAGAGAGAACCCACGCATACATGGGGAGAACATGCAAACTCCACACAGAAAGGTCACCCTCCCCAGCCTGGGCTGGAACCAGCGACCTTCTTCCTGTGAGACCACAGCGTTAACCACTGCGCCACCATGCTGCCCTGAGATTCTCCCAGCATCCCACCTTATGAGTTTGTTTTATTGAGAAAAAAAGTATGAAACTTAAAAGTAACACAAAGTAGTTGAACCTTGACTGAGTGAGCATATACTGTAGCTACCTAAAAGGTTTGAGTTTAACTTTAATAACTCAGTGAGTAAACAAGAGACACAGAAACACAGATTGTCCATAATAAACACTGTTAAAGTGTGGGTTTTCTAATAACAAACGAGTCCAGTTTCCTTGCTCTGGCCCAACTGGGTCGGCATTTATTCTTAACAGGTAGCATTCAGTGAACAGTCCTTGTCTTACTCTATGGCTTTTCCGCCTGCAGCAACAGCTCATGATTGCCTTCTAGTGGCAGATCTATTGTGGCCCTGCAAACAATGTACATATTGTTACAAACACCATGTTTGAGCAGAAGAGTGTCCATAAATGTCTTTGGTACCAGGATACGCGATGCCACAGTTTGCAGTCGCATTGTTGGACTTGCTGCCGCATGTCCTGGACACTCAGGAGAAGAGAGAGTCAGGAGCTAAGAAATAATCACCACCTGGTAGTGAATTGGCTCAGATGGTGGTGGTGGATGCCAGTCAGGTCTGGCAGGCCCAAACATGCCATGAGGATCCCCCTGTGAAAAAGAGCTCCTACTGCCACCTCAGGCAGAGCTTCAGCCATGTCCCGAGTTCTCTTTTAGACTTAATTAGATGGAGTCTGACATGAACAGACTCTGTAAGACTGGCCTGAAGGGTGGAGTTACATCTTCTATACCTTGCTAGTTATGATCCAAGTGAGTTTGTTAAGGTTTGGTTATGGAAGGAGCAATGTGGATGGTATTTTTTAGCCAGAGGCCCAAAATTGCAATAGTATCCTTATCGGCTGGATGTTGACAGTCGATGGGCCACTACTTTGTAAAGAACACTTGTTCATTTGGGTGACCTGGAGAAAAGCTGGCAAATTCACTGAGATCAGAAAAACATATTCTCACCATGGAGATGTGGAAGGTGGTCTGTTGCACGATCAGGTTGAGCTGATGTGCATAGCAGTGGATGTAGTGAATATTTGGGTCCACATCTTATAGCTTCCTCTGAACATCTGCTGTGGCTCCCCTCTTCTCCATCATATGTCTGGCAGATGGGTTTACATTTTCGGATCCTCATGAAGGATACCAGCAATGCAGCAGCAATAGATTCTGCTGTAGCTGACTGCAGGAGGATGAACTCAAAAATCAGTCCTGTTCAATGTTTTTGTCATCAATATGACGTAGTACAAGCTGAGACTATCCATGGTCTCATCTGCCTGGATTGACGGGAAATCACTGCTCTGAGCTTCAGAAATAAACTTTTCCCTTGCTACAGACAACATACAGTTGCCTTAAACACAGTGGCATTGTGAAGCTGCCCTTTCAAAGCTCGGTCGAAGCAAGAAAAAAAACATTAACCCACCCACAAAATATTTCTGGGTTTTCAGAGGCCTCGATTTATCATGTCCAGGTAAAGCCAACTCATAGGCTCCACAAAACTTAATAGAGTCTATTATTCTGGACCGAACGTGACAATATTTAGTTACTTCTTCATTGTGTCTCCTAATGCTAACTCTGTAGCCTTCAACTAGCTGTTCAGCAAAGCTAACTCCATAGCGTTATTCCAGCTGTCCAGCAATGCTAACTCTGCCAAAGGATTTTCCAAGATGGCTGCAGTTACTTTCCTGTAGTCTGTTCATGTCTGTTTGCATGTTTCAGAAAGATGTTTTAGATCTTTAACTCCTGTTGTCCACAACACTTCAGTGCCGACAATTTGAGAAAACAAGCAGAAAAAGCAATAAAAATGACTGGAAATGTCACATCTAACCAACTTCGTTATTCATAGCATGAGCACGAGAAGAAGAGAAAAGAGTAAACAAGTGGTTCTGGAGCTTAGCTGTAAAAACATCCACAGAGCATGCCTGCCTTGTGTCCAGAGGAAGACTGGTCCAAAGTGTTGGTGCACGAAAAGAGGAAGCACGCTCACCAACTATCTTTTTCTGACATAAGGGACCATTGGGAGGCCAGATCCTTGAGAATAGAGGGCTAACCAATTCTGTTAAATAAGAAGGTGCTGCTCCATTTAAAGTTTTACGAGTTAATAAAGCCCGTTAAATTCAGCACAAACCTGACTGATCATTGAAGAGAGGCCAACACTGGGGTATTGGATTCATGTTTCTGGCTCCAGTCAGAACTCGAACAGAATCTGCAGGACTCTGAAGCTTTTTTGGGTAATTATGAAAAAAAAGAGCATTGCAATAGTCCACCCAAGATGTTATAAAAGCATGGACGATGGCTTCATCCATGCTTTCATGGGTGCACCCGATAATCAATATATATGTTAGCAGATTACCTACCAAACAACATCCCGCTGGGATGACTAAAGTATTTTTCATTCATTCATTTTGTTTCCTTTTTAAGTAAACCATTTTAATTTTTAACAATTTTGCACCATCTAATTATGTTTGAAATGGAAAGGGGATGATGGGGCCGGTGCCCCAGCACACTGTGGTAACACGGGAATGGAGTAAAATAGACAAAATGCCAGGGGAGGGCAGAAGGGCTACTCTTTTCTAGATCTGATGTGTGAATTGTTTTTGGTGGTGCTGCAAAAGGAAAAGTCTTTCATTTAGTCTACATTTGTCATTTTATACTGACTTTACATTGCAGGGAAGTGACAAATGCTGCCACAGCAGAAATTACTCCAACAGCTGATGTGCAGAATGATCTGCAGAGCAGCAGAGGAGCAGAGGCAGTTTCATAAGCTTTCACACATGGACAGTAGATGAAATAAGGATTTCTTTATCACTTATTGAAAGTAAAAGCTGAGGCTGCATCTGATACACACACACATACACACACACACATATATATATATATATATATATATATATATATATATATATATGTGTGTGTGTATGTAGAAAGAATACATACAC